>JAWWTY010000059.1:4302624-4373908 GCA_035222235.1 Margarornis squamiger
GCATGTCCGCAGCAGGCTCCCGCCGGGGGGGGGCTTGGAGCGGGGCCCACCACCCCCCCGGCACCCCGCGGCCCGGACCGGGCCCCACGGGGGGGGACGCAGGCGGGGGTGGCAAGGGGGAGCAAGGCAGGATGGCGGGGAAGGGGGTGGTGGGGGGTGGACAGATGGATGGACAGATGGATGGATGGATGGATGGATGGACGGACACAGGCAAAAAGCGAATGGGAGAAGGAAAAGAGAGAGAAAGAGAGAGGGAGAGAGAGAGAGAGCGCCGGGTTAGTCGAGGGCGGCAGCAGTTGTTAATGATGAGGGGGGTGGCCAAGCGGCAGGGGATGGGGCGGGCAGGGAGGGGGGATCTGCAGAGTGCAGACCCCCTTCCCCAGAGGAAAGAGTGGGGGTGGCTGCCCCCCAAATGCCCCTCCAGCAGCCCCCAACAAGGGGCTGCAGTTGCCCTGGGCTTGGCCCCCACCACCCACTGATGGGATGAAGTCTGCCCCACCCTCAGCCTGCCGCCGGAGGACCCCCATGCCATGCCCCTGGCGCGGCAGGGCAGGGTGCAGGGTGAGGGGGCACAGGCCCTATGGACACCCCCGCGGGGCGCAGGGCACTTACCCAGCTCGCTGCTTTTTGGACTTATCTGAAATGCCGTCGCGGGACATGAGCTTGTTGAACACGATGATGCCAACCAGCATGTTCACCTTGGGCGAGAGCGGCGCGGGGTCAGGGCTGGCACGGAGCCCTCCGTGAGTGGCAGGGGCTGCCACACGCCCACCCAGGTGGGTTTTGGGGGGAGGTCCAAGGCTCGGGGGCAGCTCACCAGCACGATGACGGCGGCGGGTCCCACGAAGGCGTAGAGCAAACCGCCTTCCAGTGAGAGCCAGCAGCTGCAGGGGACCGTGGCGTGTCAGGGGACACCCCTGTCCCCATCCCCTGCTCCCAGCACTGAGCCAGCCCAGAGCGTGTGCCCAGCCCAGTGTCCCCTTGTCCCCACGTACTAGGTGGCTGTCCCGTAGCCTTTGGTCCGCGTGAAGCCGACGGAGACTGCGACCACGAGGGCTGGCAACCCTGGAAAGGGGACATGAGGCTGGAGCTGCAGGGAGGGGGCATTGCTGTCCCCCCAGCATCACCCCTGTGCAGCCCCCCAGGCGTGGGGACAGCAGTGGGGCCATTCCGGCACTCCCCGTGGTCTGGGGGTGCCTCTCAAGACACCTGGGTCTGCTTTCCTCCACTGTGCCTCAGTGTCCCCCTCTGATCACCCTGGGGGTGACAGGGAGGGGGCACATGGTGCCTCCCACCACCCCATCCCAGGCTCTTACCCCATCCCAAGCACAGGAAGCGCTTCCTGACCAGGCGTGTCCGGATCCGGCCGATCACCGCCAGGTAGGACTGCCAGGCCTCCGTCAGCACCCAGCAGAAGGACGAGAGGAAGAAGAAGTGGAGGAAGGCGGCCGTCATGGTGCACACACCCTGCAGGGACATGGAGACATCAGGGGGACAACAGGGGGACACAGCCACGTGCCCAGCACCGCGACGGTTAAACTCCCACGCCCGCCGAGGTTTGTGACAAAGCCACCAGGGCAGAGGATTTAATCCCGTGATCGAGTTAATCCAAATCCAATCTGCTGCTAGGAGCCAGCAGGGATGAGGCGACCAGCCTCGGACCCCAGCACAGCACCCATGCCCACCTGGGGACCCCCATGAGGGTGGCAGGGTGGTGGCACCCACCTTGCTGAGCATCTGGGACTGGCCCACGAGGATGAGGATGTTGGAAGCCAGGATGGAGACACAGAAGTTGAGCAGGATGATGGAACGCTCTGACTTGATGAACCTGCGGCAGGAGCAGCGTGGGGTGGGGGTGCCAGCCTGTCCCCTGTCCCTGTCCCTTGTCCCCCCATGCTGTTGGTGGGTGGGCACTATCCTGGGGCAGGGACCATGCCAGGCAACCCAGGCACCTTCTCCCACCTGAGTTATTCCCCTCCCATCATGTTGCATTCAATCCCATCGATGCTGAGCCTTTGCTGGTGCTGTGCCCTCCCTGTGCTGCCTCCTCCCCAAATGGCCTCGAGCCCCAGGTGCCCCCCAGGTCCCCAGGTGCCCCCGGGTCACCTCCAGAAGGCAGCGTAGATCACCAGCAGGGTCAGCAAGGCCATGCAGGACACGGCGCAGCCGATCATCAGTGGCACCGACGGGGTGCCCGAGGGGTCCATAGCCTGGTGGGGAACAGAGGAGTGGCTGAGCTCAGACACTCTCCCCTCGACTGCTCCCTGCCCCCCACTGGGCCCTCCACCCCCCAACTGGGGACCCCCGGGTGCCAGAGGGGGTCGGTGACAGCAGTGGCACAGCCAAGGCGCCTTCCTGGGGACCCGTGCCCATCTCCATGCCGACAGGGCACACGGGCAGAATAGCAATGGGATGGGGGGATGCCAGGGGCCAGGGCTGCCCCCTCCCCTCCTGGCTCACAGCAATGCCCCATATTGAGCTCTATCAACCACAGCAGCCCCCTGCCCACACAAACCCACCCTCAGGATGCTGAGAGGTGCTGGGGGGTGGAGGACCCTTCCCCTCGCTGGTGGGAGACATCCCAACCCTCCAGCACCCACCCCATCCCAGCAGGGAACAGGCAATGCTCCCTGCCCATCCCCACCCTCCTTCAGGACCCCCATCTCAGCCAGAGCCCCCCAGCCCGGGGATCACCCCCCATCCACATCCTGTGTCCCCAGCAGGCTCGTCCCTGTCCCCATCCTGTCCCCTACCAGGTCTCTGGGCAGCTGGGCGAGGACAGCAAAGGTGGCGAGCTGGCGGCACTGGCATTTGGTGTGTGCCGGGAGGGTCTCCAGGGTTTGGCAGCTCTCCGTGTCCCAGTTTCCCAAGCCAGCATCCCTGATTAATGGGAGAGAGCGAGGAAGAGCAATTTGAAATAATCAAACACACGCAGCCCCTCGTGCCTCTCCTGAGTTAACCCATTGCTGGCCCCTTCCTGGGGGAAGGCAGATGGGGGGGCACTGCCAGGGGACCCCCTGAGCTCATGGAAGGGGGGTGAAGCCATCCCTGCTCCGCTGCCCCCGCCTGCCCTTGGCTGATCCTCCTGGGGGTGGTGCAACACAAAGGCTTCAGTTTTAATCATTCCACGCAGGTTTTGGGGGGGGCAAACCACGAAGCGGGGACCAGGCCTGGGAGGAAGGGCGGTGGGGATGGAGGGGGCAGCAGGCAGGAACAGTCCCAGGAGCCCTCTGGCACCCGTGTCCCCTCGCAGGTGGGTGATGCTCCCCTCCCTCCATGGGGTCCTCTCCACAGTGGGGACCCCTTTGGTTATAGAGATTCTTCATTCCCAGGGGACCCCTCCCACCTTGGGGACCCTCGTGCCTTGGGGACCCTCTGGCCATGAGGATCCCTCCTGTCACAGCAATCCTTCCTGCCATTGGGACCCCTCTTGTCACAGGCATCCCTCCCACCACGGGGACACCCCAGGAGGATCAGGGAAGGGGTGCCCTGTGGTGACACTTCCTATGCACAGGGAGAGCAGCCACAGCTCCCAGCAAGGCAGGAAAACCAGGAACTGGGTCTGTGAGACAGCTGGGGACCACCCCTGGGGCCAGGCTGAGACCTGCCACACTCATCACAAGCAACACCTCCCCATCAACACGGCGGCACTGGAACCAGTGACCCCAAAATGCAGAGCACCCGCGGGTACCTGGGCAGGGGGGCTGGCACTGCCATGCCCCCACCCTGCAGTGCTGCCCCCTCCCCCTCCATGCCCTACTTTCCCTTGCTCCTGCCAGCACTAACAAATCACATCTGGCAGGCTGGCGCGGGCATTCCTGCAGCTCCCGGGCCACATCGATCCCGTGGGAGCTCAATTCACCCGTGTCAGTGGTGCTTGGATACAGAAAGGGACTGCTCCTGCTTCCCATCCCTATTCCCCATCCCTGCTCCCCATTCCTGCTCCCCATTCCTGCTCCCCCATCCTTGCTCCCATCCCTGCTCCCCATCACTCCCACCAGGTCTCCAGCACCTCCAGCCCAGCCCCATCACCCGGCCAGGGTGTCCCTGTCCCCCTGTCCCTCACTCACATCCTCGAGTAGTCCCAGGTGACACACTGAGGGTGGGACGTTCCCTGTGGACAGAGGGACAGGTTAGTGCTCCACTCCCAGCCCTGCTCCCAGCCCACGAGGGGATGTGGCCCACAGGGACCTGCCCAGGGACCTGCCCAGGTGCCCCAGCACAGACACATCCCCACCATGAGCATGGAAACCAGTGTTGTGGCCATGAGCTGGGAGCTGATGGCTCCTGCCCAGCTCTCAGTGCCTGGAGAGACCCACATGGGACCGAGAGGTGACACAGTGATGGGACAGGAGGGTGACACTCACGTTGATGTTGTGGGAGGGGAACGTGTTGGTGACGCAGGAGGGCTGATGATGAGGAAGGGTAACACTCACAGCATTGATGATGTGGGAGGAGGACACTCACGATGATGATGTGGGACAGGGACACTCACATGCATGACGTGAAGGGGGCCATTTGCACTGATGATGAGGGACAGGAACACTCAGGTTGATGACATGGGAGGGGGGCACTCACATTGATGATGTGGGAGAGCTCCACCAGGACGAGGGGCTCCGTGGGCCTGGTTGGTGGGCGCACTGTCACCGTCAGCACCTTGGAGGTGACGGCCAGGGGGGCCCTGCAGGGGGGGACACGGGCTGTGACAGTTTGGGGGACAGTGGGGGACACAGCGGGCAGCCTCACTCACCTGGGTGGGGGCAGGATGAGCCCCAGCGTGCGGTACAGCACCGCCCCGATGACAAAGTGGGACGACTCATCCGCTTCTGCAGAGAGAGACACACATGTGCTCAGCACCACACAGGTATGCTCAGCACCACACACGTGGGAAGGAACATGGAGCCCCTCAACACACACATGGCACACACAGACACACCACCCGCATGCTCACATGCATGTGCACGCTCCCAGACGTGCTCGTCCTCCCAGATGTGCTCTCACACATGCACACACCCAGACACACCAGCACACACATGTTCACCCGCACACGCATGCACACGCCTTGGTATGCAGCCCACACACGTGCATGAATGTGTGCTGTGCCACGTGTGCATGATCCATGCACCCCCACACATGTGCACAGCCCCAGATGTGCACTCCCGTGTTCATGCTCACACATGTACATTCATGCACACTCCCAGATGTGCACTCATGTGTTCATGCTCACACATGTACATTCATGTGCACTCCCAGATGTGCACTCCCATGAGCAGACTCACACGTGTACACACATGTGCACTCACAAATGTGCACTCACATGTACATGCTCACACCTGGGCCTACTCCCACCCAGCCCCAGGCTCTCCCCCTGCACACGTATGCACACACATGTGCCCACTCACCAGCAGAGGCGAGGCTCAGCACCTCCCTGGGGATGAAGAGCTTGTCCTCAGAGCTGCGGGCCCAATCCTTCATGCCCCGCCGGCCCTTCATGGGGAAGTTGATGTCGCTGGACACGGCAGAGACGGGCTCCCGCTGGATGCTGGTCACTGGCAGGGCACAGTGGGGTCACCACCAGCTCCTTGTGCCCCCCTGAGACCCCGTACCCACCCCGCTGCTCACCCAGGTTGTCAGTGACAATGAGGGAGCTCTGGAAAGCTTTCAGTGCGTCCCCAACCAGGTGGATGAAGTCCTCCACCACCTTCATCAGGTGCACGGAGCCAGGAGAGACCTGCGGGAGATGAAACAGCTCCAGAGCCACTGAGATGCATCCCATGGAGGGGACATCCCCACGGTGGGGACATCCCGGCTGCACCCACCCTCTGCCCATCCCCTGGTGCCACTCACCTGCTGGGCATCCTCCCACTTGTCCCGGTTCTCCGCGTCCACCATGTAGCTCACCACCTGGAAGAAGCGCTGCGGGGATGGGGCTCAGCGGGGCTGGGGTCCGGGGACCGACCGCCGCCACCTCCCCGGGGCGTCCCTCGCTGTCCCCCCGCCCGCTACCTGCACATCCTCGGAGGACGGGGTGTAGGTGGCCCTCTTGAAGGTGTCGGTGACGTTGCGCAGGATCTCCACGGAGAAGAGCAGGTCCCCACTGTAGTAGGTCTTGCGGGCCATGAGCTCCAGCAAGCTCCGCACCACCTGCGACATCCCCTCCCCTGCCAGCACCCGCTGCCCCTTCGCCAGGTGCTCCCGCAGCTTGTGCAGGGGGGGACACCAGTGTCACTCAGCTGCCAGCACCCCCCACCAGTGCTCTGTGTCCCCGGGTCCCACCCAAAGCCCACCTAGTGCTAATTGCACTGACTGGGGCAGCAGCGGGACACAGGGGTCTGGGGGGTTCCACGGGGGTCTGGGGCCATTATGGGCATCTGGGGGGTGTCCTTCCCATCCCAAAAGCCATTTCCCAAGGACACAGGAGCACCACGCGGGTGATGGACCCCCTTCAGCTCTAGGATTAGAGGCCTATTCCAAGCCCACAGGGGTGTGAGGGCATCCACAGGGCTCTGGGGGCATCCTTCCCATCCAAAGAGCCACTTTCTAAGGACACAGGAACACAACTCAGACCAGAGTCCCACCCCCAGCTCCAGGATAGGGTTCCTATTCCCAGCCCATGGTGGTTTGGGGGATTCCATGGGGCCCTGGGGGTCCCTTTCCCAGCTCCCCCACGGGGAGCCCTGCCTCAGTTTCCCCAGCTGGTAAAGCGAGGGAGTCACTGGGATCCCAGGGATGGGGCAGACCCCCAGGAACAGGGAGGGGAGGGCATGGGGGCCGCGCCAGAGCGGGCACCTACTGAGAGATGCAAGTATCGGTACTCGTGGGAGATGCAGCGGGCGAAGCTGGGCACACCCCAGTAGGCCACCCCGTGGGGGCTCAGCAGGCACCGGCGGCTGGCAGACCCTGCACCGGAGATTTGGGGTTGGGGCTGGCACAGGAACCACCTTCCTGGCCCCCCAGTGCCACCCACCACCCCCTGTCCTGCTCCAGGGCCAGAAGGATTTGGGGATGCTTGATTCTAATGCCACCTACCACCTCTGGGGCTTGGGAATGCTCAACCCTGATGGCACCTGATGCCACCCACCACCCTCCAGCCTCCACCAGGGTGGGGGTGTCTGGGGGCACACGCCCCTCACCTGTGGCATTGGGGGGACATTTGTTGTAGATGATCTCCCCGGCAGCCGTTTTCTTCCAGGTCATCAGCATGCCATACTCATCCTTGCACATCTCGTGGTAGGCTGGGCGTTGAAGAGAGGGGGTCAGGAGCAGCCCAGGAATGGGGTGAGGGGCACTGGGGTGTGGGGCACCCCATACCTGGGCACTTCTTCTCGTTGCAGGTCTTCACCTCCTCGCCCGTGCCCTCGCAGGGGTAGCCCTGCACGCCGGTGCCCTCGCACATACGGAAGCGGCGCTGCCAGCCGGTGTCACAGGTCTTGGAGCAGAGGCTCCAGTGGTTCCAGGGACCCCACTTGCTGTCTGCTGTGGGGAAGGGGACACTGTGGGACACCCGGCTCTGCACAGCAAGTGGCACCCGCGGGGACGGGGACAGGGTAGGGATGGTGGGCACGACCAGCACTGCCCCACGCGCCATGGATCAAAACCCCGCTGGGTGTGAGATCCATGGATCAGTGATTTAAGCCTCTTTCAGACAAGACTGGCATCCTGGTGCAGATGCCCACCGTTCCCTGACAGCATCCACAGGCACCCATGGCGCAGCTACCACCTCCCTTCGCGCCTGCCACCGATGCCACCACCCCTCCCACAAGACAAGGAGGGGCTCCAAGGACAGGATGAGGACACTGCGGTCCATCCTTTGGTCTGACTGCCCCCTTTGCCTGGTGCCCCCCACCCCCAGAGCCGTGCCCAGCCCCAGCAGGTGCCCCATGTGCACACGCGAGAGCTCACACGTGCTTGTACGCCCAAAGCACGGCGGGACCCGCGGCCACCCGGCACCGACGGGTCCCCCAGCGCGACCAGGGGTGAGCACACAGTGAATCCCCCGGCTGACACGTGCCCGGCAGGAGCAACCCACACCAGAGGGGCAGCTGCTGACCCCTTTGGCACCTCCCTTTGGCTCCTTCTCCCCCGCAGCGGAGGGGGCTCGGCGGCATCCTCGTGCCACCGGCGGTGACACCGCAGGGCTGGACGGCGGGGCCACGTGCTGGGTGCCGCGCCGCGCCGTGCCACGCGTGGCCGTCCCCCCGGTTCCCCCCAAAGCGCGCGGGGCCTTACTGGGACAGGTGGGGTTGGAGCACTCCCGGGCGTCGGCGTGGGCCCCCCGGCACTCGGCCCAGCCGTGGGCCGAGACGCTGCACTTGCGCGTGCGGTGCTGCGTGCCGTTGGCGCAGGTGACGGAGCAGCGGCTCCAGGCGCCCCACTCCAGCCACTGCCCTTCCACTGCGGGGACAAGGAGGGCGGCGTCAGGTCCCACCGGCCAGTGGCCGCTCGGCCCCGGCTCGCCGGGATGCACACCGGGCTCTCCGTGCAACGGGTCCAACCTACAGATGTGGCGGCTCATCCCAAGCCGACCCCAAAAGTGCTGGATCCTGCCCCAGACAGGGGTGGTGTCACTGGGGCTGAACCCCCACAGTGGCTTCGCCAGGCTCACACTGGGGACCACAGCATTGCTCCCACCAAAGCCACCACGCCTGGCATCTGTCCTGCCAAAGCCGGCATCACTCCTGCCAAGCCCAGCATTCCTGGCATCGCTCTCCACCAAACCCAGCATCCCTGACATTGTTCCCTGCCAAGCCAGTGAACGCCAGCAGCATCTCCATGGGGCTGCCGTGGCTAAAGCCATGTGCCAGGTGTGGCATGTCCCTGCCGGAGCTGTTTCAGAGGAGATGCCCCTTGTGCACCCCCTCAGCTCGCGTGCTCCCTCCTGCTCTGAACTACCTGCTGATCCCTCCACGTCACACGTGGGGTCCCCAAGGAGACACTGGTCCTGATGTGAAATCCCTGACCACCACCACAGGAACCCCACAGCCACCAACACGGCTGTTTCTGGCACACAGGAGGAAGGGATGGTTGGTGCAGCCACGCACACATGGGCAGAACCTGCAGCCAACCCCCTTTGCCACCTCCCAGTGCCCAAAAACGTCCCTGTGCCACCGTGGTGCCACCACAGTGCCAGCTGTAGCAGATAGGCAGGGAAGGAGCCAGCTCCTCCACAACTCCCAGGGTGGACCCCTGCCCATGCCAGGGGCTTGAGACCCTGGCACGGCTGATGGAGCCATCTCTCCACCCAGATTTCCAGCAGGGACAGGAGGGTGCACTCCATGTCACCACATCCCTGTGCCCACGGGCTGTCCCAGGTCCCCATGGCAGTGCCACCCATCCCTCACAGCGCCGCAGCGCCGTGCCGGGAGCACAGTCCTGGCATTCCCGGTGGGAAGAAGGAGCGTGGGGAGAGGGAGGTACTGACCCGGGCAGATCGCAATATTGCAGGGCTTGACCTGCAGCTCGGGGCCCTCGCAGGCGTTCCCTCCGCGCCGCGAGGCCACGCACCGCCGCGTCCTGGTCCTGGCCCCTCGCCCGCAGGTCACCGAGCACAGGCTCCACGGGGACCACTCCTCCCACGCGCCAGGAACTGCAACACAGCACCACAGCACAGCGCCCTCGCTGCAGGGCTCCACCCTCCTCCTCCTCCTCCTGGCACTGAGGGGTCCTGGCCATGGCAGACCCCTCGTGCCCTGCCCGAGGCTCTGCGGTAGAGCCGGGCATGGTGTCCGGCACCGCCTGCCCCGTCAGCATCCCAAGCCCCTGAGCCAGCAGCCGTGCTGCTGCCACTCCCTCCCCTGCTCCAGCCTCCCTTTTGGGGTCCTGGCACTGGCAGCACACACCCCCTACCCCGATCCACGCACAGCCCGGCTCACCCCAAGCCACGCCAACACACCGAGCACGATGTGCCCCTCACACCTACGGGAGCTGAGTGCACCCAGGAAAGGAGCAGGGACCAGTGCGGCACATGAGCATCCTGAAGGATGCTCTTCCATGATTTCTGATGTCCTTGGAGTGCCAGGACAGTGCTGCACTCCCTGGTATGGAGGGGAACTGAGTACTTGAGTGTGTTAGGGATGCAAATCCCTTGAAACAGCCCAGCTTTGGTCGGGGCAGTCCAGCTGCCCCTGCAGTGCCCTGAGGAGCCTCCGATTTCTAATATCCCACACAAGACGCATAGACACCACCAGAGACCAATGTGAGACCCTCAGCATCCTGCCTGTGACCTGCCTTGATGCATTGAGCAGCTCAGCCCCCTCCTGCCCCACGCAAGTGGGGACGCTTCAGCAGACCAGGCCAGACCTCAAGACCCCCGGCGCAGGCTCCAACCTTTCTTTTCTCCCAGCACAAAGCCTTGGGGACATCCAGGGGAAGCCCTGAGTTAGCCAGGAGGGAGGACAGAGAGGGGCCACCATCCAGCCTGCACCCAAGGCAAATCCCTGGCAGCAGCACCGGTGACAGGGCACAGGGTGCAGGACACCCATTCCAGTTGCCTCCACACACAGTTTCCCACGAGCAGCCAGGAAGGCCAGAGGATGGAGGGATGCCAACAGAGCTCAGAACACCCCAGCGCAGGGTGGGCATCACCTGCTTCCACAACCACGCCAATCCACCCTTCTCACCCACCCCAGCACCTCCAGGAGCCCCAGAGATGCCCCGTCGACACGTCCCCTCTGTCCCCACCCGCCCCGCTGCTGCTGACGCAGACCCCAGCCGGTGCCGGGCACCCCGAGGTGACAGCGAAGCCCCCCAGTGCCCCAGTGCCCCTGTGCCCCCCGTACCTGGGCAGGTGGCCGTGTTGTTGCAGGTGCGTGTCTCCCGGAGCAGCCCGCTGCACAGCGTCCCGTACGGAGAGGACACGCAGGAGCGCGTCCGCACCTGGGAGCCCTGCCCGCACGTCAGGGAGCACACGCTCCACTGGGACCACTCCTCTGCCGCCGGGTCCCCTGCGGGAGAAAGGGAGCCTGAGAGCCTGGGAGCACAGGGAAGGTGCCACAGAGGACGGGAAAGGGGTTGGGCAGCACTGGTGAGAGCAGGGATAAGGACAAGGTGACAGGGGTGGCACTGAGGATGTCAGTGGGGTGAAGGAAACCACGCTGCCCCCTGAGCCCAGCTGCACCTGGAGAAGGGATTAGGGCACGGGATTCCACGTGGCATGAGGGAGAGCATCCACCCCAGGCAGTGCAGGCAGCGTGGGCAGCACAGGCAGGGCGGGCAGGGCAGGCAGCGTGGGCAGTGGGCAGTACAGGCAGCAAGGACAGGGCAGGCAATGTGGGCAGCACAGGCAGAACAGGCAGTGTGGGCAGTGTGGGCAGGGCAGGCAGCACAGCCAGAGCAGGCAGGGCAGGCAGCGTGGGCAGCACGGGCAGCCCGCCACGGCTCCCTCTCCCCACCCCATCACACACTGACATTTACAACAACCAGCTCTTATTAAGGTTGATGATGTCTCTGAGGCTCTTGGACAGGCCAACAGCAGAGCCCATCCGTTTAAATTAAACAGGGATATATGGAGGAGGGCTCCAAAGGGGACGATTTGTCCTGCAGACAGGCAGAACGCAGGCTCCGTGTCGCCCACGGCGGTGACAACGTGCTGTGGCTGCTCCATGTCACAGGGGAACCCCGAGATCAGGCTGGATCACCACTGGGGCCACCCAGCACTCTGCCCATGAGGTCCCAGGGGGGCAGGAGCCCTGTGAGTACACGGGAGGAGATCTGCATGCCAGGCACACGGAGCAGAGCCGGGGCCCATCCATCTCCCACTCACCTCCGGGCCCTCTGATCATAAATCAGGGGGGCCAGGGGAGGGGGAGCAGCACACTCAAATTACCCAGATGGATTTGCCAAATAAATACATTTGAACGAAACAATTAATGGATTTTTGTTTGCTTTACAACCCTCGGAGGAAGGTGCAAAGGCAAAAATATATAAATGGAGCAAATTAAGTCAGTCCGTGGGCAGGAAGTTAAAGGGAGTCGCTCCATCTCCATCACCCCTGCCCAGGTATCTGAGCCCAGTGTCACCAGTGTCCCCTGTCCGTCCCCATGCTGGGGCAGTGCTGGTACCTGTCTGGGCCATGTAGACACCTGGTTCATCTGCTGACCGTGGCCACTGGGTCTTCACCTTCTGGTTCTCCTCGACTGCATTGCCTGGAAGAGGGAAGCGCTCCAGTGAGAGCGGGCAGGGGACAGGGATGGGGACAGGGATGAGGACAGGCCACCACGGGTCAAGGGACACTGCAGGGGGACACAGGGACGCCTGGCCCCACGCTGAGCACTGCATTCCATCCCTGAGGGCAAGAGATGGTTGAGCATGGCTAAGCACGCTCACAGAGCCCCAGGCATGTGTCATGGCTCCCCTAAAAGTGTCACCCCCAGTCACAGGAGCTGCAGCTGGAGCGCAGCCCTGAGTGCCACGTCCCTGGTGCAGCCAGGGTGCCCGTGCCCCCACCGTGCCAGGCAGAGGTGCTCTCCCATCCCCACTTATCAGCTTGCTGCAGTGAGGTGGCACAAATTTATGGCTCGGCTCACCAAAAATAACAAGTGATCCATCAAGAGCACTTGGCGTGAAATTAACTGGCATGTGGAGGGCTCGGCGGGGGATGCGGCTGCAGGCACAGGGGGACACCTTCCCTGGCCTCCCCCACATCCCCCAGGCCACCTCCTGTCCTCCAGCAGGGTCCCTTGTCCCCAAACCTGGGCACAGGATGCTGGTGAGTCCCCCCAGATTCACCCCAGGCATGGCACAGCCACTGCTGCTGGTGGATGTGCTGTAGGACACAGCAGGGCATCCCCCGGGCACCACTGATGCCACCCCAGGGACAGGACCCCCAAAAACACCATGGGCACCCCGCTGCTGTGACAGGCAGGAGAGCAGCCACGGATGGCACAAGCACCTCACCGAGCTGCCTGGCACTGCCAGCCAAGCATGGCAATGTCCCCAGAGCATAGAGAGGTGACATGGGGACACGCAGCACTGGCAGGGACAAGGTGGCTCCCGCTGGAACACAGAACAGGGACAGCCCAGCCCCAGCAGGGAGCACAGGCTACTCCGACACTTCTTGTGCTGTAAAACAGACGCAAATTTACCAACTTTAGCCTTCGAAACCCCTCACTGGCACACCAGCGCAGCCAGGGACACTCGGATCCTCTCCATGGGCATCCCACTCCGTGGCATGGGGTTCCCACTCCACGGGAGACAGAGAGGGACCTGAAGAGGCTGAGGGGCTGCCCAGGAGGGTCTGTCTGGCCGCGGGGCTGAGCTCCCCACGGGGCCGCCCACCCCGGGAGCGACAAGACAGAATTACACACGGCATGGCGAGCGCCCCGGGAAACCCATAAATCCCGAGGATATACGAGGGCGTTCTCCCTGGCTGTGTTCGACAGACACCAAATTCAATTTCCTTCGGAGAGCACTAAATCCCCGGCTGTCACCGCCGGGAGGCTGCGGCCAACCCTGGCACAGCACCCCATCCTGTCCCAGGGTCCCCAGCACCCCGCACCATGACACAGCCTAGCTGGGGGCAAGGGCAGGGGCGTTCCTTTGAGGGCCTCAGGGCTGTTCTTTTGAGGACCTCAGGATGAATCCCAAGGCCACCTGTGTCCTTGTCCCGGCATCACCTCCCTGGGGGTTGGTCTCTGTAGGGTGATGGGTTTGGGGCAAGGGCAACCCAAAAATTGGAATTGCTTGGCCTTGATGTGGCAGGTTCTGGGGGGTGGGTACCCCTTCCAAAGACACTCAAAGAGGGGAGTCACCCTTTGGGGGTCTCTAGGAGGGGGTACACCCGCCCAGAGCCTGCAGCACCAGGGTTGAGTGGTTGAGGGTTGAGTTCCATCCCCACTCCCACACCCGTCCATGCTTTCCACCCAAGGGCCTCCAACCCCATTCCCACCTCCCCCACGCCCGTGGGAGAGCCCCACCCCGGCGGGGATGACGTGGGGGGCCGGGGACCCCGGGGTCAGCGCCGTGGGGAGGGTCTGGGCGGGCGCCAGCCC
The DNA here is from genome assembly GCA_035222235.1 of Margarornis squamiger. Lineage (NCBI taxonomy): Eukaryota > Metazoa > Chordata > Aves > Passeriformes > Furnariidae > Margarornis > Margarornis squamiger. The sequence continues at coordinate 4,316,613 of JAWWTY010000059.1, forward strand.
CCACGTCGCTGCGGCGGAGCAGAACCGGTGAGATCAGCGCTGGGCGCCCGCCAAGCCTCGGCTCACAGGCGCCATTCAGCCCCCCGGCCCTGCCTGCCACCGTCCCCCTGAAAGGGGACCATTCTCCACCCCGCAGGGGGCTGGGGGGAGGCCAGGTGGGGGCCCGGGACCCCCCCCTTGCTGCATGAAGGGCGCTCTGTGCTCCGGCCCCACGGCTGAGCGCGGTGACGCCGGCGGGCGCCCGGGGGGGACGGTGGCAGTGGCGTGGCACGAGGGGCAGCCAAGGCAGCACATCACCCCTGCGGCTCCGGCACCGCAATAACATTGAACCTCCGGGCGCTCCAGCCTTTAATTGAATGTCAAATGTAATTTGGAGAAGGAGTGGGAGTTCGCGCTGCTGCTGTTGCAGCTGGAGAGGCGGCATGTGGTGCCCTGCCAGGTCTGCAGGGAGCCCCCCTCTCCAGCACTCTGAGCCATGCTCAGCGTGACTAACCCCACCAAAGCACCCATGGGGATGTGCCAAGCCCCATGGAGAAGCACCCAGCTTCTCCATCCCATCCTGCATCCTGCTGCAGCCCCTTGCCACAGAGGGTGTCAGCCCTCGGGCAGAGGGTCAGCCAGGCTGACTTTGGGGTTGGCACCTGAACCCAGCACTGAGCTCTTAATCACCCATGTGGAGTTGAGTTTAAAGGGATGGAGTTGAGTTTAAAGGGAAAAAAAGGAAAAAACCTATAAAATGAAATCAGCTCAAGCAGCTCCCCTCGGGATGAGGCGATTTAGAGCCCTGCAGCTGTAACGGACCAGGGATTTAGTCGGGGGATCTGCCCATAATGACATTTAGCTCCTGAAATAAATGCTAAAGCCCAATGAAATTATATGTACACCCACAGCCCAGCCCCGCCACCTAATCTGCCAGATAAAGACCCCACGCAGCTAAGTTGGGGATTGCTCCTGCCCGCGCATCACCCGCGGCTGCTGCGGGGAACATCTGGCCAGATGTGTCCCAAAATCCCCGTATCACCTCTCTGGACTTGGCACCACAGGCACGGGGAGCACCCAGATGAGGCGGCCCCTTGCCATGGGCAGCCCTATCCCGGTGCCCAGCACGTGGGTGAGCGCAGCTGCTTTATCCTCACTCGAGGTTCCTACAATCCCGTAACGAGCAAATGGCCTCATTCCGCCTGGTTAATAGCCCGGCTGCCATGCCGTGACATCCTGCCTGGAATAACAAGCGCCCAGGCTGCAGCAGTCAAGGGTAATTTGCCACGGGAAAGGGTCATTTTACCTGCAAATTGTTTTCCACGTCTCCACCAAAGCAGAGCGAGTCGGCTCCTGCTCCAGAATCGTGGCCCTGTGCTGGGAAGGTGGCAAGCGAGGCCGTGGATTCCCATGGGCTGTGCCAGGGCAGCTGTGGCATCAGCTGGGGCCACTCTGGTGGCAAGTGGCACTAACAGGGTTGGCTGGACCACGGCAAGGGCAGAAGAAGCTGAAGCTCCTCCGCTGAGCCTGGGCATTGCTCTGGAGAGGTGCACATGGAGCCAGGCACAGGATTTGCAACTTGTGTGGATTCCCTGCTCCATGTGCAGTGTTCCACTGGCATCCTCCTGCCTCAAGGAGCGTGCATGGGCAGGATTCATCCATTGCACAGCTTGCCTGTTCCATGCACCAGCTTCCCTGCTCCATGCACAGCACCCAATTGTCACCCTCCAGCTCCATGTAGCATTCGTGGGCAGCATTCACCTACTGCATGTCTTCCCTGCTCCATGCCCAGCACCCAGCTGGCACCATCCTGCCCCAGGAGTGTGCTCAGGCAGCATCCATCCATTGCATGGATTCCCTGCTCCATGTGCAGTGCCCAGTTGGCACCCTCCAGCCCCAGGGAGCGAGTACAAGTATGACTGATCCATTACATGAATTCCCTGCTCCATTACACGAATTCCCTGCTCCATGCCCAGTGCCCAACTCACACCCCCCTGCCCCATGGAGCGTGCATGGGCAGGACTCCCCCATTCCACGAGCAGCACCCCTAGGAAGCCTGCACAGACCAGGGGCTCCATCCCGGGGGGCTCCTCCATGCCCCCCACTCACCGTGTGGCACCTCGGGCAGGTCGATGTCGTTGGCATTCGCAGAATGCAGGTCGGTGGGGCAGCACTCGGGCTCGGTGGGCGCCGGGGTGGGCGCTCGGGACGCGTGCCGGGTGCCGTTGCGCCGCGGTGCCGGCGGGGTCTCTGCCTGGCAGCTGCAGCCAGCGTGGGTGAAGCCACAGCGGCGGGCACCGGGCGCCTGCAGGCACTCCTCGAGCCAGCGGCACAGCACGCTGCAGGTGAACTGGCTGGAGTTGTTGTTGTTGATGAGCAGCACCTCCACGAAACGGAATTCCAGCGCCTGCGGGGCCAGGAGGCGAGGGGCCGCCTCGGGCTCGGCCGCCAGGCACAGCTGCACAAAGTTCTTGTCGAAGTGGAGGAAGGTGAAGGGCCCCGCGTCCTCGCACAGCTCCAGCTCGGCTTCCTCCTCCTCCTCCTCCTCGGGCCGCTGGCGGGAGGGCGGGGGGCTGGCGGCCTCGCCCCGGGGGTCGCACGTGTAGTTGGCCAGGTAGTGGTCGAGTGGCAGCACCATGGGAGAGAAGTGGGTGCAGACCTGCTCCTCCCGGTTGAAGCGGAGGTAGAGCGAGTACTTGGTGGGGTCGGGGTTCTCCAGGGTCCAGGAGCAGCCGGAGGAGATGGTGGGGAAGAGGTCCTTGAGGGAGAAGGAGCCGTAGAGGACGCCGGAGGCCAGAGCGGAGCAGGCGCTGGGAGCTGGGTCGAAGCCCCGCGTGAGCCACAGGAGAGACGATATCACAGCCAGTAAGAGGGGACCAGCAGCGGTCATCCTATGGCATTTGCCCTGTGGAGAGACAGACGGACAGACAGACACAGGCTTAGCAACAAGCACAGCCACTGTGGGCTCCCTGATGTGCCGGGGGAGCGGGGAGCTGGTCTGGGGGGTCAGCAGCTGCACCAAACCCAGCTGGTGTGGGAGCTACTCCATGTCCCCAGCTACTCCAGGTCCCCAGCTGCTCCATGTCCCCAGCCGCCACTTTGCAGGCTGGGGACAGCCATCAGAGGCCCTTGTCCCATCCCCCAGGCTGCCCCAAGGAGTCCCCAGGCTCAGGACTCTGCAGCATGGACCAGGACCTTCACCTCAAAACCATCAGCTCCCACCCCCACAGACCCCCTGCCCTCGGCTCACTCACCAGAGCCTGCCAAGCACAACCTGGGCAAGGAGCCACCAAACAGCTTCTGCCCAGACAGGGCTATAAAAGCCCTTGGAGCTATTTCTGGTGCCCCAGAGCACTGTGGGGACAGGGTGCAGCTCGGGGTGATGTGCTGGGGGTGCACAGGCACCCCAACAGCGTGGCGTTCCCCCACCTGCCCTGAGAGCCGGGCACAGGGTGAGCAGTCGCTGTACAAGTACATATTTCTTGGACACCATGCCTGGTGTGCAGAGCATCGCCGTGAATAGCTTTTTAATACCTCATTAATAAAATAATGCACACGGTGGCCTTATTAAGTGAAACGGGAGCACGGCTCTACAGAGGCCAAGGCCACCGCGCACGTGTCGGCACCGCTCAGCCAGGTCAGCCTGTTCCTGGGGCAGCAGTGGCACGGGGACAGCCCTGAGGACAGCAGGGGACATTCAGGAGGTGGCCACAGGGATCGATGCCATGGCAGAGGTTGATTCCAAAACCACCGAAGTCCCCGCTCCCCTCCGCCCAGCCATGTGTTGGGGATGCCGAGCGCTTGGCACGGCGCGGGGATGCTCTTATCCATCCTCAAACAACATCTCCCGCTCCTAAATCACCCCTGGCCGAGGCCGTGGTACCAGGGCATCCCCCAGCTCACTGGGGAGACGGAGCCTTGGCCGAGCCTGCGCTGGAGCCACGATGGGCACATTAGAGAGCTAAAAATATCGCAGCTCTCATGCAACAGGCTGGCGCTGGCTCCTGCTGCCCCGGCAGCGTGGGGGCTCGGTGCCGGCATCTGTCCCCTGCCAGCGGCATGTGGGCATGGGGACAGAGGGGCTGGGATGGAGCCAGGGGGAGCAGCTCAGGCTGGAGGAAGGCAGGACCCCCCCAGTGCAAAGCAGGGAGATCTGGGGAAAAAAAAACAAACCCCCCTTTTCCCGTGGTCACTTCCACCCCCGAGAGACCCCAGGGGATTCAACAGGAGACCCAAGGGTGATGAAATTCAACAGGAGACTCAATGGCAACGAACACCACCAACAGCAGCAGCAGAAGGGAGCCGAGGGGCACCCGGAGTGGGGAGCCCCATAGGCATCCCACACTGATGCTCCTCAAGCAGCCACCAAGGATCTGGGGGTCCCCCAAAGAGTCCCAGCCCTCCACTGCTCCGGGAGAGCTGGGGATGGGGGAGGAGGAGGAGGAGAGGGGGAGGAGGAGAAAAAGGAAGAGGAGGAGGAGGTCAGGCAGGGACATGCTGCTGCTCTGCAGCGAGCTCCTGGGGCTCCCGCAGCCTGGCAGGGACACAAGATGGAGCTTGCTTCCCTCGCCTTAGAGCAGAGAGCAGGGCTGCTCCAGCACCACCATCCATCTCTCCCTGTGGCCAGCCGGCCACTGGAAGGCTCGGCAGGGATGAACACAGCCGGGCAGCCCATGCCTCCCCTCCCTGGGCTCCCCACATGCATAATCCAGGTCACGGGAAGCTTCCCACCATCCCAAAAACCTGCCGGGGCTGCAGCTGCCCCAAGCCCGGCACCAAGATGAGCTGCTCCGGGAGGCCAGGGCTGAATCAAACCTGAGAGAGCTCGCTCGGCACCAGCCCCGCTCCCTGCAGCGCTCGAGCTGCTGCTGCTGCTGCTGCAGTGAAAATATTTCACTGAGCTGCACGCTGGGCAGAGGAGATATTTAACATCTGGGGCACTGAGTCACCCGGCGGGAGCTGCTGAGTGCCACGAGGAGGGGTCACTGTCACCCCTACCCGGCACCACGGCGGGGACCTCGCACCCTGCAGCATCACTGCCCTTGTGCTCCGAGGTGAGGTGAGCGCAGCCTGGCCGGGGTGCCCTGCTGGCATCACCCCTCTGCCTCCAAAACGACTCGGGTCCCTGCGGAACGAGCCACGCGGCACCGGTGACCGCATCCTGACACGGCTGTGGGTCCCCGGGGGCAGCTGGCATTGCCCCCTCTGCCTGGCTGGGGAGCAGACGGTGCTCCCCGGGGATGGGGATGGCACCCGGAGCACGGAGGGCACAGCCTGGCACGCTCGCCCGCCGCAGGCGCCCGCTCCAGCCCCTTCCATCTGCCTTTGTTCCCGCCCGGGCGCAGGGAAAAGGGGGTGGGTTTTTAATTAAAGCTTTTAAAGAGCCATCACAGAGCCGGGAGCGACCGGGCGGAAGCGACATCCCGGGCTCCACGTCCTCGGAGCGCGGTCCCTCTCCATCACTGCCATCGCATCCCTCCTGGATGTGATGGTAAAGGCAGGATCCCGACCGGGGCTCGGCTCTCCCTCACCACGGCACGGCACTGCTCCTGGCCAGCCCTGCTCCCGACGCACAAACAGGTTGTTTCTCTGAGGATGCCTCGCCTGAACGGCGATTTTGGCTGGGTCCTGATCCAGCTCCATCCTCCCAGCACAGCGCAGAGCAGTTCCTGACCATCGTGCCACTCCAACCAGGCAAAGCCAGGAATAACAACCAGCCCCGAAAAGTGATAAACGGGCAGCACTAAACCCTCGGCATTAATAATCTGAGAAACGATTAATGGCAGAGTAAAGGAGATTTGGGGTTTGAGGGACACGGTTTTTAACCCGACTGTTCTCTTAATAGGCTGTAGAAAATACACAATCCATGAGAAAAATACATGATCCATGAGAATTCCTAACACGAGGATTCTTGGGACAAAGACATGAGGGTAAGGAAGGGCCGGGGAGTCCGGGGTGTTTATCCACAGTGGGAAGTGCCTCACTCCCTGCTGAAAGGCAACAGCATCCAGGGAGGAGCAGACTGGCCATGTGGCTCCATCCCATGGGATCACATCCCTGCCTGCCCAGAGGTGACACTTGACAAACACGGCACCATAATGAGCTCTTCCCACTGCAAGAACCCCTGACCCTCCAATCTCCAGGGTCTTCCCTAGCGGCTCAAAGGCATCCAGGAACTCCAAAGCTGCAGTTGCCACCTCCATGCTCACCCCTCCCAGAATGGGGACCCCCAGCACCGAGTCAGGGTGTCCTGGGCCCTCCACAGCACCAGCACAGCCCCTCTGCCAAGGAATTAGCTCTGTGAGCATCACTGGAAAGAACTCCTGTGCAACCCCAGGCTCCAGCCTTGCCTCCCAAAAACACAGCACACGCATGTGCACACACGGGTGCTCGGCAGGGAGAGGGGTATCGGTGCTGCTGCCACCCTCTGAGGCACAATGCTCCCGGCACCCAGGACCACATTTCCCCCCTCTGGGTGCTCCCACATCCCCCCTGTCCCTCTGGCTCCCCGGCGTGCTGCCACGGCCTCTCCTGGAGCCGGCAGGCTGGCAGCGGTGCCGAGCTGTAATTAATGGTGCTGCTTTGCCAATCCCTGGCGCGGCCTCGCGAGCACTGGCACGCACAGGCCTCTTTATTTATTTTACTTAACTGCTGTTGGTAAAACTCCACTCCAAAAGCAAGGCCGAGAGACAGCACAAAGAAATCTCCACCGGGATTAGGGATTATGCTCTGCCAGGAAACAGCGTGTCCTGCCTCTCCCTCCATGGCTCTGAGGGTCTCTGGGGGCAAAGCCCCCCCTCCACTGCAGGGCACCTGCAGGGGCTGCAGCAGCCATGGCTGTTCCTGCTGCTCTCCCACAGCCTCTTCCAAGTAGTTTTCATGTCACTGGGATGTGACTCCCTCTTTTCCACCAGCTCCATCCTGCAAAGGGGTGGAAGGCTGGGAGCCCCAGGAGACTCCAAATGGGGGTCTGAGTCACAGCAGTGGCAGCAGGATGTCTATTCATTCCAGAGGAGGATTTTTTTTGTAACCCACCACCTCATCCAGACCCAGCCCTGCTGGGAGCCCTCAAGGTGCCCTAGGGAGGACAGGAGGCCTGGCTCCATCCTGCTCTTGGAGGACATCAAGAAGGAACAGACAGGATGAGAGCAGGGGGGATGTGATGGCTCTCGTAAGCACTGAGGAGCTACAAAGCTTCTGACATTTGGCAACCAAGCTGGGTGGCCCTGAGCCAGCCTTGTCCCCATCAGAGGACAGATCCGTGGTAGGAAATGAGTTTGCAGGGCCTCACTCCAAATTCCCATGGAGAAGTGTTGAGGCATCACAGGACAGTGGCTGGTGGCTCATTCCATGGTTCATCCATCCATCCAACCAAGCATCATCTTCCTCCAGGCAGGGGAACATCCTGCAGTCCCCACCCAGCCTGGAGAGCGCCCAGCCCAGCACGTGGGGTCTTGGCAGTGATGGGAACAGCCTGGGCGAAGGAAGTCCCATCTATTCCCATGGCTCTGAGCAGCAGGTTGGTACCAGGGCAGAGCTCTCCACCAGCCATGATCCCACTGGGAAGAGCCCAGCATCCCCAGCCCATGTCCAACACGGCAGAGGTGTCACTCTGGGCAGAAGAGCTGCACTGCCAGAGGTCCTTAGAGGCATCCAGAAAAGGCAGAAGGAGCTGGGAAGAGCCAGCAGCGTGTCCCAGATGGTGCTGGAGCACCTCTGCCACAGGGCTGCCAGTCGGAGAGCAAACCGCCCGCTGTGCCGGCTCCGTGTCCATTTTCTCTCCAGCAAAGACCAAATTTGTAGGATCCTGGCTCCTTTCAAACTCCATGGATCAAAGCAAGGTCTGGTGACAAGACTTGACAAGCAACTGGGCAGGCCTTGAAGAGGGGCTGCTGCCAGGCTCTGGGCTCCAGCACAGCCGGGCTGGCACTGCTCTACAGCCAACTCCAGCATCCGCTGCCGCCCGTGCCATCACCAAGGAACCCCGCTGCGAAACAGGGCGTCCACCCTCCCTGGTGAGGGTGGCCAGAGGGCAGCCAAGTGGTGGTGACGGTGACAACAGCCACGCCACCCCATGGGTGCAAGCACACAGAGCTGTGTGCTCCCCCACAAGCCCCCCTCACTCAGCCACGGCCTCCAAGACAGGGAGAGGTCAGTCCCCAACAACTGCCCCGGCCCACCAGGAGCAATCCCAGTGCCAGAGCTCAGTGCCAGCCCCGTGCCACGGGCTCCACGTGCGCCCCAACCACTGGCAGTGCCCGGCCAGAACCCACAACCAGACATTGCCACAGCCCAGCCGGGCCACCCCGAGGCCACCTCCCCACGTCACCGCCAGCCCCGGCTGCCAGGCGCCAGCCAGCACAGCCAACAGTGACATGACCTAGAAAAGCAAAGGGTTGTTCACACGCCGTGCTGCCGCGAGCCCCCGGCACCGGCTGTGCAGCCGCGGTGTGGAAAATCTCCCTGCCCTCAACAAGTGACCGGCATGGGCACACGCGTGTGCACACGTGGCACCGCTCGTGCCGTGAACCCCAGGGCTTGCAGGTCCCCCGGGAAGGGATGCAGCTCCCCAGTTCCCCCCCTCCGGCCCCGGCTGCCACCTGCATGCTGCACGTGCCCACGGCGGCACACGCTGGGCACCCACGTGTGCCCTCCTGCACGCCCACGGTCCCCGGGTGCCGTGGCACGGAGGCTCCCTGCAGCCCCCCACGCTGGCTCCGAACAAAGCCCCACGCAGGGGAGAGCTGCAAACCCACCCACCCACCCACCCACTGCCGGGGCTCCGCCAACACACCTGCCCACGTGCCCCGGTACGTGCCGAATCCCCAGGGCCCTGCCCAGGGGTGACAACGTGGGGTGACAATCCTGCCGAGTACCCACGCGTGCCAGCCTGCCGGCATACGTGTGCCCGCACCAGGGCTGGCAGGGATGCCAGAAGGCAGCCTGGCACCCACCCGTGGCCTTGCTGGATGACACACCACAGCACCGTGGTGCCACACGTGTGCCCAGCAACACACATGTGCCCATTGACACGCGTGCAGCCCCTCCATCGCGGGGCTGCTGGAGCCCTGGCACTGCTTATGGGGGGGGATCGGCAGTCTGGGTGGGAAACGGGACCCCGTGGGGGGCACAAGCATCCTGTGGGGGGACCGGTACCCCGGCAGGAACCGGCGGCTACCGGGGTGAGGGGGACCGGCAACCCCGCAGGGGGAGAGCGGCAGCTCCCCGGGAAGGGGGGAACCGGCAAATCCGGGAGAGGGGAAACCGGCATCCCCAGGAGGACAAACCGGCAGCTGCAGGAAGGGGAACCGGCAGCCCCGGGAGCGGAGAGACAGGCAGCATCCCGGGGGAAGGACCGGCAGCTCCGGGCACGCCGCTGCACACTGCCAGCCCCGGTGCCGAGCCCTCCGCGCCGCCGCCGCAGCCCCGCGCAACTTCCCGGCAGGGCCGGGGCCGCCCCGGGGATGCCACTGCCCGCCGCGGGCACCGGGGCACCGCCGGTACCGCGGCGCGGCTGCAACTCCCGTTCCCGCAGCCCCGCCGCCGGGGCAGGAAAGTTGGCCGGGGTTGGAGCTGGAGCGGGGTGAGGTGGCGGCGGTGGGCACGGCGGAACCGGGGCTTTGCCAGCCGGCAGCACCGGCCGCCGCATCCCGCATCCCGCATCCCGCATCCCGCATCCCGCATCCCGCATCCCGCATCCGCGGCGAGCTGCCGCCCCCGCTGCGCCGCGCCGGGGGGGAGCGGAGCCGCCGCACCGGGAAAGAGGTGGCGGAGCGGGGGAAACGGGGGTCGGGGTACACCGGGGGGGACACACGAAAGGGGGTTCACCGGCGCCCTTACCTGCGCTCCGTCAGCAGCGCGTGTAGCCCCGGCGCGGCGCGGCGAGCAGCGGGCTGGCCATCCCCGAGCGGCGGCGGCGGCGGCGGCAGCACCAGCCGGTGCCCGGGCGCGCCCGGGGGAGCGCGGGGCCGGGAGCGGGAGAGGGAACGGGAGAGGGAGCGGGGCCGGGAGCGGGCGCGCAGCGCGCCGGGCCCCGGTGGCGGCGGCGGCGGCGGCGGCGGATGCGGTGGGGAGGGACGGGGGGGAGAGGGAGGGAGGGAAGGAGGGAGAGGGGGGCGCGGGGGCGGCGGCGGCGCGCGCCGCTCGGGCACTTGCTGCTTGCGCCGGGAGCGGGGCGGTGTGACAGCACCGGGCACGGTGTGACAGCACCGGGCACGGCGGGGACACACACCCCAACACCGACACCGACACCAACACCCAGCCCTGCGCAGCCCCCGCCTCCCGAGTGTGGATGGAGGGGAGGGGGGGGGAGGTGACCCCCGGGGATGCTGCAGCGCTGGGGGTCACGGGGGAAGGAGGAGGGGATGTGCGATGCACGGGCACACGCGTGGATGTGGTGGGCACACGCGCCTGGTTGGGAAAGGGGGGGACGGTGCACGCGTGTGGTTGATGTGTGCCCAACACACGCGTGAGGTGGTTCGTGCGGGCACAGGTGTGGTTTGTGGCTGTGTGTGCGCACGGTTTGGGGGGGGACACACGGGAAGGGGGGTCCGTGTGTGCTCGACGAGGCGTGGGAGTGCACGCGTGCACGTCGCGGGGTGGCTGTGGCGTGCACACACACGTGCGTGGCATCCCGGGCTGGGTGGGGTGCGTGTGCTCCCCGCCAGCAGCCGTGCAGCTCCCCCTGCATGTGCTCCACACCTGCGTGTGCTCCACACCTGCACACACGTGCAGGCCTCGGCGTGCAGGGGGCTGTGGGCTGCAGGGAGACTGAGAGATGGGGCTGTCACACCCCACGGCTGCACAAATGTGGCACGTGTGACATGGAGATTGTAGGACCCCAGAGCCACGGGAGTGTTTGGAGGGCTGCAGAGCTGTGGTTTCACATGTTAAGGCCATGCACAGGTGGGATAAACCCGAGTGTCTTGATGGTCCGTGGGTGACTGAGCTGCCAGCACAGCAGCTCCACTGCAGCCCAGACCCTGCCTGGGCTCACAGGGAGCACCGGGAGCTGTGGCTTGGAGGGGACAGGGTCACACGGAGCCCCAGCCATGCAGGAGGAGCTCAGCAGGATGCGGCACGGCCTGGCTGCCTCGCTGCGGGAGCAGCACAGCTGGGAATGCAGCACATTCCCATTGCTGCCTTCCACCTCTGCTGGACACATCCTGCCCGGTGCTGTGGGTGCTGTACTCACCGCGGGGGGCACAGAGCTGTCCCTTGTGCCCTCCATCCAGACTGAGCATGGCAGAGGGAGGGGGCAGGAGGCACCACTGGATCACTACTCAGCACCCTGGGAATCTGTGGCTCAGCACCAGCCCTAATCCATCCTAGTACTGCTGGAGGTGCAGGATTGTATCCATCCGAGACCTTTGTGCAGTTCGCTCCTTCCCTTCCTGGCATTCCCTTTTCCCAGTCCTCCCCTGCAGCCTCTGGATGCCTGACCCAGCATCCCCACACAGACACTCATCCCCTCCGGGTCAAGGCTGCAAGAAAGCACACCAGCTTTTCAGGCTGGTCTTTATCCCAGGGAGAAAATCAGCATTAGCTCTGACAGAGCTGGAGGATATTCCCGAACCTGGCTCTGTAAATACAGCTTGGCACAGCTCTGAGGATGGACAATTCCAAACCCACAGCTCCCTGGGTCACTCCCTGCTTCCCACAAGGTGTTTGCTCCCACAGCTGAATAGGTCTGCATGGTTGAGGGAATTAGAGATTTCCAAAGGTATTGATTGCACCAGCTAGCACTGCCCTGCGAGGAAGGCAGGATGCAATGTGGGATGCAATGTGGGATGCAACATGAGATGAAATGCAAGGTGCAATATAGGTTGTGATGTGGGATGTGACACAGGATGCAACACAGGTTCTGATGTGGGATGTAATACAGGATGCAGTGGGGAATGTGACGTGGGATACGATGCCCGTGGGCTCTTCCCTGACTCAAGTGCCAGCTGTGGCACGTCCTGGCTTACATCAATGTCCTACAAGATCCCCCTGCCACCAGGCCTGGCCACGGGCTGTGGCCATGCACAGAACATCCCCTGTGCCTGCTGCTGCCTCGCCAGCCACCGAGTCCCTCCCAGCTTCCATGTCACCTCCCTGACAGGTCTCCTCTGCCCCAGGTGGGACCCTGCTCGCGGTGAGGAGATGCTGAGAGGCTCTGATGCTGGGGGCCCGAGCTGTGGGAGCTGAAGGCACCCACTGTTACCAGGACAACTGGGTGCTCTCTGTAGCTGCTTGTTGCTGCTGCATCCCTGCAAACCTCCCCCGGCACAGCGTGAGCTCCGTTCCCCACCGTACCCCCAGCTCAAAGCAAGGCGAGAGGCGTGCTCAGCACCCCAGCCAGAGCTTGGGAAGGCGTTGGAGACTCTCCCAGCCAAAACAAAGCATCTCCCCAGCTGATCAGGGTGAGATCCCAGAGCCCCCATCATCCTCCTCATCCCTGTGAGCTGCTGGGATGTGGGGAGAGCACTGCTCAGGACTCTCAGCCTCGCTAGTGCCCACGGATTCAGGGGGGCTGGGGCTTGGCACAAGCAGAGCATCTCCCAGGGTATAATTAGAGCAGGGCCCGCGTGTGTGGAGGTGGTGACACCAGGGCTTTATGGCTGGATGGGAATTAGACCTGTCCATTAAGGCAATAATAACCTGCCAGGTTGACACAAGGTCCCCAGTGCCACCACCATCATTATGCAGGCTCTGCTGCCGCGGTGAACTGGCATCCTCTGCCCCAGGGGACGGGCACACCGGGACAGCCAGGGACCAGCCGAGCTCCCCAGGCACCCAGCACTGCTGTGTTTCCAACAGAGAGCTCTTATTTCCCCTTCATTTGGCACAGAAATCAGGGACAGGGAGAGTCACCGAGGTGGCAGCTGCTCTGTGCCCAGCCCTGGGTAAGGATTCAGGGAAGAGTCGAGTCCAGCTCCTGGCCAGGGGGATGTGGGGATGCTCAACCAGCCCTTAAGCTCCTGTGGCTCCTGATGGGCCCAATCCCCAGGGACCATGTCCCCCGAGCAGGGCACGGAGCAACATCTTTTCAGAAAGGTTTAGCAGGAGCACCTTGGCTCGAACCACGGGGTGAGACGGGAGCGGGTGCAGCCCCAGAGCAGCCGGTAACGCAGCCGCTTGTCTGAACCGCTTCCCATAAACTTCTCTGTGAATTGCTCCAGTGGAAAAACAAAAACAGCCATAAAACAGGGAAGTTTGGGTTGCGAGATAATCCGCTCTGATGGGAAGAGGCAGCAAGTGCCGGCGGAGGAGCTTTCCCCAGTCACTCGGTGCCCATCACCAGGATGGAGGAACCGGCTCCCTGCTGGCTGCCCGCGGCCACTGCTCCCTCCCAGGGACCTTCACGTGGAGTTTTCTGCTACTGGTGGCAAGGAGAGAAGCCAAGGAAAAGGAGCAAGGGAAGCCCAAGTGATGAGAAGGAGAGGAAGGATATGAATAAGCCCTGAGATAAATTTCACTTTGGGGTTTGTCCCGGACTGAGGATGCTGCTGTGGCAGCACAGCCAACAGCCCATCCTGAGCAGCTCCTGGGCCTGTGGATGCAGTTACTGTGCCCAGGGAGATGGATTTCAGCTCAGCATCTTCATTTTTATGTTTCCAGGCTCTTTATGCACTGAAGGATGGACCAGGGCTGATCCATGTCCATCTGTGCCAATGCAGAGGTGATGTCTTGGCATGAGGCAGGGCAACATGAAGGGCTTAAGACACTAGGGAGAGTTTCTGGGAGAAATTGGGAGAGTTTCTACCTGGTGAGGTGCTGATCTGCCTCCTGGGCCTGCAGGACTGAGGCATGAGCTCAGCATCACTTGGACAACTGCAGGATTTTCACCTCCAGGTCTCCATGCACCACAGAGCATCCCTGATCCAACCCAGGGCTTCAGCAAGGATAAATCCCTCTGGATCCCAGCATGCTGGGAGATCCATCCTGAGCCAGAGCAGCTTGGCAAGGAGCAGTCCCACCCCCAGCTCCTTTCCACCTCCATCCAGCAGAGCCATCTCACTGCCCAGACCAGCAGCAGTGGCCAGATCACGCCTGCACTCGAGCAGCCGCTCAAGAGCAAGAGGAACTTTGCATAAATATTCATCTTGATTAATATACATGAGGGCTGCAGAAAGCCCGGCTGCAGCAGCGGCAGCGGGATGTTATCGGCTGCTCAGCCTGCCAGGAGCTCAGTGTTCAGCCCCAACACCTGATGGGTTTTCACAGCAGGAAAACCCAGAGGTTGGATACTGGGAACCACTTGGCCACATCCTTTGTCACCAAGGGGGTGGCATCTCCCCCACAGGGGTGGCATCTCCCCAGGGAGCTGGAGCCCCAGTGCCTCCCAGTAAGACATGAACTGGGATGCAGAGTGCTGATGCACCATTTCCTGGGGTGATGGGTGCTTTGCATCCCCTGTGACAACCTGACAGAGGCACAGGGACCACAGCCTGTCCCTGCCACAGGGTCTTTCCAGGGAAATGCGCCCTCCCAGTCCCCGTGGAAGTGGGGTTGCAGTCTGCACCAGGATGGGGGCTTGGATAGACCCAAACCCACTGTCACTCAGGAGAGGATGCTCGGGGTCAGCCTTGAGCATCCCCAGTCCTGCACAAGGCCACGGCAGCGAGAAGGGCAGGACATGCCCAGCACCAGTGACAGCCCCACGGTCCTGGTGACAGCTGCCATTGAGGCCACAGTGCCAGCGCTGCCCACTCTGGAACGTGTAGGGACATGGATCTGGGTGTTTTCAGCTTCCCTGGAGGAAACTGAGGCAGAGGGGCAGTCTCAGGGCTGCAGGGAGGCAGTGGCAGAGGCAGCAGGTCGGTGCCCACCTGGTGGGAGCTGTGGCAGCGGTGCCAGAGCCAGGTTACGCGTGGCTCCTCCGGGATCCTGCCTTTGTCACTCCGCCAGCAACCCGGGGCATAAACAAGTGCCTGACATTTCCACACTGCCGCCAGGCCCTTGGATTAAAGCAGAACATAATTAGCAAATTAATCAGGAGACAATAGCCGGGGATCTAACGCTGTCATCAGCTCCGTGTGGAGCTGACCCCGGGCATGTTCGGGGGCAGGCAAGACGGGGATGGCAGTGCTGTCCCTGTGTCCCCACCGGGCTGGTGGCCCTTGCCCTGCCTCCCCCGCTGCCTTTGCCCAGCAGGGCAGGGGTTGACTGTCATTTCCTGCCCTATGAGCGGCTTGGGAATGAAACCTCCAAAGGGCAGCACCTTCCCTCGCTCATCAGGACACGTAAAAACCGTGAATCGCAGTGAATTTGCACTCAGCTTATTAGACGCCCTGCAAATACGGTGAACCTCGTTCAAACACATTTCAGTGATAAAATGATATTGACTCTGAGTAATTAAAAATCATTTCCATATTCAAATATGCCTGATTGAGGAGAAATAGCTTCCTTTTAATTGCCTGGAGGGGAGTATAGCAACTTTTGGAGCGTGCAGCCCGGTAAATGTATCTTCACTTGGCAGCGTGCGAAAGGCCCGTGGAGGAGGAGGAGGAGAGGAGGAGGAGGAAGAGGAGGTGTAGGAAGAGGAGTAGGAGGAGAAGGAGGTGGAGGAGGGCTGGCATGAAGGCAGCACACAGGGTGAGGGTGTGACCTTGCCACCTGTGAGGAGCTCTTCCATCACATACCTGTCTGGTTCCCAAGGATTGCCCCTCAAACAATGCTCTTCTTCCTCCCCCTCATCCAAGGGCTCTTCCCAGGGAAATATGCCCCCATAACAGCAGGATTAGAGGCTGCACTGGGCTGGGGGCTCTGGAATACACTCAAAATCCCTGTGCCTCAGGAGCGGATGCCCTGGGTGAGCTTTGAGCATCCCTGATCCCTCACAAGGCCACGGCAGGGACATGCCAGCCCTGGTGGCAGCCCCGCAGAGTTGGTGACAGCCCCACACTGCCCCACCTTGGGCACCTGTGAGTGCCAGGGGAGCACCCAAAAGGAGTGTTTCACCCCCAAAGCCCCCTCTCCAACCCCCCCACTGCAGCTGGGCACAGCCCCTCGCACACCCTCAGCCACCTGAGAGCCACCACCCTGTCCCTGCCATCAGTGTCTCAGTGTCCCCAGAGCACCGGGTGGGATAGTGAGGCTCCCTGGGTGCAGAGCTATTCCAGCCACGTTTTGGAGCCCCTCCAGCTCTTCCCCGCAGGATTTTTGGCTCTGCTTGGTTTCCTAGGGAAACCAGGCTGCAGCTCAGCTCAGCCTCCGCACACGTGGGTGTGCAGGGGGGATGTGGGTGTGCAGGGGGGACGTGGGTGTGTAGGGAGGGTTGTGGGTGCCCTGCACCCTCTATCTCTTCTCCCAGCTCTCCATGCAAAGCACGGAGCCTCTGAAATGCCCAAGACAGGAGCTAGAGCAGAGCACCCACTCCTGAGTGCCCCCTCATCAAGGGTTCCTGGAGATGATGCGAGTCCCACATCCATGAGGATGCTCCATGGTTCTTCAGTTCCCTTGACTCCAGCTTTATATTCAGTATTTTACCCTGGCAAGCAGTGGGTGCCAGGGAGAGCAGGATGGCCCCACAGTTGGGGGGATCCTTCTGGCCATGGCCCTGCTCCCACTGCAGTGATTCCATGGAGTGGGGCTATGGAGTAGCTGGGTGGGGATTTGGGATTGTAACCTCGTGGGATGAAGAGGTTCAGAAGGAATTGTTAACTGCAGAGAGCACCAGCCCCCAGCCCTCAGGGCTCGGATAGGGATTCTCAGCACCCAGCAGGATTGTGTCTGGCCTCCCTGGAGCCCTGGGAGTGGCAGGAGGAGGGCTCAGCCCCAGCTGCCCCTGTGCCCCAGCAACACATGCTCCCCCCAGCACGGCCGTTTCCACACTCCATTGCCCTCTGAACAGATTGGAAAGTGCATTCACTTTGCTCCCATCGATCCATCCCCTCTCGCCCGGAGCCGTCGCTCGCTCCATGGGGACGGACCATGCTGGAGCAAAGCCCTGTGTCCCATGTCCCCAACCACAGGGGACACACAAGGGCCCCCCATGTGCATGTACCCGGTTCCAGGCATGGCTCTGCAGTGCCCTGGAGTGCAACCAGAGCTGGATACTGGGCCTGGAATGCTGCAGTGGGAATAGGGAAAAGAGGAAGGTGGAAAGGGTGTCAGGGGGAAGTGGGAAGGGGATCAGCTCTGCAACCCCCTGGGACAGCCCTACTCCCACAGACCCACTCTGCCTCAGCCTCAGGTGCCTCCTGCTCCTCCAAGTGACCTTATAACCCTGGATTTGGGAAGGGGAGAGGGGTGTCCATCATTAGTATCAAATAGTCATTGCAGCTGGTTCCCCTGGACCCAAAAAATGCCCCTCAAGGGACCATCAACAGGAGAGATGCTCCCTCCATGCCCAGAGGGTGAAGGAAGGGGCAGGAAAAGTCTCCACCAAGAGCCGTGCTGGGCTGGCCACATAGCCAGAGGAGCCAGGAGGGATGGGCATGTGGTGCCTCCTCACCAGGATGGGCACGGGGCCACTGGAGCAGCATGAGGAGCAGCTCAAACATGACCTGTGTGCCAGCTCCAGCTCCCAGGCCACCCCGTGGCCAGTCATTGAGCTCACACTGATGAATTTTCCAGCCAGGGTTTCCCTGATGACTCCCAGGTCCTTCCCTCCCAGCATCATTCCAGCCGGTCGGGGTGCACCATCCCAGCCCACAGACAAGCCACTGGTGTAGGACACAGGTGGCCCCAGGAAGATTTTGGAAGTGTTGTTTTGTTATTTTTTTATAACCCACTGCAAAAGGCACTAAATGCACTAAAAAAAAACATCCAGGAGATCCCATTGTGCTCCAGCAGCTCCAGGAGCTGAGGTTCACAGGGAGAATAGGGATAAAGGCAGATAAAGGGGACCACAGATCACTTGCAGGAGCTGCTGATTCCTTCCAACCCACTTTTTCCCATGGGCTTACATTCCCAAATCCCCACCCCACTACTCCATAGTCCTTACTCCATGGAATCACTGCAGTGAGAGCAGGGTCATGCCCAGAAGGATCCCTCATACCCGGGGCCGTCCCGCTTGCCCTGGCACCCACTGTTTGCCAGGGTAAAATATTGAATATAAAGCTGGAGTCGAGGAAATTAAAGCACCATAATTGAGGAAAATTTTTGCAGCATGTTGAAGACAGAAGAGGATCATTGTGTTTGCCTCCCACATCCCAGATGGATGCACGAGGGCTGCAGACAACACCGGAGAGCGCGTGGAGAGGAGGAGAGGAAGGGAGTGAGTGAGACCGGGATGTGTGTGAGCAGAAATTGAATTTTTATCAGTTTCTATGTAGATTGTGTTTATTCATCTGCCTCCTATCCATCTCCCCCTGCATCTCCCTATTTCTTTTACAAAATTACTTTCCTCCTTTGGCCTAATTTTGTTTGTACAGATAGCAGCTGCTTTCTTCCATTCCAGCACAAAAAATACCCCTGTAAATGAGGTGCTCTATATCCCCGTCACAAGTTTTAGCAGCTCCCTAGAGCACATTAGCCTTTGGCTCCTGCAGGGACACATCTCCATGACAAAAACCTCCTGCTTCCTGCCTGCCAGTGTGGAAAAGACTCCTGCCACCCCTGCCAAGGAACCTGGAGGGCTACGTGGAGCCCTCAGGGTCACAGAGAATGGCTGAGATTCCCCCAAATTGATCCCCAAGTGCCGCCGCCCTGCTGTGGGATGGTGGGTGGTACCCAGGGGTGCCGCTTCTAGTACTGGCTCCCTAGGGAAGCTCTGCTAATGTGTGTTAAGTGCCCTGCCACTGGCGATGAATGGTGCTGGGATCATCCAGAATACCAATATTGGCGCTTTCTCTCCCAAAAAAAGCTGTTCTTGGCCACACCCGTCACTCGGTCTCTCGCCGGTGCCACCGGCTGTGCTGGATTTTCCAGGAAGGCTGAGGAGAGATGAGCAGGAGAGCCTTGGGATGCTCCCAAGACCCAAGAGCTCTGCAGGGAAGTTGGTGGCCAGGTGAGACCCCACATCCCAAGGCACGACCTCATCCCAGTGTCCCCGGGTACAGCCAGGAAGAGCATCTCTCTTCCACAGCCAACATCCCCACGCCCATCTCCGGAGCGTGGATGACCCAAGGCCAAGCTGAGCATCTTTTTCCCATGTCCAAACTCCTCCAAAACAGCCAGAGAAACCTTCCTGGTGAGCCCCCAGCCCAGGCAGTGACTCCTGGGCTTCGCCAAAGGGATGTTTCCCAGGGAGAAGCCCCGACGGCAGAGGGAGAGGAGCCGGTGGCTCCGGGCAGCCGGCTGCTCTTAGCGCTGCCTTATCAAACCAAATTGCTTTGTGTTCCCTTGAATTAGGGAAACTCAACTGCGTCGCGTGATTGATTCTCCCCCAGGGTCCACCATTAAAAATGGATGGAATTACTCATGCAAAGTCCCTCTTACACACGGGTCTTTTGTGGGGACATTAAAACACCAGCGTTTGTCAGTCACTTACCCACTGTTTGCAATTTGCTCCCATTTATTATCATGAACTAACCGACAATGAGTCTATTTTCGACTCCCCACGCGTCATGCTGAGCTCCCAGGCTCCCTGGTGGGGCTGTGCAGGCTCGGCACAGCACGGCTCCAACCCTTCTAGGCCAGCACCCCCTGGAGGGACAGCCCCCACAGCCCCCCTCTGCCATGGGCAAAGCAGAGCCCAGGAGAGCCTCAGGATGCTCAGCATGCTCAGCATCAGGGCCCTCGTCCCCTCTCAAGTCCCTTCCCACCTCAGACACAGGCAAAGCCCACCTGGGGGGAGGTTGAGGAGCAGCGGGATGTTCAGGATGGGAAGGATGTCCCCCAGCCCCATCCCAGTGTTCCCTTCACCCCTCCAAGAAAGGCTGGATGCCTGACGGATTGGGAAGCAGGTGCTGCAGCCACCAGCTCCTGGTCTCAGCTCCAGGAGCTGGGGAAGGAACAAGCACATTGACACACATGGCACAAGGAGGGAAGGATTGTGGAGAATTCAATATATTGTGTTCCCTGGGTTCCTCTGGCTGGGAGGAACAGGGCTTGAATCACATAACGTTTCCCCTCTGCTCTCAAAGCATTTCAACGTGTAATGCATTTCCCTCCCCGCCTGAGCACCTTGCAGAGTCAAAAAGACAAATTTCCCAAAGCTTCAAAAGCTGCTGAGAGCCACAGCTTCGTGCTTCAAAACCATCACTCATGTACCCAAACAGCCTCACCTTTCAGCCACTCCTGCCCTCGCTTGCCCTGCCCTCCCCTCCCATCCCAAATTACAAATCAGTGTTTTCCAGGCTCTGCGTGAGGGTGATAAGCACAGGCAGAGCCCACATGACACAGGGGGACACGGTGTGGTGCCACCCCCTGCCCAAAGACCCCCAAAGTGGGAAAGCAGAGTATTTAAAGGAGGGCAGGTCTGGGGGGTCTGGCTGCTGAGAAAGGGGAAGGACATGGAAAAGCTGGATCCGGCCTTGGGGATGACAACGTGTGGCAGAGGGAGCCCAGCTCAGGAGGGGACGGTGCCGTGGTCCCCACGAGCAGCACCCAAAGCTCAGTGATGCCCCTAAAGCCCTCAGGGATGTCACCACTTGTCACCAGCTCCCGGCCCTCGGCCAGGCTGGGTCCTGGCAGGAGACTGCGCCGGTCCATGGGCACGACACGTTCCACAACATTGCCTGGTAATTGCATCTCCCAAAAAGCAATTACCACGCCACCAGCCCCGCGGCGTCGGAGGCGAGACGTTATTTATTTACCCAGTGAGGAGGTGGCAGCCCTGGAAGGTTCCTGGCACCAGGACAGGACATTTAACCCCCCATCAAGTGGCTGTGCCGTGCTGTGACAGTGACACCTGCTCCATGTCCAGGGGCCAGGACACCAAGCAGCCCTGCCCATGCCTCAGTTTCTCTGTCCTTACAATGATCCCAGCACGTGTCACCTCCCTGGATGCAAAGACACACACACAGGGTCATCCATCCCTGATGCCAACTGGTGGCACCGTGGCAGAGCCTCCGAGTGTTGGGGAGCACAGTGGGGTCTCTCCTCCCCACACAATCCCAAACAGGAAGGTTTAACCCCAAACAGGGGTGCTTAAGCCTAACCAGAAGAATTTGACCCCAGATGCTGCTCCCCAAACAGGGGCATGGCCAAGGTCCTGCTCCATCTCTCCCACTGTAGACATGGAAAAGTTTTCCTCCACATGACAAAGCATCGTCTGGGGTTTGAGACGACAAAGGGAAAAAACCAAAAAACAACCAACAAAAATCAGCGAAACAAAGCAAAACGCAACATTTCCCTCCAGGAACGGAACAAGCGGCGATGTCGAAGTGAGAGATGTCACTTGGCTCCGGCGGCTCCGGCAGACTTTGTTCATTTTGACTCTTGCAATCAGGGAAAATCAAAACATTTTACAGCCACTAAAATCCCCATGTGGGAACCATCAGCTCTGCCAAGCCCCGGCCTCTCTGCACAGAGCTGGCCAGGAGGTATGGACAGTCTCTAAATTGGTTTAGAAAGGGATGGGCAGGAGGAGAGACCTTCCCCTTCCCTCTATCACACCTTCCCATGGTGCAGGACACATGGGATGGGAAACCAGCTGGCTGTGGTGTGCTGGGGATACATGGAGGGGGTCTTAAAGGCACCTCCTGAACCTCACCCCGTGCAAAGGCAGTGGTAATTCCCATCCCACACCTGGGACCAGAGTGAAATACATATCCATATTTCCACTCAGGGGACAGGAAAAAAAGAGCTTTTTTCTTCCAAACAATGGACCAGTTTTGAAACCTCTCCGGTGAGACAGAGGATGGAGATGACACGTCGAGTCATTCAAGCGTGGCTGGCAGTGCTGGCAGCTCACCCGGGCAGAAAGCCAGGGGGCAATGGGGCACACCAGCCTCCCTGAGGACCCGCTGCATCCCACACCAGCCCCATCCCCTTCCCTCCATCCCAGTTTCCCCCATTCCCCAGGAGAACCACATCTGAACACCAACCACCTGGAGGGCCCCATCCCCACGGAGATCCCCTCACCCTCCCCGATCCCCAGCACAGGGAGGGGACCACCCCAGGCACCCTGAGATCAGGATGGCACTGCCAGCCCCAGAGCTGGCTCCGAGCTCCGTGGCGAAGCAGCGCACGCAATTAGTAAATTAATTATCGAGCGGTAACGGAGATTTCATAGCTCGGAGCTGTCACATCAACAGTGTTTTGTCAACCGAGATGACGACTGGTAGAATTATTACTGCGGTGCTGGGGCTGAAAAAAGAGGAGAGAGAGACTTGCAGGGAGAGGGGAGGATAAAAATATAAAGGGAAGAGATAGGAAAGAACAAGATAAGTGGGTTTTGTTGCTAATGGAAGCTGGCACAGGGACAGAATCACAACTATTATAAGACAACACACTACACTACTAGTGGCTCTGAATGATCCTCTTAATTAACAGCGAGCACAAAAGAAGCCTCTGCCCACCTCCAAACCCAGCAGCGCTGCTGGAGAAGCATCCACAGCTCTGTGGGGACACCCACAGATCCAGGCCGTGGCCAGCAGTGGCACAAAAAAGAGGTGGAGATGCTTGGAGTGCAGAGAATGCCCAGAGCAGAGGGCAGCAGCTGGCACAGACCTGATGGGGACACGAGCAGGAGCACACACGGCTCTCTGTGCCCTCCTGCCACCCCATCCATGCCCAGACAGGAGAGGGACATGGTGTGCCATGGCCTGGGACTGGCAGCCATGGCAACTCTCGTGGATGCAGTGCCTGCAGAGCCAGAGTGCCGGGACACGATTTGCCTTCCCCACCCGCCCCGTTTCCCCTTCATCTCCCAGGGCCAGATTTAAGCTGCGTATCCAGTGATATATAAAAATAACACCCCGCCCTCCCACTTGGGAAATTGATTCCTTCTCTTCCCACCCGGCTCCGGCTTTAAATATCCCCATTTACATGCAGATTGTGCTGCCTCCCTGCACCGCCTGGTGCGGAGCCGGTGGGTGGGTGCCTGGCCATGCTGGGACCTCATCCTGCTCCACGCCATCCTGAGGCAGGAAGAGAGAGGATCCGGAGCAAACACCTCCGAGGTCCCAGTGATGCCTCAGTGCTCCTTCCCGAGCTGGCCACCCTGGCACACTGAGGATGGCATAGCCATGGAATGCCACCCTGCCCACATTTTGCCAGGTGGAGATTTGAGCAGAGCCGCAGGTCTCATCCCAAATCCAACCCCCTCGACCCATCGTTGGAGCATTCCAGCCCCTCAGGTGCTGCGCCCCGGGAGGGACCCGTCTGCTCCCCCATGCCCAGCATGAGGAGCAGCAGATGCCAGGCAGGGGGGGATGAGGAGACGTGGGCAGCATGGCTGCGCCCTAGTTTTCCAGGGCAAAATCTGGAGGGGGAAGCAGAGCTGTTGTGTGAGCAAATACAGCATCTGCGCCGACTGGCAGAGCTCACACCCACGGCCCCGAGCCCTCCCAGCCTTCCCAGCACGATCCACAGGGAGAAACCAGACTGGGAGAAGAAGGAGAATGGGGGAGAAAGGGTGGGATGGGAGCCTGTGGCTGTTGACAGGGATTTAAGGGTCTCCCACATCTCCCAGGTTGGTGCAGGGAAGGGGCAATGCCCACCCGGGCTGGGCAGCTCATGGAGCAGGGCAGGGATTGGTGTTGGCACCAACAGCAGCCACGTCTTGTAACTTCTGATGGGAGGGAGGAAAAGGATGGGTTTGAAGAAGCCACCACAGGGCTCCCAGAGGGATCTTTGCCAGCTTCTCAAAGTGCTTAATTCCTTCCCCTCGGCAGCCGCAGGAGCAGCCGAGATTCATGGCAGCGCTCCCGAAATATCCCCCCTCGCCGCACGAGGAGGAACCAGCGGAGCTGGGAAGCTCTCCCTCCATGAGAAGCCGCAGGGCTGAGCCTGGTTCTCCCCAGCCTCCTCCCGGGAAGATGCTGACTGCAAAATACCCCTTGGAACGCGAAGCAGTGTCCCCCCTCGGGTTGGCCAAAGGGAGCTTGTGGTGCCACTTGCAGATTTTGGGCGGAAAACCAGTATTTTTAGGAGCTTCTGGGAACAGGGTCATGGGTGCCAAAGGGAGTTCACAAATCCAGGCAGCCCAGCTTCTCGCCCCCAGGCACAGCTCTGCGTCTCAGCGTTCCCTGATCCAAAATCGCCTCCTCGGGCTGAGGTTGGCAGAAAATCATCATTCCTGCTGAAATGAAGGAGGCAACAGGGCGAGCACAAACAGCATTTACATATCCTTAATTCTATTTTAGCACCTCTTCGGCTATTTTTGTCGCAGCAGAAACACAACGGGAGCGCAAGGCCAGAGAAAGGGCAAGGAACGGGCTTGAAATGTGGGACAGAGGCAGAAAAAACAAATCCCAGACAGACACAGCAATGGCTGAGACTTGTTCCACTCATCACACCCAGCACTTTGAGCCTCTGGCTGTGCCCATGTTCCCCTGTTTTCCTCCTCAATCCCAGGAGCTGGGCAGGACAAAGGGACATGAAAGCCACTATTCACCCCTGTCCTGCATGTGGAGTGAGCTGGGGTGTGAGGAGGGGACAGTCCCCACCATCCCAGGTGGGAGAAGCACTTTCCCTCACTGACTGGCTGGGAAAAGCAGGAGGACCCTCAGATCCAGGTGCAGGGGGGACATTCCAGGGTGAGGGCAGCCCCCACAGCCAGAGGGGACCAGCCAGGGCTGGCTCAGCAGCATCCTTGCCTGTTGCCAGGACAACGGGATGTGATGGAGCCACCTCCATCAGGACAGGCACAGGGATGTTGGGGTGCAGGGGATAACAATCACCCAGCAGGTTTGGGGTGCTGGGGAAGCCCCCCGAGCTGGAGTCCCTATGAGCCCCTCAGAGAACCCCCCAAGAGCCACCTGCACTGTGCCAAATGCCACCCAGGGGGCACGGACAAGGGCATGGCCCCATGGCCACATGGCACTGTGGGGACACAGGGAAAGCAGGATGGAGCCCGCTGGGACAACCCCAGATCCCTGTGGAAGACACAAGGCACAGCCCCCGGGTCCAGCTGCCCCATCCTGATGCCTCTGCCCCTCCAAGGACATGGGGCAGGGCCAGGGACAAACAGGGGGATGTCGGGGCCCCTTGTGCCCCAGCGATCCCACCATCCCGGCAGAGGGGATGGGAATGCCCAGAGGCTCCGGAGCAGCAATAAAGGTGCAGCTTAGTTTCTTTGCTTTTGGTACCATGGCAACCTTTCCCACTTGGCTTAATTACAGAGCCGGCTGTGCCTCCGCAGGGGGGTTGGGGGTCTATTTCTTCCCTGCTCCCCCGAGCCAGGGCTCAAGGACGGGGGACAGTGGAACCCCACACGCTCCTGTGGGAGCCAGAGACCTTGCCCAGCCCCAAAGGAGCATCCTCATGGAACAACCCTGGAATCTCAGCCATGCTGGGTAGACAGAATCCACCTGGATGCCTTAGGCAAAGCCAGCAGAGCCTGTTCCTATGCCAGGAAAGACCTTTTCCTCCTCCTTGTGGCACAGGCACCAGGCACCACTGGCCTCATCAGCCCTTCCCCAGCTCCCTTCTGCCCTCACTGCTCCTCAAACCCCACCACAGGCAGTGGGGTGTCCCAGCCCATCCATCCATCCATCCATCCATCCATCCATCCATCCATCCATCCCTCCATCCCTCCATCCCTCCATCCCTCCATCCCAATTGGGTTGCAAAACAAGACCAGACCAAGGGGACCAGGATTCCCTCTGCACACACACACAGAGAAGGATTGCACACACCTCCCCAGAACACTCCAGACTGCATCTGGAACCTTTCTTGGCTCTTCATTTCCAGTGAGAAAAAGGGCTTTGGGTCTGCTTCTCCATGGGTGGATGTAGGAAAAGTCCATCCCACCAGGCAGCTGCTCAGCAAGGGAAAGCACCAGAAGGACAAAGCCTGGAGAATCCCAGCACCAAGACAGGCAAATGCTTGAGTATCAAGTTAAAATGAGCAGTGATGAGACTTCTCCATCCCCAAGGGCATCCCGCGGGAAGTTCCCTCAGCAGGAAAGGGCTCTGGCTGTGAAGCTCTTTGTTACCAATTACAAACAATTATCCTCCCATGACAGCTGACCCTGGACCTGTGTCCGGGTGCCAGTTGGCCAGATGGAGCCTGGCCACGGCCGGATGGTGAGGATTTAATCACCTTATTGATCTGACAGAAATCCGACACGCTGTGCCCGCCGTGCCCGAGCCCGTGGGGAGCATCACACGGAGCCTGCTCCCTCTCCAGGGGGAGATTTGGGAACCCACAGGGACAGCCAGGACTGGAGAGGCGGGGGTGGTGGGAGGGAGAGCTTCCCAGGAGGAATGCAATTTATTGCAATTAAAAAGAGAGGGAAAGGGAGGTGTAAAGGAGCCCTCTGAAGCAGGGGAGAGCGTGAGAAAAAAGAAAGGAAAATATAAAAACCCATCCCAAGCCAGCAGCAGTGCTGGGCTTCAAAGGTCACCTCTGGGCATGAATTTTAATTTCACACAGGAGTTTTGTTCATTTGTTAATTATTTTCAGATGAAAAGGGAGATATTCCTGCAGAGGGTTAGGAAAGGGCTACGGCAACATTTGAATTTCAAAGGCGAGCTGTTTGCAAGGAAAACACAAGGGGAGAGAGGGGAGGGAGAACTTCAGGAGAAGAGAGGGGCTCATGGGGGTCCCCCACTGCCATGGCCTTTTTGGGGACATGCCGAGGACATGGGGGCCCCACAAGAAACCCTGGTGTTGCATCCCACCCACTCTCTCTGTTCTTCCCATCCCCTCTCCAGGGAACATCATGGAAGTGCATTGTGGATGGGGCATCAGGTGCTTCTGCTCCCCTCCCAAGTAACAGGGACATCAGGGATGCGTCCTGACCCCAGGATGTGGTACAGGGTGGGGCGGATGGGGCTGGGAGCCTCAGGGATGTTCCCAAAAGCAGCTCCCAAGAGGGAATTATTGCTGCCTCTCCACTGGTTCTGCAAAGGGTCCAGCCTCAGGAGGAGACGGGAGAAGAGCAAAAGCACTTGGAAAGATGGAGCCAGGCAGGAGAGGCCACGGAGCAGGGAATAAACCAGAGTGCTTTCCTCCTCATTTTAGTTTTTAGGGCAGCTGTTTGCTTTTTATGGAGCCGGAGGCCCCGGGGAGGATCTGAGTGAGCTGCACATAAAGCACAACCGGGCGAGTTAAAGCCCCCGAGGGCCACCCAGCACAGCCGTGCAGTGTGTGGTGCTGGGAATGCAGTGGGAATTCCGGCATTCCCGGCACACCCAGCAACCCCGGGCATCCTGCACCCCCAAACACTGCTCCTTCTGGGGTGAAGCACCACACCGAGCATCCCTGGGATGGAAGGGGCTCGCAGGACCCCCCCAGCTGCCCAAACAAATCCCTCCTGGACCACCTGCAATTTCGGTTTCCCAGCAGCTGGTTTTCCTTTGGCAGCAGAGCCATGAAATCCTGGAAAACCAGCCCCCAGAAAGGGTGCTGTTCATGGGGGGAGCAGCCTCAGCTCCACAGGACACAAACAGTGGCACCACCAGCTACTGTTTTTAGGAAAGAAAGAGTTATATTTCCATGGATGAAAGGAATTTTTTTGCCTCTCCAGGTAAATGCATTTATCCTAAAACAAGGGGTGGGAGGGAAACATCCCAGGGGCCAGAAAAACCCTGCTCCCTGGGAAAACCCTCAAAGAGACCCACAAATCTGTCCCAGGCTGGGCTTGTGCTCCACTGCCCTGTGCCTCAGTGTCCCCACTCAGCTGGGAGAGTCCAGTGCTCCACAGACAGCCTGTCCAGAAGGAGCTGGGAATGATCCTTATTCGGGAAGAGGGAGATTAGACCAAGGATTCATCATGATTTCTTGACTACTCTTGATCTCCTGCTGAAGATACAGGGGGGATTTTGCTCCCAGCTCCTCTGCCCTGCCAAAGCCAGGGAAAAGTCCAATTTCCACAGTTCTGAGCCTGTTCTGATCTCCTAAAACCAAGCGCTTTTCTGCCTAATGCGGAATTAAACCACGGCAGCCGTGGTGGAGGAGAGGGTGGGTGCAGGGCTGGAGGCACAGCAGCCCCTCTGCACCACGATGCTGCTCCCAGGGCAGGGATCCCACAGCCCTACACACTCACTTCTCCTGGCACCATCCCTCCCATCGGGATAGCAGTGGGATATAAAGGCAGCAAAGGGACCTGATGACCCAAAGTTCCCCCCACCCCCTCACCCACAGCCTTTGCAGACACCAAAACCTGAGGGAGCAGCAGAGGACACCCCAATACCCCCCTCACCCCTCATTATCCCTGCCAGATAGGGCTATTAATCCCTTCCTGGGGCTCCCCGTCCCAGGGGAGTTCTGTCCCTCTGTGTAAATCACTCGTGTTACCGTTCCCCTGGGCTCTCACTAACGAGGCAGCAATAAAAACCAAGGGGCAGGTTATTAATGAAGTGAAGCAGCTCAGCAAGGCTGTGCTCCCCTCCTGGCATGGTTTGGATATTGCTGCCTGAACCTGTGGCACCAGAGCTGGCAGTGCCACAGGTCTGAGATGGAGCCATCCCCTGCCACCATCCCACCACCATTCCCAGCTCTGAGGCACCTGCTCCTGCCACAGCTCTGGAGCTTCGGAGCCCTCTCCATGTGCTGAAACACTCGGTATTTTATGTGTCTACAAGAAAATACCAAGTGGAGTTTGCAAAGATTAGGCACATTTAAATGCAAATTGTGTTATTTCTGTCTTGAAAAGTGTCATTAATACATTTTCTGCAATTTGGAGAAATCAGCAGCAATTATTTTTTTCGAAACGAACCATTAGCCAACTTTCATTTGAAGGGGGGGAAAAAAATGCCACAAAAATCATTATATGACTGACATGTTTCCTCCCAGGTCTTAGAGCTGCCTTCTCATCCCAGTAATAATTACTAAGGAAAGGAGCTAAAAAGTACTTCCAGGAGGCGGATGTGTACAAAGCCAAGTGTCTTTTCTTTCCCTGTTTACCAAGGATTGGACCAACACACGTGCACTCAGAGCAACACAAACCCCCAGGGCAGAGCCTGTCGGCATCAGGGCTGCACATTTCTGCACAGGATGGTTTGAAAGGGACACTAAGGATCATCTTGTTCCACCCCCTGCCATGGGCAGGGACACCTTTCACCAGCCCAGATTGCTCCAAGCCCTGTCCAACCTGGCCTGGGACACTCCCAGGGATGGAACATCCAGAATTTTTACTGGAGGTCCAAATGTTGAGGTTCCAAAAACCTTCACCAGCATTTTGTGATGCTCGTGACCATGTGTTGCCAGCAACAGGGTTTTGGGAGGGATGTGAAGCACCATAACTGAGGAGAGGGCTGGGCAGGGGGTCTCACACGGCTCCCCCATGGCACAGGTACCCAGGTAATGCCCGTCTATGAAATCCACAGGCCCTGGTTGGAATTCAGCAGCCGGTGTGATCTCCCAGCTTCTTTGCTGCTAAATGAAAGGCAAAAGAGGAAAAAAGAAAAGACTATTCATGGCGAGATTAAAAGAGAAAGGGACAAAAAAAAGGCACCTGCTCTTGTCGGATTCCTCAGGGTAAGAGTGAAGAGCGAATTTCCATAATGCTGTAAATGCTCATTAACTGATGTCAAGTGACAGCCCCCGCCTGCAGAGCACGGCAGGGGTGCTGCCCACCACTCCTTCCCTCCTGCTCCAGGGACCCCCACCACTGGGTCACCTTCCAAGGTGTAGGATTTGGGACAAGCCAGAAGTGCCAAGCTGCCAGTCCCACTCAGGGATGGTCCTTCCCAGCACCATGTCTGATTTTCCCAGTCTCCAGCCCTGCTCACTGTCACACGGGGTCAGCACCCAGCGGTGCCCCATGGCAAACAGCACCACATCCCCCTCCAAAAGCAGGTGGAGAGTGACAAGGTCAAAGCCACCGAGCCGTCCCTGAAAGCTGGGGACATCCCTGTTGGCATCACCAGGTCCCTGAGCTCTTGCAATGTCACATTTCTGCTGGATAATGAAGGAAAATGCTCCCTCTTCCTCCCTGGGCACCCTGGAGCTGATCCAGCAGCCCCCCACCATCAGCTGGCAGGATCTGGGGCTGGCCTGAGCCTGTCCCCAAGTCACACTGTCCCTCATTCATCAATATCTATCAATATCCAAGAAAAACTGTGCTGCTCTGGCTGCAGAGATTTCATGGCAGTGGCAGAAGGGGGATCACAGTGGGGTGCAACACCCTTTTAGCTGTAGGAGCCCCCAGAACGTTGCCCTATCAATTCCCAGCCGCTGCTGGATCCTCCACTCTTGCATCTCTCCCAGGGCCACCTCCCAGCCTTGCTGCTGAGCCCTTCCCATAAATCCCTGTCTCCTCACCCAGAGCCCTGCTGCCATCCCTTCCGCCAGGTGACAGATGGCCGAGGGAGCGGGGTGAGCAAAGGTGGGAGACGAACCCCCCCAGCCAGGAGCTGCCAGCAAGCTCCATGGTCCTCTCACTGGGATAAGCCTTGGCCACGCTGACGGCTCCTCGTGGGTGATGGATGGGCCCTGCCATCCCTCCTGGCCCTTTCCTATTGACTTTTTTTTTTAATACACATCATAACCCCGGCGCAGGAGCTGCCGCAGCCGGGCCCGCGCCCACACATCACCCATGGGCAGGAGGGGGATTGCAAACGCCTGGATCAGCACAGCCAATGGATCAGGACTATAAACCATCCCCAGGATAAATGTCCCCTTGGCACAGGAGCATCGGGAGGGTCCCGGCTCATGGGGCAGTGGTGCAAGGCAAGGGTTGGGCATCAACCCCACAGCCCTAAAACCACCCTGGACACCCTAAAATGCCCCCCTGTGCACCCAGGACTTTGCAGCCAGGTGGGTTCAGGGGGGTGAGAGCATTCCCCCAGTCAAAGGACACAGGTCGTGCCCTCAGCAGGGTTTCCTTTGCTCCAGCAAATCCATCCAAGCTCCTGGAAAGCATCTCTGTCGCTGCCTCTCACTTTGCTCCTCGTCACCTTCCTCTGTCTGGGCACAACCAGGTTGCTCCTCACCCACCTCAGCCTCCCAGAGTGGCCATGCCCAGGCCGTGAGGCTTCCTGGGGTGTCCCCCCTCTCCAGCAGCCATGATGAGCTGTGGGTGACGCCAATCCCGTGCTCTCCAAAGGAACCAGCTCCCAGCTCAGAGTGAGACACGGCGTGCAGCTGTTTAAGGGCCATAAATTACGTCTGGGTTACCTGCAGAATGCTTAATCAAAACAGCGTATTTCACCCAACGGCTTGACTGATCTCCTCTCTGCTTTTAGGAGCTTTTTTCATGTCCTCTTTTGCTCCGATATGGATCCAATATCTCCCGCAGCGTCCGAGGCCATAAAGATAAAAAATGGGGTAATTGTGGCAGAAGTTTATTGGTGGGAAAATCCACGCGCACACAAACCAGCCCTGACAACTATTTTTGGGGCAGATGTGCTGCTGGGATAGACCCTCCTGTGGGAATCCCTCCATCCTCCAGCTGTACCTGCTCCTGTCAGTGCTCCCATCACCCACGAGTTTGGGTGATCTGTGCTCAGGGGGGCTCAGAGCAGGCAGCTGCACCCCACGAGCAGCCCCACACCCACCAAAATGCTGCCCCAAAGTGGCAGCTGGCAAAGAAGCCGGGCTGGAAAAACTTCAGGTAAAGGGGAACAACCTCTCCATTCCCACTATCCAGGGTGAAACGTGGGGAGGAGAAAGGAATAGAGAATGGTTGCAAGGAAAGGACCATTTTGGGCTGCCCTCTCTGCCACCGGCAGATGTCCCTAGTCCTGTCCCACAAGCAGCAAGGTTGGAGTTGGAGCATCCCAGGGAAAATCCCACCCACTCCAGCAGCAGATTTTGGCTTCCCCAAGGCTCACCACAGACACCAACCCCACTCCTCAGGGCCTGAGAGGCACTGGTGTGTGGAAGCGCCATCACAGCCTGGCGTGACAGCCTTTCTCCTCTCTCCCAGCCTCCCTCTGCTCATCCCATTGATCCTCACAAGCCCGTGGCTCACAGCCAGCGGCACCCACGGGTGCTGATGCTCCCGTTCTGCTTTGTGCATCCCTGAGGAAGTTGCCGGTGGGGTTGCGGTGCCCGGCTCGTTATTGCCACGCTGCTGCCTGAGTCAGAATAGCCTGGCACGGCACGGGGGCGGCACGGGAGGGATGGGAGCCTGATTTATAACCATGGCAGGTCTGTGCTGTCCGAGTCGTTGATGGGAAATGGAGAGAAAAGCCCGGGCTGGGCTCCGGGAGCCACTCCTGGGGATATTCAGGATAACAGTGCCATAAATTAGGAGCTGTGAGGCAGCGACGTGGAGCTGAGCAGGGCAAAGTGATCCACTCAGGCTCCTTCCCTGCTCCCATCGCCTGTTTGGGAGTGGGATCAGTGCGGCCACAGCATGATTTCCCCTGGGATTTGCATGGATTTCCCCCAGGACCAAACCCCTCTGGCCTTTCCCAGGACCCAACAGAGGACCCTCTCCTGCCCCTGCTCATTCCAACACCATCCCAATGCTTTTCCTCAAGTACTCCTTGCACTTCCTGACCCAGAGGACTGCCACTTCCTCCCCTGATGATGATCCCATCTCATCACGGGGTGTCCCATGAGTCCCACACACACGGCATGGAGCAGCTCCATGGATAAGGTACACTGCTAATTAAACCACAACTGACTACAGCTCCATTACAATTAAAAGACAATTAGCAGCACAAGCTGGCGTGTGGGAGCAGTGAGCACGATTTGGCAGGGAGACAAACTTCATGTCCCTTCCCGACGGGATGGCTTCTCCTGGTATGGCTTTGGAGATCAGCAGCTCCTTGGGCTGGGAAATACCAGCTGCACTCCCAGCACTCCTACACCAACACAGCACTGAAGCTGCTCCACCACCCCGTATCCCACATCCCTTCTTTTCCCTTCCCAGGGGAAAGTTTGCCCCCTTCAAAATTTAACCAAATCCCACTCAGCACCTTCCTGCCACTTCTCCCTTTACACCCAGCACTGGTTTACTTCTCCTCTTTTATTTTCCAGACTCCTAATGACTGAGTTATCAAGCCTGTAATATCCCATTAAATTGTGCATATTCTTCTTCTGGATCCCTTCGTGCCAGGAGGCAAAGCTCCAGGCAGGAGAGACAGGGCCAGCCGGGTGCTGTGGCACCATCCCAGGATGGCAGGACCAGGGATTGTTCCCTGGGAGAAGGTGTTGGGATTGTGTGGGTGAGAGGGAGCCTGGGTCTGAACAGGGAGAGGCCCTTTCCTTCAGCTGCTTTCCTGGGAAACCCCCCTTTCCATTGGGAATCCAAGGGATGGATTTGAGCCTGAGGATGGAGAGGGACATGAACTGGCTTCCAAACACAGCTCCAAGAGGGGACCAGCCACATACTCAAGTCCAGGGCAGGATGGAAAGACCCAACAGAGGCAAAACCACACTGTACCTCGATGTGGCACCTCCTCTTGGTTGCCAGGAGCACAATGCCACCGTTCCCACTACGAGCCTGGCAAAACCATCCCAGTGTTCTACACCGAGCCAGCCGGAGCTGCTGAAGCTCCCGCATTCAAGACTCCTTCTTTTCCTCAGCAGAGATCCCACGAGCTCCTCGAGCAGCCAAAATTATCAACAATTTATCAAAACCCACACCACGCCAGCCCTTTTCCCCGCCGCGCTCTTCCCCCGCCGCCCCCGGCTCTCCGGCGGGTTACGGCAGCGCCACCGGATCGGGCGGGGATCGCTTTCTTTGCTCTGCCGGATCTTTATGCAAGAGCTTCACACTAATTCGGTTTGATCCTCGCTTGCCGGGGTCCCGGTGGAGCGGCAGAGGATGGCTGCGGGAGACAGGCTGGGATGGTGCCGGGAGAGGAGCGGGGATGCTCCCGGAGAGCGATGCGAGCTGACAGCCGGCTCCCACGGGATGCGGGAACCCGCGCCGGGAGATGCTGGGGCGGGAACAGAGAGCCAGGCTTAAAGGCTGATAATTAAAGCCCTCCTGTCAGGGTATTAATACCTACATGCAACCAGCGACTGCATTAGCGGGGATCCCACTGGGGCTGTTCTGCTGGTTTATTTGATGGGTTTAATTAATTTATTGCTCCACACACAACCAGCTGCTTCCCAATCGGTGGCAAACACGGCCGTGGCTCTCTCAGGGATGGCTCTGGACATACCCTGGGGTGGCACAGCCAGGCTCTGTGGCCCCAACCTGTCCCCCAACCCACAGCCTGGCTCCCAGCACACACCAGTCACCTCCTCACTCCCCCAGCTGTGTTGTGTCCCCAGATCCTGGTGGCCCAGTGGCCCATCTGGGTGGCCCAGTTTGGCTGTACAGAGCCCCATGGAGTCCCAGCACAGGAACCCAGCTGCTCTGAACTCCCCATCATGTGCTCAACTTGCCCCAAACAGGGCAGGAGCCTCCTCCACCTCCATCATCCTCCCCAGGAGGCACAGCTTCATTAAGGGCTCTCCTTAGGGGCCCACAAACCCCTCAACAGGTGTCCCTAATTGAGTTGCCCTCTCCCTGCCCCATTCTGGGATCCCCATCTCTAGGGCTGAACCCCAAAACACTGAGGGGACAGGGCTCACCACTGTCCCTGCTGTCCCTGCCACTGCAGCCATCCCACTCCCCAGCCCAAGAATGCCAGGAGGAGGCTGCAGAACAGAGCTGAGTGATTGATGGGGCTGAGCAAAGCCAAAGGTCCTGTCCTCATCACTTCTCCGGGGCAAGGAGCACCCTGGAGCATATTTATGGCTCCTGTCCTTTACACATCCAAAGCCATTACCTCCAGGCACACACAGCCTGTGGAGGACAATAAATCACCCCTTCCAGTGTGTCAGTGGGGAATACTGGTGGTGGGCACTGGGTCTGGCCATCTCCAGGTCCCCATCCAGAGTCCCATCCATTCCTCTGGACACGACAACCCACCTCACTCCATCATAAATCACACACCCCGGGGGTGCAGACAGTGCACAACTGCCCCCACCACATGTGCACACCCCAACACGCACACTCGGGTCTCCCTTATTCATCCTCACTCCCATCCTCATTCCCAGGGAAGTTGGGAGCAGCTGTGGTGGCCCCTCTCCCTCTGCTCTCCCCCAGGCTCCCTGAGGAGCAGCAGGCAGATGTTTGCTCTGTGACAATCTGCATCCTGCTGGATTCGATAATAATATCAATTATCCCAAGCTTTCATCCACGGAGCTCTCTGTTCTCTGGAAATAGAGATGGATGAAGCTGCTTTACTGCCAGTCTGAGAGGCTGGGGGTCCTGGGGACACCGAGCCTGGTGACAGATGGGGAGGTCACAGGGAATTAGTGGTGGAAGAGGCAGGGAGAGTGCAGGGCTGGATTCCCTCTGGGAAATGGGAAAACGCTGCAAAATTCATTTCCAACCTCAGCTGGAGGGGAAGCCCTGAGCTCTGCATCAGTAGATGGGGAAAAGCAGCACTGGCTGGGGACAGGCCAGCTCCCAGCATGGGATACTCAGCAGATGGATGCTGACACCTCCTTGGAAGGGCACTGCCCCCATGTGAGCCCACCTGGCTGGAGTATCCCTGCTCAGCCACCCCCGGCACCCCAACCCATGCCCCAGCACTGCTCCCTGGGGCACCCCTCTCCCTTGGGGCTGGGTTTGGGGTCCTCCCTGGCTGAAGGGAGGTGGGATATGGGTGGTGAGCACTCCAAACCTCCCCTGGAAGCCCAGCTCTAGCCCTGGGAAGGTGCTGCCCCCGCTTCCCGGTCTGCCCGACAAGGGGGGATCCTTTTCTTCCCTCATGTTATTATTTTGGCAGCACTGGAGTCAAGTAGCTCAATTAAGCAATAACTGCCTCTGTACAGCTGCCCACACAGCCTGCGGTAAATAATTAAATGCTGAAATAATACAGCAGATGGGAAGCAGCATGGAGAGAGATCCGAGAGGAATCCTCCCTCCTGCCCGGCTCATCCCCAGCCCTGCCCGTCACCGCAGGACACCAAGCCATGAAAATACGGGGAAACACCTGGAGGGGAAAATCCCCCCCAAGCCCTGACTCCTGCCATGTGTGCCCCTTCCCGAGGCAGCAGCAGAGCCAAGCGGGAATGGCAGCACATGGAAAAGCATCATGGAAAATTTTAACCAAGCCCTGGTATTGATCTAGACGCGAGGCACATACCCGAGCCAGCCCACTTCTCCACTCACACATCATCTGCATTTATCTGCTCCAACCGAGTACAGGAGCATCATTGAGAGGCCTAATTACAAGACAGTGATAGATAAATATTAATTCGAACGCTCAGGAATGAAAACTCAGCTTTGCCATGTGGAGGGTTTGGCACGGGAGTCCCGCCTGAGCACGGCCCAGCCACGAGAGCCACGGAGCTGCTCTGCTGTCCCAGCACGATTCCTGGCACAGAGCTGGCAGCACCCATGTGCCACATGTGCCAGGTGCCCTGGCTGCTCTCAGGATGATCCAGAGTGAGGGCAGGAGTGGCTGCAAGAGCCTTTCCAAAGGGCTTGGCTGGTGACACAGCCCAGGCACTGCCCAGCTCCCATTTACCTCCTGGGAAGCAGAAGGAGCCCCACGAGCCACTTAACGAGCCTTGAAAGCAGCTCCTGCCATTCCAAAGGGCCGCCAGTGTTTATACAAGGAGCTGGTTGTGGGTCAGTGGCCGCAGGTTGTTGTTTCATTAAGATCCTGGAGGGCAGCAGCTCCCACCAGGCAGCCAGAGCATCCTCTCCATATTCACATTTCCATCACATCCTCCTCAGACAGCACCGCTCCACTCCTCCATCTGCTTAAATGCCACCTCCAAAAGGGATTGGCTCGAAACAGCTTCTCCCCTTGTCATTTGTTTCCCATTCTCCTCCTAAGGATTTGCATGCTTAATCCTTGGAGTTTGCAAAGGCTTTGGATTTTGTGGGACTTGGGAGTGAGGCAAAATATGCCTGCCTGGGACAAGGGCAGGGAATGATCCCAAAACCTGCATTTTGTCATGCAAACAGCAGCTGTTTGGGTCCATAACACCCTGGACAAGGCTGAGGCATCCAATCCCAAGTGTCACCCACTTGGGGACAGCCCTGAGGATGCTCCTGCCCCAGGCTCACAGTTGGGAGCAGCTTTGCCACTGCTTATTTCCTGAGTGTGAATTGCATCTCAGATGACAACAGGCTCTTCTGCCCAATCCACCTGCCTGGCACCTGGCAAATCAGATCAGGAACACGATCCCAGGAGACTTCTTCCAGATCTTCATTATCAGCTCCCGGCCAAGTCCCAAACACAGCCCTGAATGGCTCTTGGGGATTAAGTCCACACTCAGCCCAGCCCTGTGGAGCAAGATGCAATCCTGGGATGAACCGGGATGAACCGGGATGAACTGGGATGAACCTGGATGAACTGGGATGCTCTGGGTGTCTCCCCATGCGTGGCTGGAGATGCACACACACACACACACACATGGACTGTTTGGTGCACGCACATTCCGTGGCCACGCTGCTCACTCCGGTGGCTTGCAGGGCTCCATCCCATGGCCAAACCCCCTGTGCCACCTCCCTGCCTGGAACCCACCTGCCTTGGGGGACCCCCAGGCCCATTCCCCCCTCCCCTGGATGCCAGGAGGATGCCAGGGGCGGGGGAGCAGCGCAGCTGTTGCTGGCAGGGGATGTGACAGGGTGTTGCAGCCCCTTCCCCCCCGGCGCGCTGTCAGAGCGCGTTTTTCCCAGGAGCTGCTGAATAATTTGCATCCGCCAAGACGCAGCTTCTGGGCCGTGTTTGTCAAAGTCAATCCGCAGCTCGCTGCCTCCAGAGATTCCAACAGGATAGTGGCATCCAGCTCCAGTGACATGCACAGTGACTGCTCCAGAGCTGCCCATGGATCCACACGCCAGCCCTGGGCAGCATCGGAGCCAGGATGGTGATGGGACCTTCCATCCATCCCAGTGCAACCCCTGTTTCACTCCACCCCAGGGATGCAAATTCTTGGGAGCCAGAAAGGGAAGAGTCACCAGCATGTGGATGCCATGAGGTCAGGGTGTCCACATCCACCCTGGATGAGGGTCATCCCTGGGGGGAGTCCCGGTGCTCCAAGGGGATTAAACACAAATGCAGGAGCATCACCCCCATCTCCAGCATCAGCCCACGGTGCTTGTCATGAGCTGGTGGAGCTCAGCCCCCCCTCGCCCTCCCTCCCCTGCACTGTGGGCAGGGGACAGAGGATGCTCCTGGATGTTCCCTCCATGACAGCTGTCGATCCTGCGATAGACTTGTGTTCTCTGGGAGCCTGGCTTTGTTCCCTGCACAAAGGGAGCTGCCAGGGAGCAGGTGACAGCACAGGCAGAGGGATCAGGGCTGTCTGCAAGGTGGGAGGAGGATGGGGCTTGTCACAGCACTGCCAGGAACACTGGCACTGGGCTGAGCTGGAAGTGGAGAGGGAGAGGAGGAAGAGCCAGAAGAAGAGCAAAGGGGCTTATGCCCCATCAGGGTCATAATGGGTCCTTGTTGATCCCCCTCATCCCAAAAATGCACCAAAAGTCCCTTTATGTGCTATCTGCCCGTGTTCCCTCAGGTTCCTGGCCTGTAGAGATGAGGGGAGAGGGTGACAATGGGGACATCATGGGGATGGTGACAGAGGTACTGAAGCCCAGGTGAGGTGGAGCAGGAGCATCTCCATTTCTGCCAGGACTCTGCAGGCTCTGCAGCACAGCCAGACCTGCCAGGGCACCCTGGGCATCCCAAGGACCCTGAGGCAGAGGCAAGGGGTGCTCTGGGCTCTAGGGCAGACACCCACCAGACCTGCTCTCCCTGGGGCAGGACGTGCTGCCCTCCCCTCCCTCTGCCTCATCCAGCACCACTGACAGCCTTTGCAGCTGGAATTTCCACCCTCCTCTCCCTCACCTCCCTGCCAGCCCTGCTAAATCCCAGCCAGCATCTCCCGGGATTTGCGGTGAGCCGGCTGGATCCAGGCACTCCATCAATGTCCTCCGGCAAGGCCTTCCCTTCACTTCAAAACTTCCCAATCCAAGGGGAGTGGGGGTTGTTCTCACTTTTATGTGCTATCTATAGTCCCCTCTATACCTCTATATATAGATTCTATATCTCCCAGCTAATCTCTTTGCAATCATAAACCCATTAAATTAATTAACCAAGGGAAAGAGAGGAAAGGCTGGATGCCCCCCGAAGAACAGATGATCGTTTTACATTTTTTTATACCTGAATTAAAGGCAGGTCAGTCCCTGTGCTGCCAGTCCCCAGGACACTCTGGCCACACAGAGCAGAGCCACGAGTCCCCTGGGATGGGCTGGGTATTGTCACCACAGCCCCTGGTTCTCCTGATTTCACAGGTGGGGAATGAAGCAGGGAAAGAGCTGGAGGTGGTTGAATCTGCAATTCCATGCCGGATCCAGCACATGGGATGGGTGGGGGTGGGTGCTGAACCCCACACCAGCCCCCGCTTTCCCCACACAGCCGCAGTGCTGCTGCTCCCGCCTCGGAGAGTGTGAGAAATCCGGGATTGGGGAAGGTGTGAAGTGGTGACAATCCGGCAGCGCCTGCCAGCAGCCCATGCTGAGGGAGCTGCAGCAGCCAGAGCTCTGGCCGAGCCCCTGCTTTGGAGGGAGAGCTCACCATGGGCTGATTGCTGCATGTTTGCAACCAAATTCAACCCCAGCCCTTCTGCCTGAGCTTGAGAAAGGTTGTCGCCCGGAGCTGGGGGCACACCTGGAGCTTTTCCAGTGGATTTGGGCCAAAACACCAGGTTCAAACACAGTGGGAGAACGACAAGGTGGAGATGAGCACCCAGGGAAGGAGACCACGGAGTGTCCAGGGATGCCAGGAGTGGGAAAGCTTCCCTCTCACCCCCTGGGCTGATGGATCAGCTGTCTGCCTGCAATCCCCAGCCGTCACTCAGCCTCTAATCCGCAGGCCTGATGCATTCTCCTCGCTGACAACGAGCTGACACGGTTTTCATTGCACTTAATCAGCTCTTTAAATTTAATGCCCCAATCGGCTGTATCTGCATCGGCCACTCCACAGCGGCCGGTCCCGCAGAGGTGGAGGCTGGAAGGAGGCAGGAAATCCCTCCACTGGAATTTCAAGGATGAAGCTGTTTTCAGCACCCAAACCCCAGCTCAGTTCCCCACTTCCCAGCCATTTCAGCAGCTCTCCTCTCCCTCCTGTTGTGCCCATGTGGAGCAGCCCAGAAATCACCTGGGTGAGCGATCCCCAGGCTCCAACAGCATCCCAACCCCATCGTTCAGGACACAGCCCCCTATTCCAAGCCAATGGATGCCCAGGAGCCTCTCAGAGTGACAAAGGAGGTGACCCCAGTGGCACAGGGACCCTGGACCGGGGTGAATCCTGTGGTGACACCAGATCACAGCCACCATGGAGGTGACAGCTGAACTGCCAGCATAGGCTGGCTGGCCAGGGGTGAGGGAATGATGGACAGGACAGGGAGCCTTGAGGGGACAAGGGGAGCAGAGCATGGGGATGGCCACTCTGGCACCTCGTGGCAGCCAAAGCCAAGCGTGGTGGGAATATGGGGACAATGGGCTTCACTCCACCCAAAACACATGGAAAGCAACAGAAATGAAGAGCTCGGAGAGATTTTGGGGCTGAGTTGCAGCCCAGGTCGCATTAGCCCTTCCCATGTGAGCTCAGCTGCCAAAAGCACGTGCTGATGGAAGCAGCAGGGGTGGGGATGAGCACAGGGATGCAGATAAGGCTGGTCCCGAGGATGGAGCAGCTTCCCAAAGACCTGGGAGCTGCTGGAACACAGCCAAGAGCTCCCACCATGGCTGGCCAAGGGTAGTGTGTCCACATGGAGTGCACAGGACTGATGCCAACAGGGTGGGAGATGCCCAGCAGGCAGCAATGCCATGCTGTACCTCCTGGTCATCCGAATGCCGTGGGATTCCCTCTTCCCCAGCACCCTCCTGGGTGCCAATCCTGCCCAACACTGGGCTGGCAGCTCCCTCATGCCACTGGCTCTGCTTGCCATGCTGCAGAGATCCATGGAATTAGGGGAGAAGAGAGATTTTTCTCCCTTCACCTTTCTTTGTACTTTTATGCTAATGACGATAATGGGAATGAAACATCTCCCATGCAGCAGAACAAAGGCCTCTGTTGAGAGGAGATCCGTGTGCCCGGGCTGGCAGCACCATCAGCACCATGGCAGCCGGATAAAGAGCCCTGGAGCAGGAGCAGGAGCAGGGGGCCATGGGGTGGGGAGCACCCTGCACCCCTCAGGAGCTGGGGCTCCTCTGCTGTGAGTGCACCACAGCACAAATCCTTCGGAGGGACTCTCTGGAACCCTTGGCCAGCTGTCTGGGGCTGGAGCATGCCTGCACACACGGATGGGCAGCAGCCCCCATCTGCTGAAGGCAGGGCAGCCCCCCCAGGCACCCCCTCTGCCTGCCCAAGCCATCACAGCCCCCACTCCAGCCCTCACATGCCGCGGTCCGTGCCGTGCCGGGCGAGAGCGGCTGCGGGAGGGCGATTGCCTGGGATGCTCCAGCCTGCCCTACATTCCTCCTAAATATAGCCAGCCAGGTGCTGCCACTTCACCCGGCTCTGGAGAGCCTGGCATGGTCCAGCCCTGCCATGCTGAGCCCACCACTCCCAGCACCACCGTCCCCATCCCGCATCCCGTGTCACCTCTCCCATCCCGTCCGTGACACCCTCGGCTGAGCAGGACCAAGGGGCTGATGGCACCCAGGGGCCACAGACAGACACCCAAATGGGCCCTCTCCCTGCCTTTGCCCCCTCCCTGGGGAGCCAGACCAAAAATAGACGGGAACAGCTTCCCGCTTCCCGGCGTTGGCGGCGCGCGCCAGCATCGTGCCGCTGGCAGAGGAGGAGGGAAGGCAGAGCAGAGCTCACCACACGCTCTCACTCCCTCCTTCTGCTTCCCAAACTGCTGGGGAATAGGGAGGCTGAGCTTCTCCCTTCTCCCAGGGATGGGAGAAGGGTCATCCCTGCTTGGCACGTCCCCAGGTGCCTCCTGTCCCCAGCAGCTGGTGAAGGGACGCGAGGATGGGAGCATGGCCAAGTGCTGCAGTGGAGGCAGAGAATCCCTGACCAGATTCTGGGCTTTCTCCTGCCTGCAGGACATCATTTGCTGCCGGCAGAGCCTGGCCTGATGCACGAGCAGGGCCCATTTGCTCCTTTCCAGCTGCTTTGGTCGGAGCTCTGCGGCTCCAGATCTGATGATGCCAGTGGAATCCCCCTGCACTGCAGGGCCCGTGTCTGTGGTCGATACCAGCCCCCTGAACAGGCAGTTCCCATCCTGGATTTTTAGCTCAACCTCTCCATTTGAACCCAAATCCCAGAGAACAGCCTGTCCCCACTGGGTGCTCAGCTCTTGGCCACCCTGGTCCCCTGCTCACCAGAGCCACTGTGAGCAGCCAGGGCAAGCATAGGGCTCAGGCACAGAGCTCCCTCCTGCAGCCCAGCTCCCTGAGGGACTCACAGCCCCCCTCTCCAGGTTGCCCTGTGCTGATGTTCCTGCTCAGGGACTTGAGTCCCTCACCCCAGTTTCTCACGGGCTCCAGAAATCCTGGATCCCCACCAGCTGCAGCTCTTCTTGTTCCCTTGCCCAGCACTGCCAGGGGCTGCCTTTATTCCTTCCCAAGATCATGGAGCAGCCAGAAAGGGCCTGTAATTCTGAGGGGCATCCTCCAGTGAATCTCCCATTAGAGCATCCAAGCTCCTGTGGATGCTGCAGCCCCAGCCCCAGCCTCCCCTGGCTGCCAACATCCCCCTCAGCCGCTCACGGGGGGCTCGTGGTGGGTGTGGGGCACCCACGCATGAACTAACCATGCACAGATCGCTTGGGTGGCCATGCACGAACTAATTGGGCGCTTGTGCGTGAGCTGAAGGGGTGCTCATGCATAAGCTATTCGGGTGCTGCTCCCACACAACCCCCTCCTGCGCCCGTGCCCGGGGGCGAGCGGCTCCGTGCCCGATGGAGACGGGGAGTGGGACGAGTCCGTCGCCCGTGGGGGACTGAGGAAGTGGCACCGATGTCATCGCCCACATCAGACCTTCCTCCCTCTTCTCTCGCTGCCCTTTTGATCTCCTCATTCTCACCTCTCCATCACCCCGAGTGCTGCCAGCCCTGGGAATGGAGCAGCAGCAGCTGGGGCACCGGCTCATGCTGTCCTTGCCCTTATTGTCCCCAGGCTGTTCCCAGATCCTGCTCAGCAGTGAATATCCCCCCACCGCCAGTCTCCAAAAACCTGTTCCCAGAGTCAGGGTCATGCATGGCCTCCCTCCTCCCTGCACAGCATCACACACCCCAGGGTAGGGCAGCCCCATGGGTACCCCCTGCATCCCCTCAGGACCCTCCCTGCCTCCTGCCCCTCTCCTCTTGTTTTCCTCCAGTGCTGTTTTCCCCTTTCCTCCTGGTCCTGCCAGGCAGGAGCCGAGGGGTTCACACCACAGGGCCCTGATCCCACTTAGGGACTCCAGCTGCTGCTGCTTAATAAAGGATGCTCTTTTAAAAGCTCCCAAAAGCTTTGGCTCTGGCAGAAAGCTGATGTTCACCTTGAAAAAACCATTTGCTGAAGGCCAGAGACGCGATCTCTGCTCGAGTCAAAAGCTGCTCCAGTAATGGATGTGCAGACAAAAGCGCCGACTTGGCAGCAGAGGGTTGGCAGGGCCCTCTCGCCCCCCCTTCTGCAGCAGCCACGGCCCCCCTGGCACCACCAGACCACCAGTACCCCTCCCCAGGCAGGTACCCACTGTGTTCTCTTCCTCCTGCTCATCCTCCTCTTCCTCACTGCACAGGAGCCACAGCTGCTCCAACACACAAACATCACATCACAGCCCCCCATCACAGCCCCCATCACATCCCCATCCATTCCCTATCATATCCCCCCATCAGAGCCCCCATTTCATCCCCCATCACATCCCTTCCAGCACATTCCCCATTTCATCCCTTCCAGCACATTCCCCATTTCATCCCTCCATCACTTTCCCCCATCACAACCCCATTACTCCCTGAATTCCAGGTACTTTCCCCTCCCACATCTCAGCTGCATGAAATTTTGGGGTTCCCTGTTTCCACCCCAATCCCACAGCC
Source organism: Margarornis squamiger (assembly GCA_035222235.1). NCBI lineage: Eukaryota > Metazoa > Chordata > Aves > Passeriformes > Furnariidae > Margarornis > Margarornis squamiger. The sequence goes on from JAWWTY010000059.1 coordinate 4,360,527, forward strand.
ACCATCATCCTGGGATGCCAGAGCATCCCCCGGGATTTTCTCATTCCATTAAATCCCATCAAGGGCCAGGCTTCACTCCAGCCCAGTTTGGGCCCCAACATCCAGGCAGGAGTCACAGCAAGCACTTCCCACCTCCCTTGCCTGAAATGACTTGGCATTTTGAGCACGAGAAACACAAAGGCCTTTTAAAAATGGGAAGTAATTCATAAATAGAAATATTTCAGAGCACAATTGCCTTTCCCCCCAAAAAAACTGTCCAACCTCATAAATATGCATTTTCCCATTTTCACTTTGTACAAATCTATTATTGTTTTTGCCGGCCCCGGGAGGCCGCAGTTTGCATTGGGAGTGCGTAATTTATCATTAAAATGTAATTTATAACATATAGAGTGGAGCATAATAAAGTCTGGATGAGGTGATGGATGGCCGGGAAGCCTGTGTTTAAAGGGAATCGTGTTTACATCCTTGTAGGTCTGCACGGAAAGGGGAATGGGATGGTTTCAAAATAATTACCTGCATGTTCTGAACTGCTGTGTGGCCCCTCCTGCTCCTCTGCCCTCCCAGTCCCACTGCTCCCTGGAGAGCCCTGGAGAGCACCTGGCAGAGCTGCTTCCCAGAGCTGGGCAAAGGCTCGAGGCTGGAATTGCTGGGATTTATAGGACATTTATAGGTTCCCTTGGAGAAAGGAGAGCACCCAGGGAAGGGACAGTAGCCAGGGAAAGCTGAGCACCCAGGAAAGGTGAGAACACAGGGAAGAGAGAGCCCACGGGGAAGGAAGAGCATCCAAGGAAGGGAGAGCATCCTAGGAAGGGAAAGTAGCCAAGAAAAGGTGAACAGCCAGGGAAGGATGAGCACTCATGGAAGAGAAAGCATCCAGAGAAGGGAGATCATCCAGGGAAGGTGAGCACCCAGAAAAGGGAGGGCACCCAGGGCAGGGAGAGCATCCAGAGAAGAGAGAGCAGACAGGTAAAGGTGAGCACCCAGGGAAGGATGAGTTTTCAGGGAAGGGAAAGCACCCAGGGAAGGTGAGCAGCCAGCCCTCGTTTGGCACTGGGGTGGTTTGCACAGCACAGGCAACAACATCTCCAGCTGGATTGGAGCTCCCAGGGAAGGCTCTGCCCTGCTCCGAGTTATTGCAATGCAGGTGGGGATGAACCAGCCAAAACTTCCATTTGCCAGCGAGCAGAGTGGAGAATATGTGTATTTTTAAGCAGGAGGGAGTGCTGCCACCCCGAGCTGTCACCCTCTGACAGCCCCAGCATGTGGTGCCAGCGGGGCTGGGGCACTTCCCTCCTGGGGACTTTGATGTGGCGGCTGGTGCAGAGCTCACCAGAGCAGAGACAGCCAGGAATGGCCCCCAAAGTGATTTATTTGCAGCAGAAACCAAGAAAATTGTCTTTTCTAAGTCACCGGCCACTGGCCCTTCTCCTGCTGGAGCTCCTGAGTCCCTCTGCCTCCTCTTCCCAAAGTATTAAATAAACACCAGGGATGCAGGAGCAGGATGTGCTGGGCCAGGCTGTGTCTCCAGCTCCGAGTCAGGAGGATGTTTGTGGCAATTTAGGTGTTTTGAGGCTGCAAGTGCGAGAAATTTGGGGATGGCCAGGAATTCTCTAGGGAAACATTCGCTGGAACAGGCTCCCCAGGGCAATGATCACAGCCCAAAAGCTGCCAGAGCTCAAGGAGTGCTTGGACAATGCTCTCATGGAACTCTTAGGAGTGTCTGTGCAGGGCCAGGAGTTGGACTTTGATGACTCCGTGGGTCCCTTCCAGCCCAGGATATTCCATGAAAAGACTCCCTGGAGGGAGGCAGGTGGGTGCAGGCAGGGGCATCCCACAGGCTTTGCCTCTGGAAGTGATTCCAGGCACCAGGCTGCTCTCCATGCAAGGGGGATCAATCCTACAGGGCCCAGCTGATCCCGCAGAGGTTCTGGCTTCATTCCTGAGCTGCCGAGAGCCGAATCCGGCCCATTGTTTTCAATCTGTCTGCTTTCAAATTGCTCCTAAATAACACAGTTTATCTTTGGCTGATTGAGTCTAAGAATTTTGCAATTACAGACAAACAAGGACATTCAGCATCCCATGTTATTTGCATTTTTAAGGGCCAGGGATTTTTTTTTTATTTTTTTTTTTCCACGGGATTTTGTGTAATGATGTTTCAGGCTGGGGCTGACGAGTGATTTCCAACCTCATCCATGTGGACCTGACCACTTGTGTGGCTCCTCTCCCCTGGTCCCCAAAACCCCTCAAGTGCATGCTCCCCACCAAGCCCATCTCAGGAGTCCTCATGCAGCTGGGGAAGTAAATTTAATCCCACATAGTGCCCTTTTTTGGCTATTTCCCCCCTCTCTCCAGCTGCAGGGCAGCTGTGGGAAGGCAAACTGCACCCATGGGGCAACACAGCGACCCTGGAACATCTTTGGGGCTGGCAGCAGATCCAGCACTGGTGTTACTGGTCCCAACCTGCCTCTCAGAGGGACCACATGCACTCAGCGAGGGGTCAGGGCCATGTTCCTGCTTTTATTCCCTCTTTTCCACAACCTGCTGCCCGGCTGCTCCATTAGGTAGGGCTGCCTCCTCCAGGCCCCTTTTTCTGCTCTAATTACCTCTCCCCTCGGCGCATCCCCCTCCGCAGACCTCATTGATCACCTTGTCAAAACTTCCCCTCTCTCCGGGTGGGGGAGCGGGGCCACGGCAGCGAGGAAGAGGAGCGGGAGAGGTGTAATTACTGCCTCCCGACGCTGCCAGGGGTCCCAGAGCTGTATAAATGATTAATTACAGCCCGGGCTGCGTGCGCCGAGCAGCCGCTGCTAATGCACTAAGTGCTCTCCCCTGCAAAATACCTGCTCGGGGCCCGGGGGGAGCGAAGCAACCACGGGGCAAACGGGACACGTGAAACTGCGTGGTGCCCCAATTTTAGGCTTGCAGGTGGTGGGTGAGGGTCCCATCCCACCCAGATGCCATGAGAAGCACAAGGAGCCCATAGCAGGCACCCAGGCAGTGCCCAGTCAGGCTGTGACACCTTTTCCCCCATCCCCAGCCACCCGCTCCTCCTCTTTTAAGTCACTCCTTTGAAATGCTGGCTTGGAAAACTAAGGTGGATCCCTGGATTTTGGCAGCAGGGATGAGACAGGGCTCGTCCAACCTTGTCTTTGATATTGTCACTGACAGGGTGGCCGTGCCTGAGCAGGTCCCAGTGGCACATCCTGGATGCAGGACCGCACAATGAAGGGATGCTCTGGACATCCCCACCCTTACGGTGCCCTCTCACCTGGGGTCCTGCCCCAGGGCTGTCAGACCTTCCACCCACAGCATCCCAGTGCCTCCCAGCCCGCTCAAAGTCACAGCTCATCTGTCATGTCCTTTATTTTAATTTTATTTCCATTTTATTAGGTTGTTTGTGTTGCTAAGTGCAATTAATTCCTGATTGGGAAACAGTGGCCATGGGGAAGGGAGAGCAGTCAGCAGGAAGAGACGAGGGGCTCGGTGTCCCTCCCCTCCTCCTGCCATCCCCCAAGCACCAGGAGCACGGGAATTTTACCCCTCACAGCATCACTCCCTCCCTCACAGCCCTGAACAGGAGCTGCTTCAGCATCTCCAAACCCTCCTGCTAATTCCAGCTCTCAGTGCTCTCAGTAACGAACCGCTCATGGAAGTTCACAATCGTGTGGATTCATGTTGTTATGGAAGAAGGACCTAATTAAAAAGGGAAATGACTATGACATCGTAAAATTGTTCAATTAAGTTTATCTCATTACAGTTAATATTAGAGGGGAACTTTGGGCTTTTTATATTTTACTCAAAGTTTGGAGCTGGCAGTTAAAGAGCAGTGGTTTTCAATCCTCGGGAAAGGACGAGGGAAGGGGATGTGGAGGGGAGGATGGGGGGTGGGAAATGGTATTTAATTAAACATGCACCTATTAACGATGGCTAATGTGACCTTACAGAGCAGCTTGTGCAGCGTGTGGCTCTCACACCGGGCAGGAAGAATGGCTGTGGCACATCCCGGTGCCGGTGGGCACAGACCCCGTCCCCCCTCGTGCCACCACCCGTGTCCCACACCTGGCAGCTGGAGACGGGAGCTGCTCCAGCTCCCACCCCGGCAGCCAGCGAGGAAACAAAGCCGCTGAGATGTTTTGATCCAATTAGCCATAATTTATTTCATGCTCATCAGCACTTCCCCGCCGGGGGACTCGCGGTTTCGCTGGGATGTGCCATCTCCGCTGGGAGATCCCAGCAGCAGGAACCCTTCCCCTCCCCAGCCCCACCAGCTCTCCATCATGATCCACACCCACGGGATTCAGGAATCTCGCAGCAGCCTCTCACATCAAGTTTTATTGGGGTGAACCCTCATAAATTCACACCCCATCAGTAAAGGTTCTTTTGGCATTTAGGTTTTATATCCTGCGCTTTCCAAGGGACGAAACCGAGGTGGGTTTTTTTCCTTCAGCGCCTCAGATAATGAGAATTTTCCCTCTCCATCTCTGTCTCCTGGAGTGAGAGGAGGGGATGGAGAGGGGAAGCCTTGTCTGGAGTTGCTGGGGATAAATTTTTCCAGGGGATAAATAAAAAAATAACCCATTGAGGTGGCATTTGGATGCCTTTTCCTCCTTCTCCCCTTATGAGCCTCACATCCAAGGAGGGTAAACAGATGTTGTTTTCCTCCTGGAGGCTCTAATTTACGGCTGTACCCACACTCGAAGGGAGAACAAGCAGGAGAAGGTCAGGAAGAGGAAGAGGAGGAAGGAATCCTCCAAGGAGTCATTTGCATTCATTCCCAGGGAGAGGAGCAGCGACATGAAATTGGGTGTCACACCCCCCACCACAGGGCTGGTCCTGGGGGGTCTGACTGAGCCCCAGCACCGTGTCCAGCCCCAAATCCTGCCCATCACCCGTGGAAAACCAGCGGGGGACACGGGAAGTCGTGGGATGAGCACGGCTGGCTCCACCCCACACCCACAGGGACACGGGGATTTCGGGCCACTTTTGATCCGTCGCCTGTGGAAGAGATTCCTTTGATGCAGGAGATGCTCCAAAGCATGTTACTGCATAAAATGGTATTAAGGAAGGAAGTGAATAATCCTCTGTCTGTGCTGCTCGGGGCTGTACAGGGCTCCCCAAAAATCCTCTCCCCAGCCCCGGCTGCTCCGGCATCAGGAGACCTCCTTTGTCCCCAGTCTCCTGGTGAACAGCCACAGCCAAAGGCTTCCCAAAGGATGGGGTATCCTGAATCCTGTCCCCTTGGCCAGGTGCAGAGAGCAGGAGGGATGCCGAGGTGCTGAGCACAAAGCACCACACCAACCAGAGACCCCCCAGAGACCCCCCCTGTGCCCCCTCCCCAACCACAGTGAGGGCTGAAGGGGCGACCACCTCCTCCTTTCATCTTTCCCTCGGCTGAACTTCCATTCCTTATAATCAGGCCTGATATTAATGATGCATAAAATTACCCCTGATTAAAAGAACCTTTTCCAGCGGCGGCAGCGGGCGGGGGGGAGATCACGAGGGTGAGGAGTGGGGTGAGCCCCCACCCTGGGCACCCACGGGGGGAGGAAGAGGCTGCTCAATTCTGCCGGGGGTTATTTAGGGACTGATGGCTCCAATCGCTGAATCCTCACATCTTCCTTCCTTCCTTAATTAAGGAATCAGTGAGAGCATCCCAAAGCCTGGGGACATCAGGGATCACACACGACACGGCCCCATTCTGACACGAGCCCAGAGCTGTTTGCATCCCCTCTGCCCTCCATCTCAGAGGGGACAGGAGGGTATCACCACCCGTCCCTTTAGGGAAACCTTCCTTTTAACAAAAAAACAGGGCTTTTGGTGTGTTTTTCAAAGTTTTAAGTAAGTAAATGGTGCAGCTAATGAATGTGAAATGGCAGCAAAAAGGAAAACATGCTGGATCAAAGCCCCTGTGATCTGGATGTCAGCACAGAGCAGTAATTGCTGCTACAATAACGGTGCAGGGGCTGACAGCACCGGGAAAACAAGCCTGGTGCTTCCACATGGGAACTGGTGGGATGCAGAGCATTGGTGATGGGTCACATCCCAGGCTCTGCTCCCCAAAACCCACTGTGAGCCCTGAGCTGGCACCAGAAGGGCAATCTTGGCACTCCGGGTCAGCTGGAGCAGCCACACCCTGAGCAAGGAAGATGCTCGGAGACAGGGTGGGAGATGCTGGACCCTGCACAGGTGATGCTGGACCTGGCACAGGTGGTGCTGGACCTGACACAGGTGATGCTGGACCCTGCACAGGTGATGCTGGACCTGGCACAGGTGGTGCTGGACCTGGCACAGGTGATGCTGGACCCTGCACAGGTGATGCTGGACCTGGCACAGGTGATGCTGGACCCTGCACAGGTGATGCTGGAGCTGGCACAGGTGATGCTGGACCCTGCACAGGTGATGCTGGACTTGGCACAGGTGATGCTGGACCTGGCACAGGTGATGCAGGACCCTGCACAGGTGATGGTGGACCTGGCACAGGTGATGGTGGACTCTGCACAGGTGATGCTGGACCCTGCACAGGTGATGCTGGACCTGGCACAGGTGATGCAGGACCCTGCACAGGTGATGCTGGACTTGGCACAGGTGGTGCTGGAGCTGGCACAGGTGATGCTGGACCCTGCACAGGTGATGCTGAACCCTGCACAGGTGATGCTGGACCCTGCACAGGTGATGCTGGACCCTGCACAGGTGATGGTGGACCTGGCACAGGTGACTCCAGACTCTCGGAGCAGGGGAAGGCTGAGAAGTGACCAGGCACTCCGGGATCTTGGCTTTGCTCTTCGTCCCACCACCAGCATCCCTGTGCCCAGCGCCTCTGCCCTCAGGCAGAGATCCCAGTAAGATGTTTGCAGGGATGATGGGAATAAAAACGCTTCCATAGGGGCTCTCCGGGCTCCAACAAGGAGGAAAGGGGCTTTTCCACCCCCTCCTCTCACAGCTCAGTGTGGGCAGCACATGGTTGAAACACGGCTTTGCAAAACAGCCTGGGGGCGAGGAGAGGGAAGCAAGGATGTGGGGATGTGAGGATGCAGGGATGCGGGAATGCGGGCATGTGAGGATGCAGGGAAGCGAGGGAAGGACGGCACCGCGCGGGGAAAGCAGCAGAAAGCCCTTATTGCTCCTAAACTACTGCCGGCTTCTTTGTGCTGCTTTTAAGAAGCTCTTGCTGCAGCCCCCGGGCCCCGGCGGGTGGAGGGAGATTATCTCTGCCCGAGCTGAGCGATGCGAGGGGATTAGTGACTCCAGGGAGGGAAAGTGTGGCTCCACATTCCCGGGAAGGGCCTTCGGGGATGGAGGGAGGAGATTCTGGCAGAGGTGATGTTGGGGCTGCCAGGTACATCCATGCCCAGGAGCCCTGACCCCTCTGGGCAATGGCTCCAGAGTCCCCTGGGCATGTCCTGGGTCACCAGGGAGAGCAGATACTGGGGGAAAAGGGCTCTTTGCCAGCCAGTTCCACACTCCTGCAATGCCACAAGGACACAAAAACACCAGGAGTGTTCCCCCAAGCCCTTCTCAGTGCCCTCTGCACGCTGCCAGGTCCCTCTCCAGCCTCCTCTCCATGGGGATGTGTTCTATTCCCGTTTCTCTCCGATGTCACCCAGGGGACACCAAACACCTCGGTGCTGAGATCATCCCTCAAACCCCTTAGGATGCTCCCACGAGCACCAGCCTGCAGCCCTGCCCTGTCCCCCCTTCCCACTGCAAATCCCTGGAGCTGCTGCCAAGGAAGCATCCAGCCTTCCAGCTCCATTCCCTTCATATTGACAGCCCCTTTTTAGCAGCACCTGGATCCTGTCCCTCCATCGTGCTGCTGGTGATGATGCCCACGGCAGCAGCACATGCCAGGAGCGTGGCAATGCCCAGGCCACGGATCCACCCTCAGAACAACCCCAAATCCCCTGTTTTCTCTACCAAAACCCATCACCTGCACACACACACACACAGAAACCCTCCTTGGGCTGCCAGCCCGGCAGAAGGATGGGAAGAAGGATGGATGAAGCTCAGGAGCATCCATATGGCTTAACAACACGTGTGTCCCCCCAACCCCTCCTCTCTCAAGGGCTTCTCTGCCTGTCGAAGGACTTAGTCTAATCCAGGGAGAAAAATGAAAGCCCCAGCCCCGCAGGACGGAATGTGCTGTCTGGGGTAGAACTAATAGTTATTATCTACATTAAGCACCACGGCTGTCAGGGAGGAATTAATTTCCAAGCAGTAAGAGATGAAAGTTCCCCATTTTTCAGGGAAATCTGCGCCGCGCGAGGTGGCTCAAGAAAAATAACTTAAACGTGATTAAAAATGATCCCCATTTTATTAAAAATAATTCTAATTTATCTCTCCCTCCGGCTTCCTGTTTCACTGGCATAAATCCCAGTTACAGAAGGAGAGGAGGCAGCTGGAATTCCCAATGGCTGGGCTCGTGCCGGGGCGCCCGGAGCTGGGATATCCCAAACACGGCTCCGGATTTTGGGCGTGCAGAGCGTGGGTTACCACAATCCAGAGACCCAGGTGCTCCGTGCCAAGCCCTGATTCTCCTTTGCAGCATCCGAAATCAAAAGCCAACCCCTCTCCCACCCCTCCTGGACCACCTCCCCACGGGCAGCAGAGCCACGCTGGAGAAATGCAAGGAAATCGGGGGAAATGTTAGAAATATTCCCCTGTGGGAGGCAGCGAGGGATCCCCAGCGTGCCGTGGGCTGCTGGGAAGGCTGGGCACCAGCTCAGCCGTGTGGTCAGTCAATTTGTCTCGCTGCAAAACGAGGATCCTGCTCCGCTATCTCGCCAAGATGTTGCAAAAAATCAATTAGTTGCTAATGACATTACAGCGTTTTGGAGATATAAAGCTTTACAGGGGCTGTAAGTGGTGGTGAGACACAGTAATTCCGACTCCAGTGGTGAAATATGGGAGATTGCTCCCATTTTATTAGCCACCAATGTTACTCATCTCATTAAGTTTATTAATAAGCTGATCCCCCCCAACCTGGCAGGGTCTGTGATGGACACACCGATGGGCTGGGGGGAAGCTGGAGCAAACAGGGGTTTATTTTAACCAACTCCCCCCAAGATACTGACTTTTCTCCTCCGAAATCAGGGGGTTTAGTAATCTGTCAGAGCAAAAAAACGCTCCAAAATGGAAATTTTTTTGCTTTCCAAAAATATATCTAATGGAAGAAGTCAGGGCTTGGAAGCGACCGTTTGGCTTTGAGCTTTCAGGGCTGGATTTTATTCTCCTTTCATTGCTATGCCAGCAGCAAGTCTCCGTCCTGCCGGTGCCCTTCTAATAATATTCTATTGTAATAGTTAAAACATTTTACTTTCTGTTTAAAGCCTGCAAGGAATGCTTCTGCTGCATATTCAGAGATATCAGCTCTCCCTTTTGGACTGTGATATAACCAATTTAAAAGAAAAAAACCAAACCAAAACAAAACACACAAAAAACCCACAAACCCTACATTTCAAAATAACTCCTGGAAAATCAAATCCCTGCTCAGCCCGGTGTCCTCAGCACCTCTCACATCTCCTCTCCCAGCCTGGATTTAGCACAGGTTTACAACCCCCCCCCCAGCAAACACCCCCCTGTTTGTTGGGGGTGGGCTGGAGTGTGGGTTTGATTCCCTGGGAGTGCTTCCCAAAGCCACAGCAGATCCCTTAAAACCTCGAAGTTGCTCCCAAATGAAGGATATCCCCTTCCCCTGTGCCTCAGTTGCCCTGATTGTGCAGTCAGGCTGCTGCCATCCCATGGCTGGGAGGTGGAGTGGCCCAGACCCCAAAATGGGGCAAGACACCGGGAAACTGGGCCACGGTGCAAACACCAGAGCAGGCTCCCCCTTCTCCTCCTCCTCCTCCTCCTCCTCCTCCTCCTCCTCCTCCTCCTCCTGCCCCTGTTTTAAAATTAATGCAGCAAAATAACCCTCTTTTCATTCTCCCAGCTTTATGCACTTTTCCCAGGCACAGAACGCCCAGGGATTGTCACTCCCCAGGTGCCACCACCAGCTCCTGTCACACCCCAGGGCAGCATCCCCGACCCTGGAAGCACCTGCCTGATCCCACCCCTCCAGCTCCAGCCACGAGCCAACCTGGCGCTGCAAAATGAGCCTCGGCTGCCCATTTTTCCAGGGAAAACACCCCTCGAGGCAGGAGGGGCACAGGAGCAGCCCCGCACCAGTCAATGAGACGCAGGTTTCGAGCCGCCCACAGGAAAGGTCATTTCTGCAACGGCTTCAGTGTTTATTGACCGGGCTCTGAAACAGCAAAATAATTTAATAGCTTAATACATCGGGTCGATAGAGGCAGGGAGGGAGCGGCGGGGGTGAGCTGGAGCTGCCCGTGTCACCCCTAAGAGTGCTGGGGCTGGGGGCACCTCAGGGCGTCAGGATGGGGAAGCCAAGCGGGAAGGATGGGCTGGGGAGGGGCAGGATTTAGCCCAAGAGCATCCCAGAAGCTCCTGGCATGGTGGGAAAGGCAATGGGACCCCATCTGCAGAGCTGCCTCCAGCTCTGGGGTCCCCAGCACAGGAAGGACATGGAGCTGCTGGAGCAGGTCCAGAGGAGGCACCACGATGATCCCAAGAGGGATGGGGCAGCTCTGCTGGGAAGAAAGGCTGAGGGAATTGGGATTGTCCAGCCTGGAGAAGCTTCAGGGTGACGTAATTGTGGCCTTCCAGAACCTGAAGGAACTAACAAGAAAGATGGAGATTATTTACAAAGGGCCTGGAGCGTCAGGACATGGGGAATGGCTTCCCACTGCCAGAGGGCAGGGAGAGATGGGATATTGGGAATAAATTCTTCCCTGTGAGGGTGGACAGGCCCTGGCACAGGTTGGGCAGGGAAGCTGTGGCTGCCCCAGCCCTGGAAGTGCCCAAGGCCAGGCTGGATGGGACTCAGAGCAACCAGGGATAGTGGCCAGTGGATAGTGGATAGTGGGGATAGTGGAATAGTGGGATAGTGGAAGGTGTCCCTGCCCATGGCAGGGGTGGGAATGAGAAGAGCTTTAAATCCCTCCCATCCCAAATCATTCCACAGTTCCATGGTGTGTCACCCCCACGGGCTCTGCTGGCACATCCGCAGGGCTCGTGTGCTCCCATGTGCACGTGCCTGCGCTCAGCCCCCTCCTAATTGTTTCTCTTCATCTTTTTATGGTTGTTAATTGCTCCCTCCTCCGTTTACTGCGTTACTCCAAGTGCTGCTCTTAATTCCCCTCTCTTGCTGCAGGTGCCGGCTCTATTATTAACTTTTAATATGGAGCGTTAGGGATCCATGAGTTTGTTTTCCTTGTTACTGATGGATCTTTAATTGGCGAGTGGCTGCCAGGGTGGCGGGGCCATTCCGCAGGAATCCAATGCAAATAGGATTTTACATTCCTCTGCTCCCTCGCCCGCTGCCAAATATTTTAAATAAATAAACACGATGGCGTCAATCCGTCCTGGTGTGAGGCTCGCAGGTGCAGGCGGCTCTTGCACAGCCCGGCTCCAACCCAGGGCGGGATGAGCCCGAAGGCAGCCCTGGAGAAGCTGGGCAGGGGTTTTGTCGGGAGCATCCGGCATCCCAGCACACGTCAGCCCTGGGAAACAACGGCTTGGTAACACTGTGCATTAATGTCCCGCAATGCAGGCACTAATCAAGAGGCAGCATCTCCCACCCCAGCCATGAGTTAACCCTCCAATGGCTGCGTGCAGCCGCGTCCAACCTGCCCACCGTGGATGGGCATCTCTGCGCTCAGAGCCAGGGGCTGGGCTCCACACCAGCCCAAATCCCAGCTCCCAGCCCCAAATCCCGGTGCCTGGGGGTTGGTGCTGAGCTCCTGCACTCCCCAGCCATCAGTGTGGTGCTCAGCAGGACCCCGGCCCCGTGCCAGGCACATCCTTCCCACAGGGATGCCCAGGGTTGGGAGACTGACAGCTGTCAATCAGCCTGTCTCTGTCCACATCTCCCCAGCACATGAATATTCATGGATGCTTTCTAAGGTACTTCGAGACCCTTCTGTGGGTTCTGTCCATTATCTATTCATGAAACACCAGGCAAAATGCTAATGCCAAGAGGTTTGGCTGGGGAATCAGCTCCTCCAGCACTGGCACTGGCGACCCTCACCCTCCTGTGCCATGGCAGGTGCACACAGTGCCAGGAGAGGCATGAAAACATGAATATCTCCCTTCATTTTCCCTTGTCTGTGGGGTGCTGGGAGCACCCAGGGGCTGGCAGGAGGGACCCATGGCCACCAGGGTCTCCCCTCGAGGTGTGACCTTGGGCAGTCACTGCCACCACCATCCTGCATGTCCACAGTCACCAGTCCCCCTGGCACATCCCCGAAAAGATCCCAGAGCACCAGCTGGCCCTGCCACCGGACTGTGCTGCCATGCAGGGCCATGCTCAGGGCTGGGGAAACTGAGGCATGGAGCAGGGCAGGGCCAGCCTGGCACCGTGGGAGTGCAGGGCACAGGCAGGGGACAGGTCTGGCTGTCTGGCCCCGACACCTCTCATGCACTGCACGTCCTCTCAACCACAGCTCGCGGCCCCACGATGCCATTACTGAGAGTGGCTGAGCTAATTAAATCCCTGTTAATGATACAGTCATTACCGAGGGCCATAAAAGCCGACTCCCAGTGCCCTGGCTCCGTGCCGTATCCCTGCACTGGAGCTTCCCACAGCACCCACGGGGCTGGGTGGGACAGGGTCCCATGTGTGCTGGTGTGTACAGGACACACGTGTGCTGTGTGTGCCCTGTGACCACATCTGCCACCAGCCTGGGCTCCAGCAGAGCCCCCAAAGCCACCACCCCAGCCCCAGCGGTGCCACTGGAGTCCCTGGTGCCCACACCTGGGGCTGCTGGGCCCATGGGGGACCCACCTTCTGCAGGGTTTCCTGGGGAAGAGGTGGGAGTTAGGGAATATTTAAGCTCTGTCTGCAGCATCTCCTGGGGATGGGGAGCCCAGGGACTTGTGTGGGAAATGAAGGGGCTCTGGCAGGGGCTGCATGGCCAGGACCTTTCCCAGCTGGCACAAAGCAGGGGAGGCTCCTCCATGTGCTCAGGTCGCTCAGCTAACACCCATGGGCACCTCCTGTCTGCCCCAGCCTGAGCCCCCCAAGGCTTCATCCCTATCCCAGTGCCCCAGCCTGAGCCCCCCAAGGCTTCATCCCTATCCCAGTGCCCCACTCTGACCCCCACAAGGCTTCATCCCTATCCCAGTGCCCCAACCTGAGCCCCCCAAGGCTTCATCCCTATCCCAGGGCCCCAACCTGAGCCCCCCAAGGCTTCATCCCTATCCCAGCGCCCCAACCTGAGCCCCCCAAGGCTTCATCCCTATCCCAGGGCCCCAATCTGAGCCTCCCAAGGCTTCATCCCTATCCCAGTGCCCCAATCTGATCCCCCCGGGGCTTCATCCCTATC
>JAWWTY010000059.1:4374008-4420559 GCA_035222235.1 Margarornis squamiger
CCAAGGCTTCATCCCTATCCCAGTGCCCCAACCTGAGCCCCCCAAAGCTTCATCCCTATCCCAGCCCGAACCCTTCCCACGGGTGGTTTCCATCCCCTCTGGAATGTCCCAAGAGGACTAACAGCCCGCAGGGAGCACCTGTCCTTGGTGACAAAGCAGCATCGCTGCCGGCCCCGGGACCCCCATCCCGGCCATCCCAGGGAGACGGGAATGGCACAGAGGGGTTTGATGCCGAGGCTGGAGGAAGAGGAGGAGGAGGAGGAAGAGGAGAAGGCAGCCTGGCTCTTTCCCACGCTCACTCCGCCCCGCCGGCAGCGCTCGCACGTCCCAGCTCACCTTCCTGGCATGTTTGATCCTGGCGGAGCCTTGGACCGACGCGGCTCCCTCCTCCCATCTCCCTCCCGGCTTTTCTTAGTTTAAACACATGGACGCATGAAAAATAAATGTTGCTCAGGAAAGACGGCGGCAGAGGGCTGGGAAGCAATTAGCATCCAAAGAGGCATAATTAGTGCTCAGAATGCAAGCGGCAGAGAAGAAATAAAGTAGCATTCGGATGCAATCAGGGTCGTGCCTGAATTACAAACCGTTAACTGAATTGCTAATTAAGCACAGTGTGTGAATCACGTCTTATTAAGGGCTCAGCGAAGGCTCTGCCAACCGGGACCACGGTGAGAGGGAGGGGCCTTGGTGGGATTGAGGGGTCATGCGACATCCTTGGTGGCACAGTGCCATCCTCAGTGGCATGGTGTGGTCCTTGGTGGCACAGTGTGACCCTCGGTGACACAGTGCCATCCTCGCTGCTGCTGCTCACCCAAGAGGGCAGATGTCACATGCAGAGCACCAGGTTTTGGGGACAGTCCCCACCGGGACAGCAGCAGCTGAGACTGTGCCTGTGCTGTGGCAGGGCCATGGCACGCAGGGCAAGGGCTGCCTGCCTGGCAGTTAATTAGCAGAACTCGCCTCATTTTAGCAGTCTGGACAAATATTTGCTCAGGGAGTGCTGGCTCTCCAGCTCCCTGCAGACCGGGCTGGCTCCTGTGGGGATGGAGCTGGATGAGCCGGAGTGGGAAAGGGCAGGAGCCACATCTGGCCCTTGGTGCCCCCTAGGCTGTCCTGTGGCCCTGCAGGATGCCCTGGCTGTCACCTTCACATCCCCCCTTAGTGCATGTGGGAAGGCAAGAGGGACCCCTTCCTTTTGTGGATCCCCCCAGAACATCTCCACACCCTGCATCCCACATCCCTGCATCCCCACAGCCCCACTCCCTGCAGCTCTGTATCCCCACATCCTTGCAGCTGCATCCCTGTGTCCCACATCCCCATATCCCCACAACCTGCATCCCAATCCCTGTGTTCCACACCCCCCCTCCCTGCACCCCCACCCATCTCCCCCATTTTCCACCCAGCAGCTGCTCTGCACCCGCAGCCCCACACGGAGCAGGGAGTGCACAGAGAGCCCAATCCATGAGGACGGGAGAGGATTAATTATTCCTATTTTATCAAATTCAGACACGTCGCTCGAAAGGTCTAACAAGCTCCAGCTTTGCCCAGGGGGGCAGCTGCCCTTGCTGCCTCCTCCTTTGCTTTCCAACCCTTTCTCTTCTTTTCTTTCCCCAGGATTATTTTTATCTTCACCTTCTCCTTCCTTTTCTGTTCCCCCCAGCGTTCCCACATCTCCACGCGCCCACGTCCTTGCCAGGCGCCCCAAAATCCCTCGGTGGCGTGTGCTGGGGACACACCACAGCCCTGCTCCACTCACGTGGGCTCCCCACGGGCCGGGATCCCCCAGCCTTTCCCTGGAAAGTGAGGAGCAGCCCCAGAAGCTCCGGGTCTCCAGGCTGGCGAGCTCCTCGGTGGCACAGGGATGAAAGGCAGCGGCTGTGCTTGAAGCCTGGCAGTGGGAAAGGTCCTGGGAGCACCGCGGCGATCAAAGGGAGCCTCATCTATTTTAATAAGTGTGCGCCGAGAGCTGCGGAAGGTTCGGAGTGAGGAAGGGGCTTTCCAGAGATCAAAGCCCTGCGTGAGCACTGGAGGAGCTGGGGGGCTTGGGGGGAGGAGAGGGAGAGGAAGGAGAGCAGGAAGGGAGCAAAGGCTGGGAAAGAAAGGTGGAGAGGCCGGAGATGTGGCTCTGAGTGCTCCATCTGGAGCTTCCCCATGGCCTGGGCAGAGCTGAGCATCGGGGGATGCAGCAAAGGGCAGCAGGAGCCCCCCTGCCCTCAGCCACCACAGCGGCCAAGAAATGTCCCTGTCACCACACTTGGCCCCATCCTGTCGCTCCCGAATCCGGGCAGCCAAGCAGAGGTGGAGGGGGACAGAGGGCTCAGGCTAGGCAGGAAGGGCAGCTGGCAGGGACATGGGCAGGTGTCCCTGCTTGGCACGCTGGCAGGAGGCAAAGAGCCACCAGGATGCTCCCAGAAAGGGACAACCAAAGGGTGTCCCCGGGTGCAGGTGGGGGACAGGGCTCACCAGCACATCCCCAAGGTCCTGCCAGCCCCAACACCAAATCCTGGCTCATGTGGGACACCAAAGCCAGGAGCACGGCCCTGGGTCTGATCCCCAGGCTGGGATCCCACCACCAGCAGGAAAAAATACAGCAGGAGCAAGAGTAAACGTGCAGCAGGAGCTCCTGGGGAGAATCCGTGAGCAAATGAAGATGTGCAGCACCAGAGCTTATCCCTCATCGGCTCCTCCATGGACCCTTCGCAGATGAAAGCCCTTTTTCTTTTATGAAGGATTTATCAAGTTTAGTTTAAAACTCACCAAGGAAGATTCCCTATTTGGATAAGCCTCTGGCTTGTGCTGGATTAACATCCCAAACTGGGAACTTGTGGATGCTTGGGAACACAATAATAAGGAACAGCAAACAGCAATAAGGCACGGAGCAGCACGGAGAAGGGGTCTCCACGGAGCCTTCTCCTCTCCAGGCTGAACAGCCCCAGCTCTCCCAGCCTGTCTGCAGAGTAGAGGTGCTCCAGGAGCATCTCTGTGACCTTCTGTGGACTCACTCCAGCAGCTCCACGTCCTCCTTGTGCTGGGGGTCCCAGCACTGCAGGTGAGGTCTCACCTGAGCAGAGCAGGGGGAGAGAATCCCCTTCCTGACCTGCTGGTGATGCAGCCCCAGATCCAACGCTCTGTGAATGGAGCAGTGACACATCCCAACACGTGGGGACACCAGCGATGCCCCCACATCCCTGCATGTCTTCCCAAAACCAGCAGGAAGGTGCTGCCACCCCGGGAGGAACCAGCAGGGCCCTCGAGTTGCAGGGCTGTGGCCATCACCCCGTGTGGTGCCTCCTCCTCCTCGCTGACAGCTCAATTATCAGCATTCCGCTCCCGCTGCCCGTGGATCCTGTAATCAAGGGCTGCGTGTGTATCCTGGAAAAATTAATCATAATTGCTGAAAGCAAGACACATCACACTTGTAACTTCGGGCTGTTAATTAGGGTTGTGTAATTGGATACAGCACTCCCTGTAAATCCAATTACCTGGGATTAGAGCTGCGGCACCAGGAGTGGGATGCAGCCAAGGTGGCCACACCAGGATCCTTCTTACTCCTAAAACTCTATCCCAGCCCTTTCTCCCACCGTGACAAGGGAAGCTGGGCAGGTTTCTGGCTCCTTATTGCAGCCATGCATCCCCAAATTCCCCCAAAATCCTGTTCCCTATCCCAGGAGCCCCACCAGCGTTCAGCATGGATGGCAGAGCAGCCTCACACCCACTCACCCAGATCCATAAAGATTAAATCATATAAAAAAGGAAAAGATTTAACTACACCGAACAATCATCCCTTTTAATATCCACAGATAAAAACTGTAATTGTTTCCAAGGAGAACGAGGTAATTCCAGCTCCGTTTTATGGAGTTTTGGGCTATAAAGTCCCCGTGTGAAATCTCCTGGAGGCTGGCGCAAAGGCCGGGCTCCGAGGGGGTTATTTGGATTATTTTATTTAAAGGCAGCTGGAAAATATGGAACAATTACCCTTTAATTCAAGGTGTCCCCAGGGCTTTCTCTGCTCCCAGCTCCCGGAATGCCTGAGGATTGTGTGAAGCTCAGAGAAAGCAGGGACAGGGCAGACACGGCTGCCTGTCACCTGTACAGGTGTGTGCACAGGACATGTATGTATGTATGTACAGGTGTGTGCACAGGGCATGTATGTATGTACAGGTGTGTGCACAGGACATGTATGTATGTATGTACAGGTGTGTGCACAGGGCATGTATGCATGCACAGGTGTGTGCACAGGGCATGTATGTATGTATGTACAGGTGTGTGCACAGGGCATGTATGTATGCATGCACAGGTGTGTGCACAGGGCATGTATGTATGCATGCACAGGTGTGTGCACAGGGCATGTATGCATGCACAGGTGTGTGCACAGGGCATGTATGCATGTACACAGGTGTGTGCACAGGGCACATATGTATGCACAGGTGTGTACACAGGACATGTATGCATGTACAGGTGCATGCACAGGTCATACATGCCCATACATGTGTGTGCACATGCACCACATGCCTGTAGAGGTGTGTACACAGGTCATACATGCCCATACATGTGGGTGCACATGCACCACATGCCCATACAGGTGTGTACACAGGTCATACATACCTGTACACACGTGTGCACATGCACCACATGCCCATGCAGGTGTGCACACACACACTGCATGTCCATCCTGCCCCAACTGCCCCGTGCCTGCAGCCAGGCTGTGATTCACCACCAGGCACTTCCCAGGGGGTGATGGATTTGCATCCCTGGGAAGACAAACTCACTCCTCGCCGGCCCTGAGCCCTGCGAAGGTTCCTGACAACATCTCCTCCCGTGTCAGGCTGGCAGTGCCAGCCCTAATCCTGACTGACAGCAGCTGTTTAACACCTGGACTCACAGTGGGAGCCTCCAATCGTGTGCTGGGAAAAGGCTCCATCCTACTGCAGTCCCAGCCCTGCCTCGTTCACTGCCTGTCACACCAGGATGTCTGGGAGAATCCCTTTCCCAGGGGAGCTCTTTGATCCTTCCAGGAGGTCAGAAATGCCACTGCCATCCCCCAGGGCCCCACAGGTGACAGGGATGGTGACAGCCATCCACGCCCCACAGCATGGTGTGTTTTCTTCCCTGGGAAGGACAGGACCTTCCCAGCTGCTCTCCAGGGGAACGACTTCCCTGCTCAGCCCTCGCTGCCCACAAGTATTTGATGTCCATGTCCTTGTCCTTGCGCTTCCTCGCATGTCCCTGGAGGATAAAAGACCATCAAACAGGAGGAAGACGCTGTGCCAGGTCCTTTCCTGGCTGGCACAGGCAGGCATGGAGTGCCAGGAGCATGGCAGAGCGGGAGGGCTGGCTGGGAAAATCCCAAACCCCATCGTGGCTATCCCATCCCAGCCATCCCTTCCCTGTCCCTGCTGCCAGAGCTGGGGATGCTGCTGCCTGCAGGGTGGAAAAGAGCAAAAACTGGGGAAAGAAAGGGGAGGGCAGGAAGGGGCTGTGCTGGAGGGGCTGGTGGCATCCCCACTGTCACCTGCCAGCCAGAGCCACTTGGCCCCCCTTGCTGGGAGGGTCCCTGGGGGTGCAAGACTCATCCTTGTACCTTCAGGCTGGAAATTCCATCTTGGCACCCGGACACAGAGACAGGCCCCTGCATACAGGCAGAAGTGGCACACACGTGGCATCCCATCCTGCTGTGCCCACATCTCTCCCTGGGCAGGAGAGGATGGATCAGACCCCTGAGGGGGAGCAGAGGGAACCTCATCCCCCCGTCCTGCTGTGCCCACATCTCTCCCTGGGCAGGAGAGGATGGATCAGAGGGAACCTCATCCCCCCGTCCTGCTGCAGACGCGCTCCCGGAACGCTTCGCTCTCTCACCTGAATTATTCACCTGCCACAAACCCCCTGGGCAAAACCTTTGGAAATACAAACCCTGGCACATCTGGGGGTGCCCACGCTGTGTCCCACAGCTGGCACAGCACCCAAACCCCACTGCTCTGCGGGGTGCTGGCTCTGCACCCCGGGCAGGCGCCGCCTGTGCCGCGCAGCGGGCACCACCGTGCCCAGCCTGCTGCTGCCCTCTGCCGCAGTGAAGCTGCTGCCAGGGAAATCCTCCTCCCGGGGAAATCCTCTTCCCAGGGAAATCCTCCTCCCAGGACGGAGCTGCCCACAACGGGCAGCTCTGCCAGCAGCCCACGGCCACAGCCTGCCTGTCACAGCCCTGCTGCTGTGAGAGCCCTGGGCTGGCTCTGCACTGCAGGGTCAGGGACGCTTTGGACCCCAGGACAGGGATGCTCTGGAGTCCAGGATAGGGATGCTCTGAACCCCAGGACAAAGATGCTCTGAACCTCAGGACAAGGATGCTCTGCACTCCAGGGTCAGGGATGTTCCACACCCCAGGACAGGGATGCTCTGAACCCCAGGACAAGGATGCTCTGCACTCCAGGGTCAGGGATGTTCCACACCCCAGGACAAAGATGCTCTGAACCTCAGGATAAGGATGCTTTGCACTCCAGGGTCAGGGATGCCCCACATCCCAGGACAAGGATGCTCTGGACCCCAGGACAGTGAGGACAATGATGCCCCACACTGCAAGGCAAGGACAAGGACACTCTGAACCCTGGGACAGGGATGTTCCACACCTTGGGACCAGGATGCTCCGTGCCCCAAGGCAGGGATATTCTTCACCCCAGGATGGGAATGTTCTGCCCCCAAGACCAGGATACCTGCACCCCAGAACAGGGATGCTTAGAGAGAGCCCTTGGGCTGGCTGCAAACACCACCATGGAGATGGGCAGGAGGGCTGAACATGCTGGGGGGTCTCCCACCCCCAGGACACAGAGGAGAGCTGGTGTGGAGTACAGGGACCAGCAAAGGACCCCGAGTGAGCCTGGGCTTGGGGGACCACGAGCAAGGAGCTGAACCAGCTCATGGATGGAAAACTCCCTCAGCCGAGATCCACTGGGATGGGGATGAGCATCCCCAGACACACGTGGTCAGGGCTGTGTCTGCACAGCCATGCAGGGGGACAAGGACACCAGTGCCCACGCCAGGGACAGGGATCCAGCCACATCCAGCCTGCAGGGAGAAGAGCTCAGCACCCCCAGCCACTCACCCCACATTCCCTCCCCTCCCAACCCCGTGCCGGGACCTGCTGTGCCCTCGCAGAGCAGGCAGCCCTATTAACATAATTAATTATACCAGGGGCTTGCAGATTATCTAATCTAATTATAAACGAGACTAGATTTGATTTTCCTTTTAATTAATTTGTATTATTTACACGCAGCAGCAGCTGCCCGGGCACAGTCAGGGTAAATGTCTCCTCACTGCTCAGCAAAGAGCAGATCCCAAAGGAAAGGGGTGGCAGGGGGTGACACTTTGGAGACAGCCCCCTGCAGCCCAGGGCATGGCAGGGACACAAGGTGAGGTCCCACCAGCTGTGGGAAGGGGGGCACAGAGCTGCTTTGGGGGGCAATTAAAGCTGGTGACTCGTCCTGCAGTGGGACGTGGAGCTGCCGCTCAGGGACAGCTCCCACCACAAAGTGCCACCATCCTGCAGGGATGTGACGTGCCCTGGGGTCCCCAAAGGGAGGAGTGGGTGCTCTGGGGACCCCAAAGGGTCCCGGCTGCCAGACCTCACTAGAGGGCAGCAAAATGCTGCCATTCCCAGGGCTGGTGGCCACGTTCCCCTTGGGGACCCCCAGGACTTGGAGGAAGCTCTCCCCAACCCTCCTGGAACTGCAAACCTCTGGCTTTGCCTCTCCACCAGCCACGGGAGCTCACAGGGAGCACCAAACCCAGCACCTTGGCTCGCTGGGGTGGCACTAAAGGTGACAGTGTCCCCCCAGCCAGAAAGCACTGCTGGGAAAACAGTGGCTGGGGACCCTGGGGAGCAGACCCCAGCTCGGATGGAAACCTGCCAAACCCTCCCTCCTCAGGCTGCAAGTTTCTCTCCAAATTCCTGTTTTATGCTCAAAAAGCAGGACCTTCAGCTGAACAAGGGTGCTGCTCCCCTCAGGTCCTGAGAAATCTCAGCTGTGCCAATGTGGCTCTGGGTGCCAGGATCCCACTGGGATGTGGGATGGGGCCATGGGGTGACCACTGCAGCCCCCAAAGAGGTGAGAGGTGAAGGAGCCCAGGATGGACACACCAAGGAAAGCAGCCAAGCAGTGCTGGACGCCCAGGAGAGCATTCCCAGTGCCTGCTGTGTTCACTACCCATGGACAGGGAGCCCTGTGCCATCTGGATCCTCCACAAGGGAATGAGGTCAGTCCAGAGGCACAGAATTGCCCCAGTGCCTTCAAAGGCTGCTGGGCACCCACAGGAAGGAGACAGAGCCTGGACACTGCTGGAGTGGGATCCCCCCCTCACCTCTCTGCTCCCCAGCTTGGAATTAGGGTTATGGCAGCAGCAAAGTTCCAAGGCAATTCCAGGAAATGCCCTGTCTGGACACAAACTCACCTTGTTTGCAGGAGCAATAAAAGCTGCCAGATGCACTGAGCTGCAGGGAGCAAGAAGAGGCAGCAGGAAAGTCTCTCTGGAGGGTGGGGTGGGGTTTGCTGGGGGTTGCCAGTGCAGGCAGCACCTCCTTACATGGAAGATGTGGGATGGGGCACCTGGTGACTGTCCCAGCAGGATGGATTTGTGGATCCTCCACTCCAGCCCTGCCAACCCAGAGAAGCTGTGGCTGCCCCACCCCTGGAAGTGTCCAAGGCCAGGCTGGACATGGTTTGGAGCAATCTGGTCTAGTGGAAGGTGTTCCTGCCCAAGGCATGGGGTGGGACAATGAGTTTTAAGGTCCCTTCCAACCCAAACCATTTTGGGATTCTCTGAAACCCCACAAGGACTGGGCACAGTGCCCAGCATTGGGAAGATCCTTTTTTTTTTCCAACCCACAGCAAGATTTTAACATAAACCAATTCCAGGTGGGAGAAGGGCCAGAAAAGTGCTTTGTGCTCAGTGGCAGAGTCAAAACCTTCAGGGCTGTGTCACATTGCACCAGTCAGCAAATCCACCTCGATCTGGTGTCTCTGCACTAAACCCATCATCGAAAAAACCTCTATTTAAAGCCCAAAACCTCACCCTGAGCCCGTGCCATGTGTAATTAAAATTTAAACCCCCTTCCTCTCAGCAGTCTGCTATTCTCCAGTGGGTACAGAAGGTGCCTTTGCAGCAAGGCTGGGCTCACCTGGTCAACACAGAGGATTTTCCTGCCCTCCTGGGGAAACACTCAATAGTTATTCTTCAGCTGCTGCAAAAAGCTGAGTGACCAGAAAACATCCTGCCCCCTTCCACCAGTACCTGGACACCACCTGGGATGGGCTCCAAGCCCCCCATGTGATTCCTGAGGTTTTGCAAGGCCCCCCCCTGAGCAAACACCCAACCTCAGGGCTGAGCCTTCATCCCCCAGGAAGCTGGAAAAGGCAGGATGGCCAAGGACTGGCCTTCTCCTCTGCTCCCATCACTTCTCCAGGGATCTCCTCAGCACAGGAGGGAAGAGCCTTTGAAGGAGCACCTTTGGCTGCCCTGTGCTCCCCAAATAATCCCCACGGCCCCAGGGAGACTCCAGCCCCTTCCCTGCATCCACAGGGCAAAGCCTGCCTAGAAATCCTTTTAAAACCAGCTCTAAAAGCCAAAGGAGGAAAACCACACAAGATTATCACTATTATTTATTTGATAACCTTCAGATTTACTCAAGGCCTATGTTTGCAACACGATACCAGGACTGTTATTGCTATTAATCTCCATTATTTACTTCTAACCTTTAAAAAGTGGCCTTCCTGCAGGCTGGGGCACATGTTTCACATTTCCCAGACCAGAAACAAACACTGGGAAGTGAAATGCTCTTAACAAGCTGCCAGGAGACCTTTTCCAGCCCCTCTAAGACAAGGGGGAAATCTCACACGTAGGAAACCCCTTCCTTTAGTGGCTTGAGCTGAGCCCCATTCCCCTGTGCAGGGGTCCATCTGCCCCCTCTGCAGATCCCAGCTGGGATTCCCAGTGAGGGGCCCCACTTTGAGCTCCCAGGGAGGGGAATGTGGCACAGACAGAGCAGCTTTGCCTCATCCTCCAAGAGGAGGCAGCTGGAGGCTCCAGGTGAGTCAAAGGTACACGTGGAGCGAGCTGATTTCCCAGAGGAAGCACAGCGAGGGGGTTTGTGGTGGTTCAGAACAGCTTGTTCCCAAGCTGCAACCTGTGCCAGCACAGCAGCCACATCCCAAACAGGGGGTTCACTGCCTGCACATCCAAGCAAGAGGCATCAGGAGTGAGGTTTTGCCTGGTAACTGCATCCAGCTCATGGAAACAGCAGCTTATTCCCCACGATTCTCACCCACGAACCACATCACCTTCTCCTCGTCATCCCTGGCAGAGCTCGTGCCCTTAATTCAACTTTTTTCACAGGGAAAACGCTGATGGACAGACTCCAAGGCTTCCTCAGAGGATGCCTCCTGTTCCTTTGTGCCCTTTCCACCTTACAGGAGACCAGCCCAAACAGCCTCAGCCTCTTCCAGTAACAAGAGGGATGCAGGAGCATCCTCAGAGTGGGACCACAGGGTCAGGTGCTCTCACCTCACATGTTTGAGCCTCAGCATCCACTTAAAAACTGTTCCTTGCCTTCCCCAAGCCCCTCTCCTGCTCATATCAATGTGGATAACAGAGAAAAAGCATGTTCTGCCTGAAATCAGCCTCAAAACACGACGTGCAGACAACCCCCTCAACACCTCAGCGCCGCCGCCATCTCATTAGAGGCACAAAATGACCTCGTGTTGCACAAGGTGGTTATTTCCTACCTGCACTTGCTGGAAACAGAGGGAGATTCAGCCCATCACCTGGCAAACCACGCTGTGTGTGGCATTATTGCAATTCCTGCTTCCTTAACCATCCCATTCCTCAACCTCAGCCCCAGCAGAACGTGCCTAACGAAGGGGCCGACCCGCAATTAACTCGAGTCTGTCTTTAAAGCCGGCACAGCCCTCCCAGGGTGACACCAGCTGGGGGGAAAAGGCACGTGAAAGGAAGGCAGAAATCAAAGGGAAATCATCTCTCTGCTACATTCGAGGGGTTGCTGGAGTCCCACTCCACACGACAGGAAACCTCTCGTCGTGTCGCAGCGTTTGGAGGCAGCTGCAGCCTGTGGCAAACACAAGGCTGGCTTTTATCTGTCGTGGATGCACATCCTTTCATACCTCTCCAGGTCAGGATCTCCACAATTCCTGAGCATCAGCACACGTGACAGCAGAGCCGTGTCCCCCACACCTGGGGACCATGGGCTGTGCCAGCTGGGAGCACCACTTGTCCCAGTTGCACCCCAAATCCAAAGTGCAGAGGGTGGATGCCGTGGGGAAGGAGGGAATGCTCATCACCTCGCTCCACAGGCTGGAAAATTCCCCCCAGTGTCACTTAATCTGCCTGAGTAGCAGCACTGGTTTATCTTTTTAGGATTAAGGACTAATCTATTTATAGTGAGTCCAGGCACTGCACTCCAGGCCAGGGCTGCTGCTCAGCTGCTCCCTGGGGAATTGCAGAGCTGGGGCTGGAAGTAAAATGAAGGTCACCTGCCCAGGGCCAGGTGCAAGGGCCACTGTGGGAGCAGTGCCAGGAATTTGGGAGTGTTTCCCCACTCACACAGCCCAGATAAATGACACAACTCCCCTGTACCCCTGCCAGACTGACACAGCCACCCTCGCTAAGGGAGGGCTGGGTGGTGGCAGCTCCTTGTCCCCTTGCCCTGGGCTCACAGGGAGCCACCAAGCCAGGGGACTCCTTTCCATCACATAGGACTGAGGAGCCAGGCTTCAAATCAGTATCTTATACCCATTTCCCCTGTAAAAAACAGGGCAGGGTGGGCTGTGCTGAGGCCACTCCACTCACACCATCATCGTTGTCAGCAATAAAGGAAGAGGCAGAGCTTGCTCTGATTTAAGAGGAATATTAAAGAATTAGCATTAAAATCCACATTCATCACACGACCTTCACTCACATCGACAAAACCAACCAGCCAAAGCAGCCCAAAAATTCCCCCCCCCAAAAACCAAAATAGCATCATCACAGCACAGAATGAGAGCTCTGGACAATTCACACAAAATCCACCCCGTGTCCAAACCCACCCACGATCACAACAAAAATTCCCCACGACCATTTCCCCTCTCTGCTGTTCACTACTGGGCAGCAGAGAAGCCTCCTTTTGTGATTCCCAAGTTGTTTTGGAGCTGGGGGAGCAGGAGGGAAAGCCCTGGGATGGACCCCCAGCCCGCTGGGCATGCAGTGATGCCTGGAGAGCCCAACAGCCCCTCCAGGGACACCACCACGTGGCTCTGCTAACGAGGCCCTGCTAATTTGGAGGGCTGGCAGCAGCGGGCACAGGTCACAGGCTGCCCACAGGCTGCTCCAGGGATTTGCCATGGCCATCCCAGCTCCAGGCACAGGGCTTTGTGGGAGAGCCACCCTGCTGGGAGATGAGACGGGGTCAGAGCAGAGGCTCTGCTCTGTCTCGGATCACAAAGCCCAGGTGTGACCTGAAACTGCTGCTCAGGGAGGTTCCAGCAGCTCCAAAGAGCGCTGGGAAGGAACAGAAGATTATTACATTACTACATTATCAGGGGCCACCAGATCCCTCTTCCCCTGCCCTGTGGCTAATCCCCAACCTGGCAGGAGGAGAAGGGCTAAGAGCACTGCTCTCCCAAGGTCCATCCCCACCCCAAACCCATCACAGCACCCCTCTGCCAGCAGGAGGATGGAGGTGAGGACCATCCCTGCTCCGTGAGGATCCCACTGCTGGGCTGTCCCACGCAGCCTTTGCTCCTTCCCCAGAGCATCCACCCTCTGTATTTTGTTTCTCAAGCCTAATGAGCCCCCGTGGTGCTCTGAACTGCCAGGATTCACCCCTCCCACGGAGACCTCCTTATTCCCAGTGCGTGGTCATTAAAGGGAGCTGAGGATGCTGACAGCTTGCCAAGGCAAACAGAGGGAAGGGCAGTTCTCACCTCTCAGAGCGATTGCCTCGCACGGCTCGTGCCCAAACCCTGCTGCCTGATTAATAAACATTTCATGCTCTGGAAGTTAATATTTCATCCAGAAGGATCAGGGGCTGGATTGCAGCAGCAGCCAGATTCCCAGGCACTGGGGGGAGCCCTACCAGGGTAACAAACCTGGGTCACCTTTCCCATCCCATCTCTCCTGCTCCAAGCCCACCCTGAGGGGGGACTGAACCCCTGGAAAAGGGATCCTCCTGCACAGGGTGGGTCACAGACACGGTGTGTTTGTCACTGGGACACACAAGGTGACAGTGCCACATGCCCTGGAGCAGAGCCAGGAGCACTCAGTCCCCAGGGTGTCACTTCCACCACTGCTGGTTGCTGATGGTGCTGCCAGAGAGGGGAATCCCACTGGGAAATTCCACCCAGCAGGCTCAGAGCAGCATTCCACAGCCAGTCAGTGGAGTGTCCAAGGACAGCCAGGCTGCCCAGACCCCTGTGTCCCATCCAGAGGCCACCACTGACCTGTGTCCAGTGCCACCTGCCCTGCCCCACCACCTGTGCAAGGGTTTGGATCTCCTTTACAGAGGGATGGATCCCCAAAGCCAGAACAAGCCAGGGTTTTACACTCAAATCCCTATTAAACCAAGGTCAGTGCCCTGGAAAGTTCCCCTTTCAAGGTGACTCCTCAAGCTGTTGAGATCCAACATCTGCAGGATTTTCCCTTGCAATAATCCTGCTGAGATTTGCCTAATCTCCCAGTGACTCATCTGCCTCCCTGTATCCCTTGTCCTAATTACCATAACCCTCCTCAGCCTCTCCTCCTGGTGTCTCCCTGCACATCCCCATGTTCCATCAGACCATTCCAGCTGTGTTACTGTTTCCCCAGACCTGGAAACACTCCCTCCCTCCCATCAATACCTCCCAAATACCTGGCTAGGTTATAAACAGGGACATCCATGCCCTGGCCAGGCTGGTTCCAGCAGAGCTGGGACTTCCTGGGAGCTGTGCCAGGGGTTCCCCAGCTGCTGGACCAGGAGTCCTTCTACCCCTCTGCTTATGTGGGATCAGGATCTTTCTATGGGGGGAGAATTCCCAGTATAGACTCTTGGAATGGTTTGGGTTGGAAAGGACCTTAAAGACCATCCAGTTCCACCCCCTGCCCTGGGCAGGAGCATCTTCCACTACCCCAGGTTGCTCCAAGCCCTGTCCAACCTTGCCTGGAAACACTTCTAGGGATTGAGAGTCCGCAGATTCTCTGGGCAACCTGAAAAAAGTCCCAAAAAACCTTTCTCCATTATTTCATACTGCCTGTTGGGGAGTGACAGCCATGTGTGCCACTGCAAGGGGCAAAGTACCCAAACAAAGTACTCAAAAATGTTTAAAAGTCAGCAAATCCCTCCCAGGGAAACTCATCCAGCACTTCTCACCTCCACATCTCAGGTGAGTTTGGGATTCTCCTGCCAGGGGCATCCAGCCCTGCCTCAGGCACCTTCTGCTCCAGCAAAACCTGCCAGTGATGAAGTTCTCTCCAAGGCAGGAGTTGAACCTGAGCAGGGACCCAGCTCCGACCCCAATTCCCCCGTAAACCCCTCACAAAGCTCTAACACTTGTTCACTCAACACGAGCCAAGCGTGGCCAAGGTCCCAGAAGAAGCTCCTGAGGCCAAGAAATCAGCAACACCCCGAGAAGAAACATATGTTTATATGCATAACAGGGAATCAGCTTACAAGAGTTAACTGCACACAGGAAAACGAAGGGGGGGAAAAGGAAAACATTCTCACCTCTCCTGTTTTGGACAAATCTTTACCAGGGATCAGGCTGAAATATTAACTTGGGGTCTGGCTCACGAAGGGTCACTTCTCCTGGAGTTCCTGGTGGGAACAGCTGGAGATTAGACACATGATGGACAAACTCTTCCCATTCTGTCCCAGGCATCTTTTAAAGACACAAAACGTAACTCCAAGGCTTAAAAATGAAGGGTTCACATTTTCAACCATCACCTCCTCACCCTGAGCATGGGAAAAGGCAGGTCCTGGACTGGCTGAAACAAATCCTTGTTTATCCCAGGCCCTGCCAGGCAGCATCTTCCCCATGTCCTCACTTCAACAGTGCCTTTCCAACCTCATTCTTTCACTGGCAAAAACAGGTCACCATCTGCTCAGCCTCCTCACTCTGGCTAAGTGACAGCTCCTGCCTCTGCAGGAGATCCAACTGCCCCACAAACACCTTCCCTAAAGCCAGGGAGTACAAAGGTTCCCTCTCCAAGGCAGGTGACCAAAAAAGGACACAGGGACAGAGGTGAAGGCTGTCACACAAGGCCTGCAGGCTATGAAATAATGACCAGGAGCAGCTGCCACATTCACCAACGTGCCCCCAGGAGACCTGCAATTTCCACCTGCAAGGAAGGAGCTCTCCCTGCTCCAATTCCAGTGTTTATTTTCCATCCCAAAGTCCCCAGCAACCTGGTCCTGCAGGGGTGCACACACAGGCAAGGACAGGCACAGACAAGACCTCCAGCTCGCCCAGCTCTGCAATTCCAGTCTCTGGAGCAGAAACCAGGAGGTCTTAACATGAATAAAGGTTGTAAAAACGAGAGTCAGGGAAAAGCTGCCTTCCCTCTCAGGGAGCCTCCGGGCCTGGCTCTGTCCCTGCCGTGCCCAGGGCAGGGCAGGCAGCTCCAGGCTGGCACCTTTCCATCTCCTGCTGCTTCCTGACAGCCATTCCCGGGGAAAAAAGCTGTTCCTAAAAGCTCTCCCTGCTGTACAAGGCAGGTGTCCCCCTCAGTGAGTGACTGGTTCATTCGGTCACGGTCCCACCAGTGGCACTGCCCTGCCAGCCAAGAGTGTCGGTGTCTCATTCACAAGGGGGAACTGAATCCACATCCCAGACAAGCTCCCAGTCCTCTCAGCTACCTGGCCTTGGATGACTGCTCTTCTTCATGGGATATGATTTCAGAGTGCTGGGTTTGACCTCAAAGCCCCTCCTGGGAGCAGGAAAAAAAAATACAACAAACAAAAACCCCAAACATCAGCGATGCACATTGTGGGATGGATGAAGGACAGGACCCTCCTGGAAAGGAAAGTGGGATTAACACCTCAGTCTGCCCTCAGGTGTCCTTCAGCTGGAGCCCCTCAGAGACAGCAGCCCCCAAGGCAGGGCCAGCTGAGCCGTGCAGGGCACAGGGGTCTGTCCCCCTCTGTCAGGCTGGGACACGCACAGTGGCCAGAGCTGCTCTGTCGCTGCCAGGGCTTGCAGGATTTCCCTCCCTGACCTCTCCCAGCTGCACTTTGGCTGCTCGAATCCCCCGTGTCCAATCCCGCAGCGCTCCCCGCATGGCCCCGAGGCAGCAGTTCTCCTCTCGGTGACACTTCGCATCCATCCCTGCATCCCATCCCTGCATCCCGGCATGGCCCGCCGGTTGCCACGGCAACGGCCCCTTTGGAGGAAGGGAGCTTTATTATCAGCTTCTCGATTGAATAAAACCCTTGGCTGGAATTGCGTTTTCTCCCTCCCGATGGTAAAATGCTGTGGATTTGTTTCTGACCCCACCAAAGCGCCTTTCTGCGCTCACAGATTATCCAGAGCAACTTTCAAAGGGTGGGGGGGTTTCAGCCACTGGAGAGGGGATTATGGGCACACACCTCATCCCAGGAACAACTCAGTCCAGCCCTGGGATAAACCACAGAGAGCAGCATCCTGGAACAAAGCTCACCTGGACACTTCCCAACCCTCAAGAAACATGCTGACTGTTGTTAATTAAACAGCAATCAGCTGCTCCCAAGCCAAAAAACTCCCCTATAAACCAGGGGCCCCCCAAGATCAACCCCGTGAAGGTGCAGAGCACTTTCTGCTGAGCAATTCCACGTGCTCCAGCAGGGACAGAGAAGCTGCAGAGCTCCAAGACATCCCTGAACGAGGCCCTGAGGCTGAACACCACAAATGCAGAGCAGCAGGTTTATGAGTCAGTCGGAGGAATGTGAGAAAACTGGGTAGGAAACGCTAAACAAATGGCAGATTTCTTTTTTTCCGAGCTCTGTAGCAGTGCCAAGGACCCTTCCCACGCAGGACAATTCCCCTTTTTCCTCCTCACATCAAAAGCTCTTCAGAATTTGTTCCCATCACGCTTTCGGGCTGACGCACTCCCTGTGAGCGGTCTGAAGGACAAGGATGTGACTCCAGAAACACTCCAGAGGGTTGGAGAGGGTTTTAAAAGTCAGTCAGGAAGCGGGAACAGGGAAACCAGAGAGCTGCAGCACCACTGTGAGCTGATGTCCTCTCTCCCAGGACAGGAGATTCCTAGAAGCACACAGTGAGCCTGACAATCCCATTTCACTGCAGCCCAGCAAGCCCTGCCTGGGCAAAGAGCCCTTCCTGGAAAAGCAGGGAGAGCGTGATAAAATCCTTGGGTTTCATCCCTTTGGAGTTGAGTAACATATTTGCAGAGCACATGGAGAAGAGTCTCGGGTAGGGTTTGGGAAGCACAGCCCACACTTTAGGAAGGGTGGCTGTTTCTGTCCCAGGTCCCTGCCAAGCCCAGGGTCCAAGTGCCAGGGCTGGAGGGGGCTCTCAAAAATTCCAGGGTGGGTATTCCAGGGGCGAGGGGACAGGGAGCAGGGCTGGGAAGCAGCCACTTGTCAAACCATGGCATATCCTCTCTCCATCCCTGCTCTGAGCCCAGGCACGTGCAGCTCCATCTGGCACGGAGCAGGACAGGTGGACAGCTGCTCCACCAGGGGACACGAGTCACCCCCGGCTCCCACGGGCCATCCCTCGGGATGATTGTGTCCCTGTCTCTCCCAGCACAGCAGGATAAATGCCAGGGTGGCACACCACAGGAATCTGCTCTCCCTCCCTGGCAAGGCAGAGGCAGGTGCTCCACCAGCTGGCACATCAAAGATGGATCCAGCAGCAAAAGCAAAGAGTCAGAGCCCACGAGCCTCTCTGCCTGAGATACACCACTTTGGACCACAACCAAGGAAGTTACTTATTTATGGACACGCTGGTTTTGGCCAGGAACCCACCCACGCTGGGCTCTGCCACCCCCACAGCCACCTCCCTTCTCTCAGTTGGCAAACACATCCCACTGTGGGACACCCACAGACTCGGTGGTCCGGACCTGTCACGCTCAGCCAGGTGACAAATACATCCTGTCCCCCTGTGGGATTGTGCAAGGCAGACAGCAGATGGGAAATCTGCTGCAGCCAAACTGGGAAGAGCATCTCAGTCACTGGTAATCACAAAATACAGCTGCAGAGTTCAGCCAGGCTGGGATGGCACACAGGGCATGGATTATAACCCTAATTACACTCCCAGTCTGAGGGCAGCACAGGCAGCCAAGTTAAAACACCTTTTGAGCCCTGACACATCTCCTGTGGCTCAGGAGGGAGGGTTACAAAGATGAAGCCACAGAGGAGTCAGCACCTGGTGACACGAGAAGGTGACCCCCAAAACCTCCCCTCAGCCATGACATTTGGCTCTGGGGCCACCAGAGCCACCATTCCCAGCTCTGACTGCTGGAAAAGACATCCCATCACCTCTGCCCATGCTCTCACACCAGGAAAACATCTGCCACACGTGGCCTTGTCAAGGGAACAGGGATCATCTCCCACCTGAGTTCTGCCCAGGCCTCCATCTGAACCCCCTCGTCTCACAGCAAATGCAAAATGCATTATTAAATCAACACCCCTGGTGGTTTATGACCCTCTTCTCCCTGGACTCCAGGCGAGCAGGAAACGTTCCCTCAGCCTTTATCTCAGGGCCGTTCCCATCCGTTTGCTCCCCAGCAAACACGAGGGAGACTCGAGATAATGCAAGTTTTATGGAGCATGGAGACACAGCACAATGACAGGAGCGCAGGGATGGGGCAGGACTCAGCAGGAACGGGATGGGATTCAGCAGGGATGGGATGGGATTCAGCAGGCAGGAGGCAGAGCTCCGTGTCCTGCCAGGCTCCAGCCAGGAAATCACTTTAGGAGGCTGCAAATACATTTCTTCCCCTTCTCCTGGGAGGTCCTGAGAAGGTACAGATTTAATGCTGCTCCATCTGAGCCCCGTATCGATCAGCTATTGGAGTTCTGGAGCAGTGAGAGCTCCCATCCATTAGGAAGAGGCTGCATTAAGCCCTGTGGCTGCAGTCAGGAGCCCTCACAGCCTGACTCCAAGAGCCATTCCTTTCTGTATTACTGCATTTCCAATATGAGACTGATCCCTAAGAGGTCACATTCATTCCCATCATCAAAAATTGCAAACTGGAAGAGCAACAGCCAGGGCACTGCAGGGATCTCTGCAAACCACCCCAACAAAAGGGGCTGGAGCAGAGGGACACTTGGTTTTCCATAAGGACACACTGCACAGGAGGGAAGAGGCCCCTCTCCAGGGAGCTGCCATCCCTCCCTGTTATCCCAGAGAGACCAGGACCCTGGAAATTGCCTCTGAGTCTCTCCTGCCCATGGCCAGCTTACTCCTGTCCATGTTTCTGGGCCAAGGAGGAGGTGGCAGCAGCCCTGCCATGGAGGGAAACAGGAGCTCATGCTGGAGCCCAGCCCCATTTGCACTGCACAGGATCCTCTCCCCTGCCCATCAGCACGGACAGCGGGGTCCCCCTTGGAAGCTGAGGCTGGGATGAAGCTCAGCCCTTGCTCTGCTCAGCAAAGTGCTGGTTCTGCTCTCCTGGAGCTGTGGGTTGTTAAACTGAGAGGGGCAGGGTCTCACCAAGTCCCTCCCAAGCGAGTCCATCACTCCAAGAGCATCCTCTCCAGAGGACACAGGTTGGGAATCCCCAGGCTACAGGGCTGGCAGCCTGTCACGACACAGCAGAGCCAGGGAGGCAGCAGTTTCTCGTCCCAAAAACTTGACAAAATGGCTTTTTTAATCCCTCCCTTTTGAAGCTGATCTGGTTTTCTTAACCCTGCGACAACTCCCTGCCACACAGGACTGGCAATTTCCTCTCCAATTCCTCAGCAGTCCCTCCAGAGCAGAGCACAGCAGATCTCCCTAATTCACATTAGCAGCACCATTTGCCTCGCCAGCGACAGAAGGAGCACCTGAGATTAAAGCAGAGCAGCTGCCCTTGGGTTTTCCTTCTCACAGGCCACACCACTTCTCTGCCCAGCAAACAGGAGATGCCAAACCCCTCCTAAAGAGCAGAAAAATCTATTCCCATCCCAGGCTGTTAGACGCCACGGATAATTGATACACGGATCCAGGAGATAAAGAAATAAGCCATTCTTCCTCCTGGAGGCCCCTTCTGCCTCCGGCTCCCAGAGCTGGGCAGCCTCTGACCTTGAGTTCCCGCATTAATGTCGGAGCAGGGATATCACACACTCACTCAGCCCATCTCCTGGGGTTTCACTTTCTCCTGCCCCTGCATAATGGCAGCTTTGTCCTCTGGTAAAGGAAGGAGCAGCCAGTTTATTGCAGCCCCAGCTTGTTCTCCAAGATAAGCCCAGAGAAAAATGTCACCTGCTGATTTGATCCACCCCCTGTGTGCCACTTTAGCAGCTGCTCCATCCCAAACACCCATTATCATCAAACAGGTGGAATAATCGGAGTGTGTACAGCATCCATACATAAACATGGGAGCTGGAGGAGAGAGGCATTTCGGCTTCCAGCCCTGGCTTAGAGCTGCTTTGTTTAGGAGGGACAAGCCCAGACTCACAACGAAGCTCTGTCATCGCCCTGTTGCAGCATCCAGGGGCAGAATTGCCAGCTGCTGGACATGGGGGTTCCCTGCAGCCCACCCAGCTCAGGGCAGCAAAGCAGGACCCTCAGGGGTGACAGGGGTGAGCAGGGCAGGGCCCAGCAGCACGGCGGAGCCCTGGGAATTAATTTAAAGCCATTTCCAAGCTAAAGCAAACAGTTTAATTCCGCTGCCCCTTTGGCAGCCCTGTTTTGATTCCTTACTGAAATAAATGGAAAGCTTGGATTCAGCTCAGCACACAAACAGCAGAGCCATGTGATAAATTACCTTTGCAGGCACGGAGGATTCACCTGGGGCAGTGCCATTACCTGGTAACCAGGAAACAACCACAGGTCCTCGGCGTCACACCTGGTTTCACCGGGCTGGGAGTGTGAGGAAGACTCAGCTCCCTCGTTACCCCTGGGAGCAGCAGCTCCAGCAGCCTCACCCAAGTCACAGCAGGAGCATCCCAGAACTTGGCAGCTCTTCCCAAGCCCTCCTGGGGTGTTTAAATTTACTGTCATCATTAAGGACGACGACGCAAATGTCAAACACGAGGCATTTTGTAATGGATTTAGAGCTGGAGAGGAGTTAACTGAAACGCAGAGCATTTGTCTTGCTTTAAGTAATTATCCTTGCAGGAAGGATCCCACTTCCCAAAGCAAGTCTGCTGTAATTTCTGTCACCTTCCTGACCCCTCCTATTTCAAATTTCAGGCTGAGCTGTACCGAAAGGCTGGCTCATTAAGGAAGGCACAAAGAACAACTCCAGCAGGGTGGGATGGAGTCCCCCAGCAATCAGAACAGCTCCGTGGTGAGCACTGAATGCTGCGGTCCCCACTCCACGTGTGGAGCCCTCCCTGAGTTCACACAGCTCTGCCGTGGGGACACTTCTCTCTGTGCCTCACTCACAGTTTCCTTGACAACATTTCTATATTTTTTAAATAGAATCTCTTCTTTTTTTTTTTTCCTTGCCCCACTCCATGGTAAGATCGGGCCAGACTTTGAATCCCAGCTGCAAAAGTACCATGAATATGAATTAGCAGCACGTCCCAAAACCCTGTGTGTAACACCAGGTCCCTGTCACAGCAGGACCAGCAAGGCAGGAGCTAAAGGAACAGCTGGGAAGGTTGGAATTATCATTAAGTTGTGCATGATGCAGCTCTTCCTCCAGATTCTCCCCTGACAGCCTGACAATATTTTGTTCCCCTTCAACTTCTCCACGGAAAAGGCATTGGAAGGGGCTGATGGGGAAGTGGTGGAGTCACCGTCCCTGGAGGTGTTAAAGACAGGCCTGCATGTGGTACTCAGGGCTGGGTGACAAGGTTGATCAATCAAAGGTTGAACTCGATGTTCTTTGAGGTCTTTTCCAACCTTAATGATTCTATGATCTCCTTTTCAGTGTCTAGGGAAGAGAGAAGGGAAGAAATCCATGGATCACACCCACCACCTCAGCACGGGGTCACAGCACAGCTCCCCTGGGTACAGCACAGCCCAGCTGCCTCCTCCAAAGCACCAGCCAGCCCCTCCATCCCCAGGGAGTCCATCCAATCTGCACTTTATCTCTCCTGTGCCTCATCTGATGGCAGGAAACCCTCTGACTCACTCACTGCCCCCAGGCAACACGCACACAAAAAATAAAACCCCATGTCTCATTGTCAGGACTAGTCAAAGATCTTCCAGCAAAGCAGATGCTCCTCTCCCCTCTCCTCCCTGCCAAGGGCTGGAGTGATGGGATTGAAGCGTTCTGCGGGAACATATCGATCCCATCAGAGCTCTCAAAAGGGCAGGAGGCTCTGCCTGCACTCCCAGCTCGCAGGCAGCAGCCAGCATTAGATGTCAACACACCACTGCTGTTTTAACATCTCCCCCCAGCCCCACTCAGCCTGATGGGTTTTGCTGCCCTGCTGCTCAGGAGGATTTCTGATTCGGCTGCTGAAGCCATTTATATTCCACGCAAGAACGTCCTCTTCCCTTTCATTGTTGGAAATTGAAGTGACAATAAATCACCGAGCAGCAGCACGAGAGGCTGCCTGCATGTGGAATTATCTGCAGCCAAAGGTACCCCAAAGCACCAAGCCCAGTCAATTGGAATAACCAGCTCAGCAAGCCAGTGCCACCCAGCAAGCTAATGATCCCTCTGGATAGCAACAAGGACAAGGGAAAAACAGCTACACCACAGTAGCCCAGGAAGGTCACAAGCCCCACACACACACACAGCCTTGCCAAAGACAACCCAAGGGCTTTCTGAGTGTTATTTCAGCCAGGGGTTCACACTGTGCTTCACATTCCCTGCAAACGCTCCAGATGTTGGGAGTCCCAGCCCTCCTGCCTGGCTGGGAGCAAGAGCCTCCCAAAACATCCCATCCTCAGGCTCCCTGCATGTGCATCCCCTCAGGGTGATGTCAGTGAGAGAACCCTTCCTGTAAAGGACTCCAGCCACCAACATTCAGCCCTGCTGTCCCACAAAGCAGCTTCAGGAACCACAGAGGGTGTCTCACATCCTGGGACCAGATTCCCTCCCTCCACAGAGGGTGTCCCACATCCTGGGACCAGATTCCCTCCCTCTCCTGACTTTGTGCAGCCCTGAAGGAGTCATGTT
Organism: Margarornis squamiger; assembly: GCA_035222235.1. NCBI lineage: Eukaryota > Metazoa > Chordata > Aves > Passeriformes > Furnariidae > Margarornis > Margarornis squamiger. Next base: position 4,397,244 of record JAWWTY010000059.1, read on the forward strand.
ATTGCTGCTCTTGGTTTCCCATTTTTGCACAGAGAAGTGATTCCTTACCTGGTGCTTTCCCTGCTTTCCCCCTTTTCAGCTCTTCTATTCCATCCACAGACTTGGATCAGGGATTTTCCTCCAGCTTTGGCTCCTCATGTCCCTCATTGGTCTCCATCTCCAGAGCTAAGCCCTGTAAGAGAGAGCACAAGCAGAGCCACCTCAGGTCCCAGCTCCCCTCCAGCCACTGGCAGAATAAATCAGCTGCTCTGGCAGGCTCCACATCCCACCCACAGCTGTTTCCAGAGACAAGGTCCTTGCTGGTCACACCCCACAAAGAGCTCAGGTGCTCAGTTACCTGGTGCCAACCACACCCCTGGCATGAGTTGCTGCTCCACACTCCAGACAAGGGCAAGAACCCAGGAAGGGGAGCTCTGGCCTGGGACAGAGGCAGCCAGTTTTCTTTTTGATGTCCCCCAAGTCAGGAGCAGCAGGATCCAGACTAAACAGGTGGCATGAAGAAAAATTAAGATTTCACTTACATCACTTCATTCATTGATGATGGGGATATAAGCTTGGATGAAACCAGGAGTAAAAAATAAGGGAAGGGCCTAAGATCTGGCTCCAGATCAGAGTTTGTTTTTTGCAGGAATATTTAAGGCAAGACTATCATGGTATCCATGTCTACATCACCCTTGGACAGCCTGAAGAGAAAGGGGTTTCAGCTCCACCTGTGGAAACCTTACCTGTTTCATCCCTTTGGACTCCATCAGGCCTCAGTCCAGTTCTAGGCAGGATTCCCCAACCTTTCCACCTTCATAGGGACCATCTCTTCCCCCCAGCTTCAACTTCCTTTGCCTCCAGGACACACAGCACCCCACTGACCACAGGAGGAACTTACTGCACAGCTGGGCTGCCAGTTCCCCTGTGCTCCAAGAGACCTGCAAGGGCTGAGACTAAGTTGGTTATGCCCAAGTTCAATAAATCATTTATAATCTTTTACTTAAAAACACACTGGGAGGGTGGGCAGGCCCTGGCACAGGATGCCCAGAGGAGCTGTGGCTGCCCCATCCCTGGAAGTGTCCAAGGTCAGGCTGGACAGGGCTTGGAAGAACCTGGGATAATGGAAGATGTCCCTGCCCACGGGATGAACTTAAAGGTCCCTCCCAACCCAAACCATCTCAGGATTCTTTAAAGTGCCAGCCCTGATCCCTGCAGCTTCTTTCCCCATGCAGAGTCACTCCACTCTGCTTATCATTCCTAATTGCTCCAAAAGCAGCATTTTAAGTGATATCAATATGCATGTGATTAAGTGTTATCTCCAATTAAAGTATCAGCAGCTGAAGCTGCCTGGATTTTAGTGAGAAAAAAAATTAACAAGAGGAACAAGTGCCTCCTATCACACAGGAATATCTCAGCTCCAATTAAGTGCATGATATTTTTTTTACACCCAGTAGCCTTCAATTAGCAAATTTCACTTTTGTGCATGGCAACAAAAAGGTAGAAACTGTGAAAAAAAAAACCAAACAAAACAAGAGTGTGGTGTTATAAAACAACCCAAAAAACTATACAAACAGGAGCAGGAACTTCCCAGTCTCCCAGTCCAAGTGGTTTATTACCTCATAGGCAACAGGGACTAAAAATCTGTTCAAGCAGTAGGGAAAAATCTGATAAATATTAGAAACAGAACACCCATTTGCAAAGAACATATTTCCTTGATGGCAGCAAAGCAAAGCTGATTGGATTGTTATCTGTGAAATCCAAAAAACAGCACCTCATATTTAAATAAACTACCCAGGTCAATGGCATTCCACTGCTAAGGAAGGGCAAGGGACTGGGATCCAGGACTCCCAAAATCCCCCATTGTTACCCCAAAACAATCTCCCCATTCAGGTGCTGCCAAGGCTCAGGGTCGGGTCTTGTCCAGAGAGTCTGGCACCAGATCTTTGACAGTTCTTGGGAAAGTTCAGAGTTTGGTTTGTTTAGAGGTAAGTTTACACTTCTTTTTTTTCCTTAAACAGATCATTTGAAAGGGAGAGAACTGTTCCTGCCTGCAGCACCATCCCCTCTCCAAGAGAAAACTGCTTTTCCCACCAGCAATTCCAAGCCATGGGAAACCAACAGGGATCAGCAACACCAGGGGCCCAGCCAAACTTGTGCCTTCAGATTAAAGATCATTTAACAAAACTAAAGACCATTTCACATGGATGAGCTGCAATAAATTCATCAGGAGCCAGAGGGAAGGTATTTTACTGCAAGAACTTTATTGCACTACGTTCAAGTGCTGATCCAGGTGTTGTGCCTACGGGACACGATCACAGGGACATCCCCCCGTTCTGGTGCCAATCTGCACTTCTCACTGTTTTCCCTCAATTAAGGCTGCAGAGTCATAGGGTATCATAATTAGTACATTATTAATCCAGAGTAAAACTGGGGGGAAGAATGCAAAGTTATACATAGAGCATGTAAAATTTGTTTTATTGTTTTTCAGAAGGACGTGGGGTTTGGGTTTTAATCCAGCTCAACACCTTCCCCTCCAATCTGACTTCCATCATTTGTCAAATCAGCTTTAACTAAATGCTAGTATTTCATTTCACTAAAAACATCACTTTTCACTTGCAGAAACAGTTAGAACATCAGGCTTGTGGTTTGTGAGGGGAAGGTAAAGGCCAGAATTAGGTAATTTCAGCACCATCTCCCTTCCACCCGGACTCAGACACCACCAGACACATCATTCCCAAGCACAGGCACCCACACCACAAACACTTTTGTGTCTCCTGTAGCTATTCAAGAACTCAGAAATGCTCCACGTGGTACAGGGAGGAAGGAGCTCAGTACAACACCACAGCTGGGACACACCCAGTTTTGGGGAGCACGGGGTCTTCACCGTGGCTCCCACCTGAGGGGCCTAGCAAGTACCTGTAGTTTTTGCTTAAATTTAAAAACCTCCCCCAGGAATGGAATTCTGAAAGTCTGTTACCTGTGTTTTCGCACAGTTAAGCTGCAGACTACAAGCAGGAGTCTGGAACAGGAAGAAATCCTGGGCAGGCAGTTGCTGAGGTATCTGGAAGAGATGGGTACGAGGCCACACCTGCTGCAGGTACAGACCAGCAACAGCCTTTGGTGCTGCACAGCAAAGCGTGCCAGGACCCTAAACCTGTATCCAAAGCCTTCCATGGCTGGGTGTTATGGACAGAGATCACTCCTGGGGCAGGGCACTGCAACAAGTGTTTGGTAGAAGCAGCCTGGCCAGAATCGCTGCTGAGAGGCTCTCATATGACTTGGTTAATTCCCTGGCAGCACCAAATGGCCCCACAGAAAGGTGGTGGTGCCAGTCCACACTCCAAAAGCCAGTGGGGAGTGACGACAGGCAGGGTGGTGTGGGACCAGAGGTTCTCCCTCCAAAAGAACCTAATAAAAAATAACAAGGCAATCAGTGGTTAAACTGAACTGGACACAAGGGCAGGCCTGAGAAATCCCCACCCCAGGCATTGACTCATCTTTACTCACACGTGGTACAAATGAGACCCTCCCCCAAATCCTGATTTCCTGTGCTCAGCAAGGTAGAGAGTCTGGACAGCAGCAAAAAGCCTTTTCATCTTCCTTGTGACAGATAAATTAATTTTAAGTCCTTGTCTGAATTGCCCCTCGCTCACCCAGGACACTTTGGAACATCAGTCTTCTGCCAGGATAGATTTTCTGTCCAGCAACAGAAAGATAATTAACATTTCAGCCAAATTCTTTGGAAAAATCAGACTGACACACACACAGAAAACCACACACACACACACACACACACACACACACACGATCTCTCGCCACTCAGGCAAGGTCTTTAGCAGATTCCCCCAAGGTATCAGGCAGTGAGATTTCTGCTAAAGCCCCCCAGGAGTTTTCCTCACACCTCAACTCCACGTAGACACACGACACAGACATCACCCAACCTCCAGGATATGCCCAAACTGGGCTTAAGGCTGTCAGACTGTTCCCAGACAGCAACAAAGGCTCCTCCTCGAGTCTCTGCCAGGTCCCAGCAAGGTTAAAAAACAAAAGGCAACTCCATTTCAAAGAGTTTAAAAGAAGAATTCATGTCTCAGGCCCTGACTGGGGGGTACTTCCCTCAAATCAAGAAAATAGTTTCTGCACAAGCCAATGCTCTGCTGGTTTTCCTTAGACATAAAGTTTACTTTATTTCTTTTCTTAAAAAGTTAAAAATACAGAAGGTTCAGAAAGTGATTTTCTCCTTGCAGATGTTCAAACTGCAGCTTAAGGAGAAAACAATCCTTCACTGAAATGTTTCTCTTAATTGGTTGGGGGTTTTTTATTTAATTTTTTTTAATATTTTTTTTTTTAATCATCATCACCCTTAGGACAGAGGTTGAGGAGCACTGACTCCACCACTAATTTGATGACGTAGTTTAATTCCAGATTCACATTTCCAGGTGCCAAGAGTCCAGAAAATAGCCATGTTAACTTCTGCCTTCGTGTGAGATCCTGTTTTTACTGAACACAGCAGTGACCGTTGGCATCTTTGAAGCGTAATCGCATCTTAGGTCGGTATTTCTCAAGGTAAAGCAGCTGTTTGGAATTGAAAGCTCCCCTCCTTTTCCTAAAACAAAGAGAATGAAGGCTCATATCAATGGAAAAAATACTGCTTCAGTCACCTTAGACATCCTAAGGAGGCTTAGCCCTCGTTTCAAAGCTTTCCTGGATCCTCAGAGCAGCATCTTGGCTTGGATTTGTGTCCATCACCACTGCGAGGAAGGAGAGACCAGGCCAGCACAAGCAGTTTATCACCTACATGCCAATATTAAAATAAAAATCTAGCAAATCCCAGCATGTTTGCTGGGAGCTGGGAGAGTTTACTTCCATCATCTGCAGTAGTTATGGAACAGCATCAAGGTCACCCCCTCCTGCAGGTGCTCCTTATTAGCTAAGTGAGACCCTGACATTCAGATACAAAGAGATAAGAGGTTCTCAGAAAAAAAGCTTCTTGGTATCAAAGGCATCGTGCCCAGGAAGAGACAAAAGGAACTTAAAAAAGGAAAAATTCAGAAAAATCTGTTGACAGCAATACAAAGATAACTGGAGACCCTGGGAAGCCATAAAAGGATAAATTGCTTTTTGGCAAAGCTCATTCAACACAAATCTCACCTGCTGAGCTTCATTTCAAGAGCTGATGTTATCACTGAACCAGAGCTCTGCAGCCTCCTCCTTCCCCAGTTTTATTTTCCAGACATTTCTGGGTGGGTCACGCTCACCCAAGACACCCCTGGGAGTGCTGGAGTTCACCCACTTGGTGGTCCAACCTCACTAGAATTTTATTTTATTCATTAGAAGCAATTTTTCATGCCCCAGCCTAGGCGGTTTTTTCTCCCAAAACCCAGAATCCTTGAGCCTTTCGTCAACTTAATAAATAAACCCAGATTTTTAAAGGAGACAGAGAGAGATCACCTGTTAATCCTCATCCTCAAAGAGACAGAAAGGCAGCAGGCTCAGCATTCACAGCAAAGCCATGCCCATTGTACCATTATATATGTATTTTTAGCATGTGTTATATACTAAACCCCAAATCACAAAGCCAACAAGCTCTGCTGAGGGCTCAAGGCTGGTCACACACAACATGAAGTGAAGGATTTCTGGAGAATGGGGAAGTTTAACTTACTGCCTTATGAACTGAACTGCATCCTCGTACTTCATTCCACATTCAATGAGAGCAAGTGCAACCAGAACAGGAGCCCTGAAGGAGAAATCAATATTTAAGGAAGATCTAGAGAAACAATGTATTGAATCCTTCAAAATTCATCAAATTAATCTAAAACCAAACAGCTGAAGTATTTCCTCTCTAAGCACTACCTACAGAAAGACATTTGCCTGCTGAGTACCTGATGTAAAATGTCTTGGAGAAGACAGCTCTGCTCCCAGCACACACCAAAGGAAATAAAAATCAATAGCAGCTCCTTAGTGTTTGGGGCGTGCAACGATAATTCTACATTTTTATGCTTTCTTATTTCACCATAACCTCATTTTCCACTTTGTAATACCTGCTGCATGCATTTGACACTGCAGACTTGGCTGGATGTGAGACAGAGCCACGGAGCTGGGAACAGATGACTTTATGGAGAGAGATTTATATTTTTGTAAATGCATTCTGTAAAGGAACTGGGCGTTCCAGGGGTAAGAGAATGGAACTTTTTGCTTTAGAATCCGCAGTTTGGAAGTGTAAAGAACAAGCAAAAATCCCAGTCCACACTGACTTTCTCCTGGATTGTTCACCCCACTAAAGACACAGTGCAAGAGGCACCTCTAAGAGGGGAGTTGGGGAATTGAACAACTCGTACTTATGGCTAAACAACAAGAGAACTCAGGAGAAACAACTCCCACTGTCACCCTGCACCTGCATAAACACAAACTTCAAAGGTCACTTGAACAGAAGTGTCTCTTCCCTCCAGCTGAAGCTCAATCTCCCACTACAGGTAGAGAGGTGTCTGGGTTAACACAAAGTCTGAGCAGCCTCTCCCTCTGCCCGAAGCAGCCCCAGAAGAGCAGGAAAAGGTCACTGTGGAAGGAGCAGCTGAGCCAGTGCTGTGCTTGTGGCACACACAGGATGAGAAGCTCCTGCTCCCCTTTGCCCTGCTCTTATGCAAGAACAGGAGAGTGGAAACATCACTTGAGTTACACGTGGCCACCCTCCTGAAGATGTTCCTCAGATAAAAATAGAGCAGAAACGGATAAACAAATGTTAATTGCCTTGGGGTTTGGGCTCTTGTGTCTTCAATTATTGGCCATTTCTCCCTCCAGCTCTTCACTTCCCCTCTCTCTCCTTCTCTAGAGGTAGAAATTCAAGAACTTGCTGCACTCTAACCCTGTGCCTGCTTGATTTCTTTAATCTTTCTGGCCCACTCATTGATATCCTTAAATATTAACACTCCCATGGCTCTTGGAAGAATACAAACAATTAAGTTCCATTTCCTCCTAGCCTATAGGATAAACATAACATCCAGAGGTTACATTTGGGAATAGCCAATGTAACATTCAGCCCTCCTGAATCCAATTTCTTTTTTTTGTTTTATCTTGCAAGGTTCTTGAAAGTTCTTCCCAAAGTAGGAAGTTGTATTTTCAGTGGTGAGGGGAGAAACATCTGCAAGTGAGCAAGAAATACAAGGCTGACTTCTTGAAAGTGAAGTGAAGCCACTTGAGAGTAAGAAAGTAATTAAAGGAGTTCTTCTCAATGCCTTTTCTTTTATTACCACATGCTTGATAGCTTTCCAGTTGAAAACAGGAGGAAATTAAAAAAAAAAATCTAAAATTGTACTATGTGTATATTGCCTGTGTCAAAAAGAACAAGAGCTTTTACTATTTTAGCAGAAAGACACATACTTTTAAATTAATGCCTCTAACTCCTTGTGTCACTCTCGACTGACAGAAGTGTTCTGAACAACCTCTCCAAGGCTTTTCCTCTCACCCTTGATCAGACTTATGAAATTACTGAAGATTTTCAAGCTGCAATAAGTCTCTCTCTTGCTCCAGTGACACAAATTTGCTGCTGCTGGTTTCAAATGTTATTTAGGAGAAAACAGGAAAATTAGTATTTACTAAACACCTTCCATGGCCTACCTCCCAAATAAATGAACTTTAAATCTACACTAAAAGCAAGACAAGCAGGATACTGACCTTCCCAACCCTGCAACACAGTGAACAGCCACACAGCATCCAGGCTCTTCACGAAATTTGGTTTTCAAAAGGCTTAGCCAGTCGTCAACTATCTGACTTGGGGGTGGTGCTCCATCATCAAACGGCCAGTCCTTGGAAGGGAAAGAATTCCATCAGCTACAGGGATTGAAATCCACAACCAGCAGCAAGGTAACCACCACTGGGAGAAGCACAAGTCAGTAAGAAATGCATAACACACACACACACAGAGCTCTATGGGTATTTTTCTGGTTGCACACAAGTTCACAAGTCAATACCATAATGCAACATTAAATGTTTAACAACCATTTAATTGCACTTTTCAATAAAGCTCTTCACTAACTCCTTTGCAGTATAGAATTTTTAGAAAAATAGCTGCCTTTGAAATCCCATTTTATTAAAAATATGTAAAAATCAATAGGCATTTCAAATAAACACGTGAAAGATGAGAACTCTGTAGACTTTTGCCTGTGCTTGTGTCGACCTTTTAAAATTCTATTTGTACCTCAGGCCCCGTGGAGGAGAAGCTGTTCCTAACAACTCATAACGACCCTGATGGATCAGCTTCTCCAGCTGCCACGAATCCAACTGGCAATTTAACAATTACCTGGGTGTTTTCAGCCTGAAGAAACACAGTCACGAGCAAAAAGAAGGTGCTCACACAGTGGCAAAGTCACACCTAAGCAGCACTGAGGTTTGTGCTGGTCGAGGGGGAGCCAGCCCTGAACCTCCCAGGCCACGTTTAGTGTCACCAGCGTGGCTGTAATTAAAAGGATTCGGCAGGAACTTCCCATTTTCCTGAGGCCACAAAACTCTCCTGCAAGTTGTGCCTCCCCTTCGAGCCCAGGCACAACATCACATGCTTTTAATCTCCCCAGCCACGGGGAGTGCTGGAGAAAGCACTCCAGGATGTCAGGGAAAAATAGGATTTAGGAGTTATTTAGCACTTTTCTTTAGATGATTGTGATGTGTTTTACAAGAGGAACCCATCGCCAGAGTTCCATATTATTCAACAACCTTTCCAAATGGAAAAAAATTGCTTTGAAAGGAGCCCTCTTCCCTCATCAGCCAAAAACAAGCCTTTCATGTGGTACCTTGAGAACAGGTTATGATGAAATAATATCTTTCTGAAGTCCAAAAGCACCACGTAGGAACACTGAACAAGTACAACTAAAGGTAAAAACCACCAGATTTTTCATTTTGAAATGCACTTATAGCTACTCCAACACTTCCTGACCAGCAAACACAGCTCAGCACAGCCCAAGAGCACCTCAGAAATGTGCTGGCACTTAAAGCTGAAAGGTGGAAATGAAAAGAACTACAAAAGCAAAAAGCTTTAAGTCCCTGAAATAACGTTATATGGGGTTAATTCAGGAAGATGCACCAAGCCTGAAGAGGGCAGAGAAATCCTTTTTTAAAGTACATGGAAAACCAAAAATATCGGGGACAACACGGCAAAATAAAAGGCTACAGAAATAAGACCACGAAGTAAAACTTGTTCTTTCTAATAAAAGGCTTTTATGGGATTTTCCACTCAATCACACAGTGCTGGCTGTATTATTTTAGGACTGTGTCACCCACTGTCCCAGGAAGAGAGGCACAGGCTGCCAAGAGAAGAAGAGGCAGGATGATGCTGTTTCTCAAACTGCCTTGCAGAGAGAGCAGGATTGCCTTGTCATTTCAGTGTTTAAATTTAATTTAAATGAAATCCTTTCCTTCACACCAAATACAGGAGTTTAATACATTGCTTTAGCCCACACAATTCCTGGGCTGGCCTGAATTAATCCCAACTGCCATTTCCCCACAGAGCATCACCTCTCAGGAATGGCACATAAAAGCAGCACTGATAAAACACTGCCCAGAATGAGCAACAAGAATAATTCTGGCACTGGAGGAATAATTGCAGTGAAGTTTGCAGGGGTTTTTTTTTTTTCTCCTGATTATGAGTTCTGCCAGCAGAATTCCTGTCAGACAGGATAGAAAACCAATTGCTAAGCTCCACACAAAAACAGTCATTAATAACCAGGATGAGATTGCACAGAGAAAATACAGCTCTTCTGTGCCACCCTGCAGCAGTGGGAAGGAGGAGAGGCAGGGAAGGGTTTTATTCTTATTTCCCCTCCTCTGGAGCAGCCCTTGCTCAGCACAGCAGCTCTGGGTCTGCCCTGGCAGTGGGGCTGGCAATGCAGGACTGAGATGGTCGAGAAGCTCTGACAGGACTTTGAGGTGGCACTTCAAGACCCCTGAAAAAACACAGAAATCATGAATTCCCAGAACTCTGCAGGATGGTGGTGACCACCATGGAGGTGACCACAGCCACCAGGGTGGAAGCTTCCACCTTCCATCCCAGAAAGCCATAGCAATGGATTCCCATCTCCAACTCTCCCTGCAGCACTCGGGTGGTGGCTGTTCTGGGGGGCACAGAGAGGAAAGAAAGCCTGACCAGGTAAATCAAGGACCAAGAGAAGGACAACAATGAGGTGTCTCAGATCTTTAAGATGAATGAAGCCACCACAGCCTTTCTGGTTGCCAACCAGTGCAAAAAATACTTCCAGGAAAAAGCTACCAGTTTTCCTGATGTAAATTTCTGCTCCAAGACCTGACACATGAACACAAGCAAGAACTGCACAAGCCCACAGGAACTAAACCCATCCCCATCTCCTGCCTCGTGGATTTCATCTCTGTTGATAAACACGTGCTTGCAATAGTACTACTTCAACCAGGGAACATCTCATTCTCTACTTTCTCACTGTGCCATCTGCCAAGGAGCTCTGGAGCTGCCACATTCTACCCATCTTGCAATATCCGATCCAGTACCACGATCCAGGTTTGCTGAACTGCTCCCATTTTCAGGGGTTTCACTCAGCTTTTGACCTCAACAGTGTTAAAATAGACACTAATCTCTCCCAGGCTGCGTTTTAAATCTTAATGTTATTTTTGCAAGCAAATATTGGCTTTAAATAGCGACGTGTTATTTTCTCAGCCAGAGGTAATTCAATCCCATTTCTGAACAGCGACAGGACTCTGCTCTGAAAAAGCAGGAATTGGTGGGGAGGAAAAGCTCTTCGGGAGGTGGCCCAGCCAGGGAGTCGTTAAGCTTATCTCAAATAGCCAAACACTGCAGCAATACAGTAAATTACTAAGACAACCTCCTGACTGGGATGATCAGGATCAGCGATGACATTAGCACGAACCTTCCCTGTCACCTCCTGCTTTCTGTCACCCTGAGCAGATGCCTGGTGGATTTATCTCCCTCCTGGAGCAGTGGAACACTAAGCACTGGTATCTTTAGGCTTGTTAGGCTGAGGCAAATGTGTTCAGACACGAGATTCTCACATGTGCTGCTCAAAGTGAAAGGCCCCACAACAGAGCAGGGCTGGAGGAAACACCATTTCCAGTTTTTCAAGCAAAGCTTCCTCAAAAAACTGCTTTCAGCTCAAACCCAGCCAACACGGAGGTTTCAAAATTTCTTGAGAACCAAAATCCCCCAACTATTTCGGAAGCTCAGGCTCCAGAGCACAGAGCTCTGGCTCCTGCAGCTGCTCCAGAGCCTGGCCACGGCCTGGAGAAGGTGGGAATTCCCTGCCAGGCTACCCATGGACGGGATGGACACCTGCAATGCTGCCCTGCAGTTCCAGCATGAACTCGGCTCTCCTCTCTGGCACAGGAACACTCTGTTAAGCCCCAGCTTAAATCAGGGCTTGAAGGGATTCTACACCACAAGTTTAATCCCTCCAGCCTCTGGCAACCTGAGGAGTATCACAGCTGGAGGTTTCAGAGCAGTGAAAACACTGTGATGGCCAACTCCAAGCCAGCTTGGAGGGAGCAAAAATGCTATTCCAGAGCACAGCCCTGCGATGACTGATTTTTCCAACAACACCGAGGCCCACGTGGCTGCCTGGAACTGGAGTAAATGCTGACTGGGGCTGGAGGCCAAGAAACCTGACTGACCTGTATGTGGAGTTTTCACAGATATGCCAGGGTGTAAGTTTTTCTCCTAATGGAAAACTGCAGTTTTCCTCTGTCAGAGCCATAAAAAGCAAGAGGCAATGGAAAGCTGACTACCTGCAACACGAAGATGCAGTTTCTGTCCTCACAACAGAGTATTACTCACACCAGTAAAATAAACTGATTATATCAGACACACTCTAATAATTCAGAAGTATTGCCTGGAAAAATACCGCCTGCAAGCTCAGAATGAGCACACACCTCTTAAAAAAACCTCCCCTGAAACAGCGAGCAACACCAGCCCAGAGAGTCACACACCATTGCACAATGTCAGCTGTGAGTAAGCAGGGAAGGAATTCCACCTGCTCAGCTGGGAAGCCACCAGCAGCCTGGCTCCATTCAGAGGTGAGGAGGGTAGATTTGGATAGGATATTGGGAAGAAATTCTCCCCTAGGAGGGTGGGCAGGCCCTGGCACAGGTTGGCCAAAGAAGCTGTGGCTGCCCCATCCCTGGGAGTGTCCAAGGCCAGGCTGGAGCAAGCTGGGAGAGTGGAAGATGTCCCTGCCCATGGCTTGGACATGGATGATCTTTAAGTTCCCTTCCAACCCAAACCATTCCATGATTCTCTGCCTCTGTCCTGCTACAGCCAGACCACAGAGTTCCGTATCAACGTGTCAGCTCCAGGCTCCAAAAGTGGCACTTGTTCTAAGAGCAAGAAAAAAGGAGTTTTATCGGAGTCCCGAGGAAATCAACAACAGAGCCAAGAACTGCTGTGTCCAGATAAGGACCAAACCAAATTGTATCAACCACAAGGCTGAACACTGGATGAGTATCAAGCTAGTCACTGAAAGGCAATCAAAATATCTCAACAAACCCAGAAAGAGGCATTTCTACCCCAACTAAAGACAACAGTCATGAACCACCAAGTCACAAAATACCATGAGTTTCTCCAAACCACCTTGAACTGATGTAGGGGATCACATCGCTGTTGGCCAAGCTGAAACAGCCAGAAGGATGAAGAAGATCCCCACCACTTCCAGACATGTAAATTTACATTGTTTTAGACAGTTTTAAAGGCAACTCACTAGAACCTGGACTCCTTCTTTTTCGATAGGAGCTTGATCATAAGTGGCATCACAGACTCGCACCAAGGTTGTCACTCCATACTTCTTCAGCTCCTTAAGAAAAAGGGAAACGTGAGCATTGACAGTGATGAAATAAAAACCTTTCTCATCAGGTATAAAACAGAACATTTTACACACAGTAAAAGGAGCAAGGGACAAGGCAGAACAGGGGCTTTATGGCCTGTACTAGGACAAGTTACAAGCGACAGGAAAAGTGAGAGAACACCTCTGAGCTCTTCCTCTCTCAGGAAATGCCCAGGTGGAAAGAAATTGCATATGCAAGAGCAAAATTAAAATAGCTGCTCATATTCTCCAAGCAGCTTCTTCTTCTCTTTAAATAGAAGTCAGGGACTGTTTGCTTCAGCCAGTGTTGACATTTGGAGGTAAGGAGGAACAGAACACACACCCCACCATATTCCAGTTTCCTGGTAATGCACTATAAGTAGCACGTTGTGCCAGATAAATAATCAGAAGATCAAACAAAAGCTGTTCCAGTTCACTTTGAAGGTTCACACAACAAGCAGAATTTCCTCTCATGTTTGGACTGAATCACTATTACATCTTACAATTAGCAATAATATCTATTCCAGAGTCAAGACTCCTAAAAAAAAGGAAGACAAGCCAGAATAATGGGGGAAAAAATAAAGACACAAATGTGGCTTTCAGAGAAAATGAACCACTGATATCTGAGCAGATCCATGGTGAAGAGCACACACTGTAAGTGATGGAAGTCTGTCAGACATCAGTGTGAGATGACAGGATCTCCCTGGAAAGAAAAAAACCTGCATACAGCAGATAAAAGTCCTCTTGATATAGGACAGAAGGACACAAAGATACAGCAGGTTTGGAGCAAACCAGAATGTGAAATACACTGTGCTACTACTTCTCTGATGATGCCATCTGCTACTTGTTCAGCAAATTGACTGCTGCCATGTTTAAGATCCCAGTGTGTCGGTAACAGTGTGACCCAGCACCCATTGTACGTGACTCTTCCCACAGCTCAGCCCTGACTGGTGCCCCATTTTCATGGATAAATTCCAGCACCTGAAATCTCTGACAATTCTGGGACTGGCAGGGCAGTTTGACAACACACCTGTAACTCAAACAGCAGTTTCAGTAATGCACTTCATCCTCTAAGAGAGGAGAAAGCTCAGAAACCAGACCCAATTCAGTTTACACCTTCTTTAAAAGCAGCAGGTGAGCAGCAGGTCGATATAGCAGAAGCACTGCATTATTTAATGAAAAATTGCATTGAGAACTACAGAACGTGCAGTCCTGCAGATACCAGGACAAGAACAGAATCCCAGAATGGTTTGGGCTGGAAGGGAACTTAAAGATCACCCAGTTCCACCCCCTGCCAAGGGCAGGGACACCTTCCACTATCCCAGGTTGCTCCAAGCCCTGTCCAACCTTAGACACTTCCAGGGATGGGGCAGCCACAGCTTCTCTGGCAACCTGTGCCACCCCTCACAGGGATGAATTTCCTGTCTATTTAACCTAAATTTCCCCTCCTTCAGTTTGAACTTGTTTTCCTTGTCCAAGGAGTAACATCCTTGATGACAAGGTGGGGGTGTTTGTATTCCAAAATGGAAGCTCACCCACCCTCTTGAAAAAGTCATCAGTGGATTCTCTTCTCATACTGTCAGGAGAATGTGAACAATGTATTAAAGACAAAAACAGCCTAAGTTTCAAGCAACCTACAGCCAGAGCATCGAGCAAGAGGTGTGAAGAATGACTGTTCTGTCCCTGCACAGGAATTATGAGCACATTAGGGAAAAAAAGGACACTTTTTTTGACTCCTTACCTCGGTGAACTTGCTGAGGGTTGCATTGGTTGGGTTGTGAGTGATCAGGAAACGCATATTCTCATAAGTAATTTCCACGGGGGCTGGACGGTTCATAATGGCAAATAAAATGTGCAAGGGGCCAAAAAAAAAAAAAAAAGGAAACAAAAATAAAATTTAAAAAAAAAAAATCAATAACCTTGGAAACGTTTCACAGCAGAAAACATCAAAAAGACCACTAATATGCTTGGGATTGATCAGAGCTTGCTTTGACGTGTTTGTTCCTTATAGATTTCACTTGTAGAAAAGCAGGTTTGCTTGAGAATCCACTTGAATTCCACTCGGGCCTCAGCTGCTGCAGGTGGTTTCCTTCAGACTCCACAAAATTCCCACTACATGCAAGACTAGGCAGCCTGTTCTACATTTAGGCACTGGTGAGGCAAAAAAGGGCGGGCAGGTTTGCTCTCCACTTTGTTTTCTGGACGCTTAGCTTTGCCAGAGTCACTAAGAGGAATATGCTTCCAAGGGGCAGAAGATATCCCATATATTTGAGCGTGTCCGCTGTGTCCGGAGGCTTCAAGGCAAAGGAATTATGGCACGTGGGACCCCCTGGCCTCAGCTCACTTGTGAGCCAGGACGCTGTGCTGGGCCTGGCAGAAGTCTGCCCTGACGCTCAGAATCGCCATAAATGTGCGACGTATCCTCCCTCGGGACACCTGGAGACAGGGAAGACAGCAGGGAACAGCGTTGGGCGCTGCTATTTCCAGCAACAACAAATATTGACCCGCCCCCAGAAACTCCAGTTCAGCACTAGGGAAGAGCGTGTTGAAAACCAAACAAACAGGAGTCGATCTTCGCTGGGATCCTCGTGGCCATGATCCCGAATAGTCGGGATATTCTTTCAGGAGTTGGTTTTTTCCTGGCACTGGAACTGAGAACAAGGCAAGCTTTTTGTGTTCCCTCCCAAAGAGGAGCAAAAAGCCCAAAGCCACACGAGTGTCTGTAGGTACAGTCCTACCTGCCTGGCTGAAGCCCATATATGTATTAAAAAGTGTTGCTGTGGCTTTTTTTTTCTGAACAACATCAGCAGGACGAGCAGAAATATGAGTATAATAAATAAGATAGTAAGAGTATAATCAATTTTTCATACATTCAAGCTTTTGCTAGCAGATAAATGTCACCAACACTCCCAAACTCCCAACAGTAGTGAGGAAACATCCTCCAGAAATCAGTCAAAATAATGACCAAATGGTCATTTAGCAGCAATAACTTTTAGTTATACTCAATTATTTTAGTTATAACTATAATAATTTTGAGTTATTCTCACTCTTATCTCTGTTTACAGACCAGGGCATTAAGACACAACAGCTTCCAGTCCAACCCACAGGATTTGAAATACAGATGTTTCAGCAATGGCAGTAAAAGATGCAACAGTGTCATTTTAACCATGGAATTTAGGGGCATGAAAATGGGAGTTATCCCAAAGCAGCTCAACTCATTTAAGGCAGAAATACTAAGTAAGCAACATGGCTTTTCACTGCGTTTAAAAGTAAAGAAGCCAAAGAATCACTGCTGACATTGGTTTTTAAGGAAAAAGGTTTAAATCAGTTGAATAAAAGCCAAACTTGGAGCCAGAAGTCACAGACCTGCAACTTGAGTGGAAAGGTCAACGTGGCACATTCGAGTGAGGACAATTAGGGAAAAACACACACATGAAGTTCACCCCCCGAATTTCTGGAGCGCTCAAGGTTTTAATGAGAGCCTCGCTTGAAAACAGGCAAATTAACTACTACGAAATTACCTTTCTCACTGACATGAAGTCAAAAATCACCCAAAGAACAGCAATTATTTCCTTAAAGTACAGCTTTCAGTGCCAAAAAGTGTATTAATTAGGTTGCCAGAGGCAAGAACAAAGATGTTTTCAATCACCTCCCCCGACCTTAACGCAGCTCTTGCTCTGAGTGACTGAAATACAAATTTCAGAAATGAATCCTGGAATATTTTATCAGTGTAATGCCTACAGGATTAAGTCTCACCCCAGATGGAAGAGTCTCATCTAAACACATCAGACTCAAGTCCTCACACTTGCCAGTTCTTGCACATTTGTCACAAGTCTCTCATTTATATCCCCCAATCTCAGAGGGTTTGTTGGGATGGATTTCAGTCTGCAGGAACAGTCACAGCATCCACTTGTGTCCAACATCTGCAAAACTTGATGCAAGAAGGTATTTTCTCAGGCAAATATTGCCCTGTTTCCCCCCCATTTGAACACACACTCCAGCCACGTCCTGATCTGCAGACTTGTGTTACAGAACAGCTTCAAGACTGGCTTTTGAGGACCTAAAAAGGTCATTTAAATAAAAACTGCGGTCAGCATCTTGGCACAGGAGATCAAAACCCGGATCCAGAGGCACAGAGCATTCCCAAGTACACTGTGCTGAGGAGAGGAGCTATTAAGTCGTATTTAAACAAATCCTTTAAACATTTTCCTTCTCAGCACCAAGAGCTGGGTTAGAAGAGCCTCATCCAGTGCTATTTGCACTGTGAGCTGTATCAAATCAGGTCATTCTGGATACACCTCTCCTCCCTCAAGCAAACCAAAGAGGGAACTTTAACCCAATTATCTGAAAAGCCTGGTGTACAAACAATTTACCAAGTTGTTAAGGAAGGACACATGGAGCTGACACGTTCCATAAGTCAAGCATGGCAGGGGAAGTCACCAATTCCAGTTCTGCTGTAGGATCTGCAGCTGCTTGTGGTGACCTTGGCCAAGCGACTTTCAGTGGCTCAGCTCCTCTGCAGAACAGGAATGACACCATCCCACCTTACCCAAAGGAACATTCCTGAAGCATTTAATTAGCTAATAGCTAAGAAGTGATTAAACATGTAAAGCGCTGTATTTAAGTCTGAAAAATTATTTCCAGAAGGATAAGAAGTTTGTGCAGCACACAACTCTAATTTTAAGGTTTGGTTACTGACATATATCCCTTCCTCCTGTAACTTCCAACTGCTACAGCTTAAAAAGAAAAACCAGGCTCCCAATTAAGAAAATTAAAAGCAGGGAAAACCCCACTGTCTACAACTGCTGATCTACCCAAGTAAATCCTTTAAAATTTCTCCCTCCCTGTGTCATCAAGGAAATTTGCACTTCACAACTCCAGGGGAACCAAGTGACAATAAACTGTAACCAGGTCTGTGGACAGCAGAAATCAAGGAGTAATTTTTTCAGCCAACTAACCTCCAACTTCTTATACTTAGAAAGTGAGATAGCACATGGAGAGAAACCAAAAAATTACAACATGTTTTATGTGGCTGGCCTGGAAAGGGAGGGGAAATATCCAACACTCCACAGCAACAGCTCCATCAGGAACCAGGGGAGGAGGGAAAGCAGAGACAGCAGGACAGCCAGCCAAGCCATAAACATTCATGGATCTGCAGAGAGCTAGATATGCCTGGGAGTCAGCTCCTGATGGTGTTGGTTATCAGGGAACAGTCATCAATCAAGATGCTTATCTGTCCAACCAGGTGTAGCGAGCTGGGACAGACGGCACCCACTGACGGATTAATTGAAGGGATTAATTGAAGTTATAACTAAACACACACACAGATCCTCAGGCACTGAGCTCCCCTCACATCACACAGCCAGAGAGAGCCTGATAAGAGGCCAGCTCGAGAGAAATGTCTCCAAATCCCATGGACGTGCAGGAATATGCTGAAAGCATAAGCAAGGGGCAGTCCTATTAACCAGCATAAATAAATCGGGGTAATAACTAATTAAGAGAGAACAGTGACATGAGTCCCTGACTTGACAGAAGCTTCACTTGAGATTGTTCAGAGCAAAAAGCCAACACACCCTCGATATTCATCTCCAGTGGCTGTTTTGAACTGACTCCTAAATTAGAGACTCCGCTCACTGCCCTGTACTGAGCCTACCCGAGCCCAGGGCCTAATGAAAAACAAGGAATGACATCGTGAGGAATTCCCAGTTCCACCATCTCCTTCAAAATACACTGGCAAAACTGTGCCTTAGCTGCACAGGGAGAGAAACAGCTTGGAACAGCTGCAGCTTCCAGGGATTGCAACACACGGATACCCCTGGAAAGGTCACTGGGATCCCCTTTCAAAATACCCCAGTGCACAGGATGCACAGCACAGCCTGCTAATTTGTCACTCGGAGTTAAAAGAATACTTTGGTGTTTTGAAGGCCAGGATTTTCAAACCACCTCCAACAATTCTGTTCCTCTGAGTGGGAATCTATATTCAGCTTTAACAAAGGCAGGTCATGAGCTGCTGGATTTTCCTCTTTTGCCTCTTCTATAAAGCCTCGTTCTTGTGCCTTGTATCACACATATGAAATCAGCACCACAACTGGATCCCATGCAAAGTGCCATCCTGACACTGCTGCACCCCAGCCAGGCTTTTCCTGACACTCTGCCCACATCAGGTTTCACTTCCCCACTGAGAGACCCACGCCCCATCCTTACACTGCCACAATGTCCCATTTCACCTGAGGTGTTTTCCAAGTCAAAGAATTCAGAGGCCTCCACAAGGAGCCTTTAAAACAGTGAAAACACACACCAGCAAGAAGCAAAGAACCATCTTTTCTAAAATATCCTCTGCCAGCACACAGAGCAAAGAACCTCTGGAACGAACATTCTTGGATGAAATCCCTGGACACTCTCTGAAGGAAGCTTGCTCAGAGTGACACGTGCCTAGAGAGGGGTGAGGTCAAAAATTTCACTGTTCCACCCTGTCCACCCCCGCGGGCGGCAGAGCTGCCTCCCAGCTCCCTCCCTCCCTCCCTCCCTGCTGACAAGTTCTCTGGGTGACTCACTCGTTTCCTTTCGCACTAACCCAGGCGCTCTGTAAAACCCACAGCGGCAGATACGGATCTGCCTGAGCAAGAACAAAAAAAAACAAATCCACATTAAAGAAGTCTCGACTTCGAAGTGACACGTCAGGAAACGGTGAGAATTGTCAAATGCGGCGTGTGAGGTGCTCAGTGTGAGAAGAGTCCTGCAGCAAAGCTCCGGGCTGAGTGTGCTCAGGGAAAGTTCAGCTGCCATCCCTAAATGTGGGTGAGGTCAGAGCTCTCTCTATATGCAGGCCTGGCTGCAGAGATCATCACCCTGGAGACAGTGGGAAGTGACTGGACACTGCCTTAGCTCTTCCAGAAAGGACTGATAGCCTTTATGCTTCATGCTCCACAGCTTCTCCTTCCTGTGCAACACAACCTGCTTTCATTGTTAAAATGCTGTTCTGACACAGAGGTTTTCTGAACACCCTCCCTCACCAACCATTTAAGTTTTTAAAAACCTGTCAGAGGGCATGTTTGAATGTTATTTGCATACCATGCCCAAAAAGTTTAAAGTTACTAAAAATGTTTGAAGTCAGTTACTAAAAGTGTTTGAAGTCAAAACCAAAAGGCCCTGATACAAAAAAGAAATTTAAGCTACTGTCCTGTTTAAGTCACAGAATTATATTTAAGTAAAATCAAACACCACTTCATGAATATGTGACACTAATAATTCATTCCCAAAAACTGGAATGCTGAGTTGTCCAAGCTGGATCCACTGCTGGTTTTTGAAAACATGGTCCTGCCTGAGCAACCAAATATTCTCACACTTTCAGATGAAATATCAAAAACACCACCAAAACCCCATTAACAAGTCGAGCAGGACTTTAAAGCAATTCCAGATCACACAGAAACACAGAAGTTGCAGAGTTGAATTACTTGCACCTTACTCATCTCACTTATTTGAATCTGCCATCAACCTCTGCTGGAAAAATGCCTGAGTGTGGAGCTGGCTCCTCTTCCCTGCTCCTGGGGCAGTTAAAGGCAGGCTGACAACTGAGACTGGAGCTGACTGATAGATTTCACTGCATGTCCACAAAGTCCCAATTGTTCAAGCTCACAGTCCATTCTTTGGGGCAAAGCTCGACTTTCAGTGTGAGAGACCAAGGAGAACTTCACTGTTCAGCACAGAACACAGAGAAACAAGGGGCAACAAAAAGGTGCCCCTAACACTGACCTGAATGCAGCCAGAAACCCGGAGTCTCAAGTGCTACAACTCAGAAAGGATCAAGAGGTTTAGGATTCATTTATCCCCTCACAATCAGCAAAACGAGCCATGAGATGATACCAAAATAAACAGCCACTCCAGAGGTATTTTATACTCCTGTGATACACATCAGCCTAAAGAGCTGCCAGCCCCAGGGGGCTCTGCAGCTCACCTGCACCAAAAGGAGCAACTTCCAGCCCAGATCCTCAAGCCATCAGGGCTGTTTTCCAGCGTTTACATGGAGCTGTTTTAAATCTCCAGCTGTCCAACTAATCCAAAGACACCAAACAGCACTGTGCTCCTTCAGGAACAGCACAGCACTGACGTGTTTGCCCCTCCAGAAATACTGTCAAAATACACAACCTACATACACCATTTAGAATCCCAGAACGGGTTGGGTTGGAAGGGAGCTTAAAGACCATCCAGTTCCATCCCCCTGCCATGGGCAGGGACACCTTCCACTAGCCCAGGGTGCTCCAATCTGGCCTTGGACACTTCCAGGGATGGGGCAGCCACAGCTTCCTCTGGGCAAACCTGTGCCAGGGCCTGCCCACCCTCACAGGGAAGGATTTCTTCCCAATATCCCACCTAACCCTGCCCTCTGGCAGTGGCAAGCCCTGTCCCCCTTGTCCTGTCACTCCATGCTTGTGTAAAAAGTGCCTTGCTGGCCCTACACCATCTCAAGAGCTCCATCTCCAGCTGTGGATCATCCTCCTAAAAGCAAGGAGCCTTTCCACGAGCCATGAATCACCCAGCTCTCCCTCCCAGGCCTCACCACAGGTGACTGACATGGCATTCCAAGGGGGCAAAGTCCAGGCAGGAGTGAGGGAAGCCCTGGGAGCACAGCTCAGCTCTGCCCTGGGACAGGAAATTGCTCCAGCACTGCTGTGTGGAAGAGAGGGATGGATACCTGCAGGTAATTAAACCCAAAGTCAATCCCTGAAGGTTATGAGAGATGTACATAAAACATCACAACTAGGCCCTGTGCAAGACCCACATTCCTGGCTGTGCATCCACAATCCTACCTTAACTCTGCCGGATCTTTCCTTTCCAACAGCTGAGTTGATTAAATCCAAGTATTTCTACACGTTGAGTCATAAGGAGATAGAGTTTTCTGGCTGCTGCTAGTGGTGGGTTTCTCTTTTTTTCCTCCTTTAAGTACTAACTGCAGTTCTGAGTCAGACCCTGACTGGTTCGTTTGGGGAGTTTCAAGGCGAGTTTCCATTTACACAGGAGCCTTTAAAAGCCAACTTTCTGCCTTCCTCCTCCTCCTCCTCACCCTGAAACCAGCGAGCACAGGCTGCCCCGAGAGAGAACACAGACCTTGACTCATCATACCCAGGAACCATCATGCCACTTCCACCACCATCCTGGTCCCAAACACCTCCCAGCCCACAGCCTCACCTGTGCCCCAAATCCCAAACCTCAGCTCTCACCAGAAGGGTTCCTCACCCACCAAACCACTGCCTGACTCAGACCTTCCTGCAGGTCACTCTCAGCACCCTCGGCCACAACAGGACTCTCTCCAGGCACTGCCTGTGCCAGAATTCCTCGTCTCCCGCCCTTGCAGCCCCAAATCCCACAGGGCAGCCCTTTATCCCGACAAACCGGCCCGGCATTCACAGCCCTGCCCCCACTCAAACCCCAGGAAAACCACCACATCCTGGACACCCTTCCTTTCCTGCTCCACATGGCCCCCTCGAGCCTGAGAAACATTCCCCCCCCAAATTTCTCCCACCTCTTCCCCTTCGTTTTCCTACTGCAGAAAAATCATCCTCCTTTCACAGACCATCTATCTCCAGCTTTTACACGAGGCAGGATCCCCTTTTCCCCCCCAAAAAAACCCTCCAGTTTTCCTCAAACTCTTCCCTCACCCACACAAAACAGCCCTTACAAACGTCCCCCAAAGCAGGTACAACCAACACCCCCCCACTGACCCACACCGACCCCCCTGCACTTCCCCTTGTCCTCCCACTTTCGACCCCACAGGAAACGACCTGCCCTCCGGAACACCCCTCAAAAACAGCTACAAGGGGGGCTTGTCCCCCCTTCCCTAAACCTCCCCCTTGGGGTTTGGTCGTCCCAGCTTGGGGGGAATCCACACAAACCTTGGGGTGGGCGCTGGGGGTTCACCCCCACCCCACAGGTCAGTGGGGACCCTCCAAACCAGCCCCGCAGGGAGAAGGGACACCCCAGCCCTGGGAAGTCAGGGCTACTACCCCAAGCCAGCTTTGGGGGTCCCCACAAGCACGGGGGACTCTCCAAAGCAGCCCCAGAGCAGAGGAGGGACCCCACAGGTAAGGAGAAACCCCTTCCTCGTATCCAGGTTGCCCCCAAGGCCCGGGAAGATCCCCCAAAGAAGCCCCACAGGTCGGGAATTTCTTCCAGGGCAGGAAGGACTCCCCAAACCAGCCTCTCAGCCCAAACAGGGCCCCACAGAACCCCAAGACCCCCCAAAAACCAGCCCCTCAGCCCACACAGAGCCTCCTGAGCCCCTAAACCAGCCCTTCAGCTCACACAGAGCCTCCTGAGCCCCCAAACCAGCCCCTCAGCCCACACAGAGCCTCCTGAGCCCCCAAAGCAACCCTTTAGCCCAGAAAGAACCTCCTGAACCCCCAAGACCCCCCAAAGCACCCCTTCAGCCCACACAGAGCTCAAGGACCCCCCTCCCCAAAACCAGACCCCCCCAGAGCACAAAAACACCCCTCCAAACCACCCGCAGGGGCCT
>JAWWTY010000059.1:4424358-4448555 GCA_035222235.1 Margarornis squamiger
GGGGCCGCCAGCGGGGCGCAGCCGGCTGCCCCCGCCGCCGCCGCCGGCGCCTCAGGCACGGGGGGCTCCGGCGGAGCGCCAGCCCCGCTGCTGCCCGGCGCCGCCGCCAAGATGGAGCCCGAGAACAAGTACCTGCCCGAGCTGATGGCCGAGAAGGACAGCCTGGACCCGTCCTTCACGCACGCCATGCAGCTCCTCACCGCAGGTACCGGCGCCGCGGGGCAGCGGGGGCTTAAAATTCCATAGAATTAGGTGTTTCCCGTGTTTAATATCAGTTTCATTAAGCACGGGGAGAAACAACGCGGGTTGTGTATTGGCGCTTATATTACATGATGTTACATTGCGTTACGTGATATTGCATTATATTATATTGCGTTGTGCTCTATGACGTTATGATATATTACATTGTGCTATGTTACATTATGCTGTGTCACATTATGCTCTGTTACATTATGCTCTATTACATTATATTATGTTTGTGGTGGTGTAGCCCCAGCCAGGCACAGCGAGAATTGTAAAGAGAACCCCATGAGTTAAGAACCGTTCAATCGCTGGGATAAAATGTACGAATAGTGCTAAATGTGCTAATAATAACGATAGTTGTGACGGTAAGGAGAGGGAGAAGGGGGAGATCTGATGCCCGGTCGCTCACCACCCACTGATCACCAGCATCGGCCCCTTCCAGGTGATCCTGCCAGTTTAAATACTGGGAATGACGGTCCATGGGTGGAATATCCCCTTGGGCAGTTCGGGACACCTGTCCTGACCACGCTCCCCGCAGTTTTTGGTGCAGCTCCTCACCGGCAGAGCAAGAGACACTGAGAAACCTTGGGGTAAATGATGCTCCGGAACAGCCAGAGCATCAGGGTGGTAGCGATGTAATTCTCACCTAAATCCCAGAATTCTCATATCGATCCCATACAAGCAGCACAATTCCAGCTGCTGAGAAGAAAAGGAGCTCTGTCCCAGCCGAAATCAGGGCAGCCCTTTGATCCCTGGGGAGAGAGGGACCAGAAAGGGCCATAAAACCCGGGGGGTTCCTGCGGAGCAGCTGCTCGAAGCCCGAGGAGCCGCGATTTGCCCCCTCGGTGGTTTTTTTCCCTTCTGGAAATCTGTGCTGGAGCTTTTTTCTTCCCTGAGGAGGGCCTGGAAATGGCAGTCTTTGTTCTGTGCCCAGGCGAGCCTTTCTCCTTCCCCATCCCGCTGTCCAATCGCCTGGCAGCTCGGATTTCCCTGGATCTCCCCGTGCACCGCCTTCTGGGCCTCAGGCCAGCCCATCGAGCTGCCTCCAGACCCCCGAGTCAGCTGGAAAATGGGAAGGAGTTAAAAAATCTGCCACCACTCGCTGCTTTACGTGCACAGTGGGGAGCTGGGAGGCACCCAGGGCAAAGATCTGCTGGGATTTAGTCTCCACACTTGACTCTCTGCTGCTTATCATCCTGCTTTTAAATTAATTTTTTATTTTTTATTTTTTTTTGAAGGTTTAAGAATGTGTAGTTTTGGTGCAGAGCTGGAGGTTTTATTAGCTCCTTTCAGGCAGGGGATAATTCTTAGGAATTGCTGTGTCCCACTGTGCAAACAGGCAGGGGAGATCGTCACGGGTAACTCGGCATCAGCCGCCAACATCTCGATCTAAATAAATTAGTTTTATAATCCGATTTTCCATCGGTTTAATGGTTTTGATTAATAAAACCCTCGAGCCAGCTGATGCTCGGTGGTGATGCCTTCCAGCCTTCCAGAGGAAATCCAAGGAGCTTGGTAATTCCCACACAAAGAGCAGCATCCTCAGCCCACAGGGAAGAGCCTCGCTCACTTGAGTGGTGTAACAAGGATTTATGAGGGTGGAGGGGGTTTTTTGCCATTAATTTGAAAATTGCTGGTAGCAGACTGCAGCTTGGTGAGCCTTAAAACTGGAACAGCTCCAGATGGTTCGTGCTTGCTTTGGAGATTTTAAAAAAATCACTGTCCTTTGGGAGCATTTGCTCCATAGTCCCCATTCAGGGTGATCTGAGCAGGAAAACCAGGAGAAAGAATTCGAGGTAAAATGGTGGGGTTAGGTCAGTCTTTTTGCCTGGGTGACCCCAAACTGCTCTGGATTGCTCGGAATTTCCTACTGCTGTGGCACCCTTTGGGGATGTTGTGTTGGAGAGGCTGCTGTGCTTTGGAATTTCGATCTGGGCCAAAGATGTAACACACACAGAGCCAGCACAGCTTCAGCAAAATGACTTCCAGACACAGAACTGCCTGATATCGAGTGTCAGCAGAATTCCTCTTCCAGCCTTTTTTCAGGAGTGCAAGTTGCTTGGCCTCCCTGCCTCTGGAAGGGGGCCCTGCAGGAATTCTGCATTCAGTCTAAGACTCCTTTAAAAATGGTGTTAAAGTTGTCTGAAATACTGTTGTGGTTCTGAAGCTGCTCAGCATTTCTAGAGGAAATTGCCTTTATTTAGGGCCTCCCAGTGCTGTGATTAACACTGATTCCTGATCCATGTACTGTGTGATGAAAAGGCATAAAGTGGCTACATTTTCTTACCCAGCACCCTGAACAGACACTGAAAACTGGGATTTCTTGCACCTTGGATTGTGATCCATGTTTTACTCCTGGGATTTGGGGTCTGTGTGACCTCCCTCTTCCACAGGAACAAGAAAAGCCTTTTCCCCCCTTGGATTGATGCTGTAAAAGGCACATTGCTCTCTGCTTCCCTGCTTTGGGAAGGCAGGAGACATCCACCTCTATGTCAGCCAGAAGTAGGTTTTGGGTTTTTTCCAACTCTTTTGATAATTTCAGCTATTTTTATTTCATGGAGAAACTCCAAGTGAAAAGAGCTGGTCACCTCCAAGCTTCCTCAGCTGCAGGTGGATATGTGAGCTGTGCCATTCCACCACATCTCCTTGGTGCACCTGTTAAAACAGCCCTTTCTATTCCCAAAAATGTGGAGTGGTCAGGAGGGAGGGGAATGGGTGGTGAGGGGTGGATTCAGAGCATGGAGCAATTGGAGTTAAAGCAACATATGGCAAAGCAGGGAGCAGCTGGAGGTGTTGGGAGACTCCTGGACAGAATTCCTTGCTGACTGTGCAGGTTCTCCTGCCAGATTCAGTCTGTGCATTGCTAGGAAAGGGAGAGGAAAAAGGGAAAGTCAGATGGATGGGTGGTGACTCACCAAGGAACCAGGTACAGGGATTAGGAGGAGCTGGAGCACAGGGTGATGAGGAGCTGTGCCCAAAGCCTGTTTCACATGAGTTCAGGCTGTCCTGAAATGGAGATTATCTCAGTTTCTGTGTTTCCCAGTGTGAATCCTCCCCCCAAAGGAGCTGGCACTGCCACCTGGAATTGTCCCCAGATGTCTCAGACCACGATCATTTCACTGCTGCACTTTTCAATGTATATATTGCTAAAGCACATCAGTGTTCCCCTCTGCTGTCATTGCAGTGGCTCTTCCTCCTCCCACTGCTGTCCCAGGAGCCTCTCCCACCTAGGCCACATCTCTCAGCTCACCTTTCTCTTCCTGCCTCCTGCTCATGGCAGTTTCTGTCCCCTCCCTTCCCAGCAAAGGCCCAAAGGAGAGCTGTCTGCCCAGGAATCCCAGCTGGAATTCCCAGGAATACAGGCTGGAGGGTGGGGATGGGTATTTCAGGGGGGAAAATGGTGGGATTAGGGTTTGTAGCTTCCATTACTGGCAGAGTCCATCGAGGGGCAGGGCCCTGCTTCCCCTTCTGTGGAATCAAACCAGTGAAGGAGAGGTGGGTCTCCCTTTCTTCCTGAGGCTTCTACCCCCAAACTCTCAGGTTTTTGGTGGGTTTTTTGGAGCATGGGGTCACCATTATTGTACTGTTAAGAACACTCTCTCAGTATCACAAATAAACAGAATGTGCCTCTGCTGACAGAGCACAGATATGCTGCAGGACAACGTTTAACAGGGTTTTCTGCTAAGGAAGAGCTTGGGCTTAGGTGAGGAGCAGTTGCTGGGGATCACTGTGGCCCCTTGTTACCAACCCCCCTTTACCTGCCCCGTAGGAGTCCTGCTGAGCCAATGCACTCCCTGCCCCACGGGAAGCCTGGGAAGCAGTGCCACCCCTGCCGCCAGCCCGCTGACATGTCCCATGGCAAGCAGGTAACCTTGTGCTGCTCCTCTGAAATGCCCCCTGCACAGGGCCCTGGCCCTCCACGCAGCCCTGCTCTTCTCCTCCCTGGCAGGGAGTGCTCTGGCAGCTGCTCCCACTGCAGTTCACTCAGCACCTCGTGCTGTGGGTCCCTTCCAGCTGAAGATACCCCGGGATATTGTGTGTTGCGGAGCCAGATAGCGCTGGAATGCGGAGCAGTGGGACGCGTCACCAGTGGCATGGTTTGAATCCTTCCCCACACCTCTTTCCAGACCCAGGCGTTGTTCTGGGGGTGTGAAGGGGACTGCTGGGTCACCCACACTGCCCTGAATTGCAGAGCCTGGAAAACTTGGGAGTTATCCCACTGTGCAGGGCTCTTCCCTCTCCTACATTTCGTACTCCATTGGAAGACGGGGATCTGATGCTGCTTATTTTTTTTAGCATTTTTTCATTTTTTTCTTAATTAGTCGTTGGCCTCACAGACCGATTCCCAGATGTCATTGCTACTTTTGCAGGGTGGGTTTTGCTGTGTGTGGTTTGGAACTCCATCCCACATCCCCTCAGGCTGCGGCGTTCCTTCGCTCAGGCCACCTCAGTGGGTTTTTAAGACTCACAGCAGACAATTAAAAATCAAAATCCTATTTTTGAAAGACAAAAAAATGTGTAGTTGCATTGCCTGAATCAAGTTAAGAACTTCTGACACTCAGTTTTATGGCTGCACAGCTGAGGGTTTAAAAACCCACGAGATGCCTCTGGGTGGTTTAATTTCCATCCAGAAAGTTTTAGGGTGTTTTTATTCGTGATGTGCGTGTAGCAAACACTTCTTGTTTATATGCAGATGCAGCTTCAGAAATTCACTTACTGGGTTTGGAAAACCTAATTATTTAAGAAGTAACCACATTGCTTTGAGGGGTTTTAAGTTATCCCTCACCAGGGATAAGGCCACCAGTGCAACCTTGGGTTTCCAAATCTTGATTCTCTGATCTGTTCTTATAACTAAAATTAAAAAACTACATAAAACCAATCAAGGCAGCTCTTTGTGTTACTTTATACATTTGACAGTGTGTGAACTTGGGGGTTTTTTTACTTTTGAATTTTATCTTCAGAAAATCACTTCTTTCTAAAGCAAAAATCAAGAGATCTTTTTCCAAGCAATTTGATCCAGTGATTTATATTTTTTTAAAGTAAGGAGTCATGGTAACACTTTTGTAAGGGAGCCAAGGTGCTGTTGCAAGTAGAAATACAAAATTGAGGCATTTTGTCATAATTCTGTGTTGTGGTTTGAGCCCAGTTGGCAACCAAACCCCACCCTCAGTCACCCCCTGCCCCGCTGGGATGGGGGAGAGAAGTTGGAGGGTAGGAGTGAGAAAAAGTGGGTTGAGACAAACATTTTAATGAGTAAAGCAAAGCGAAAACAAGGAGTTCTTTCCCCACTTCTCATGGTTGGGAAAGCAGAGCTCCATCATCACACCCAGCCATGACTTCCCCATCCTTCTTCTCCCCCAGCTTTATACACTGAACATGACACCACATGGTCTGCGATATTAACTGTCCCACAATCCCCAGGTTCTGTATTCACAGCTCTAAACTAAACCCCAGTTTATATTACTGGGTCCATAACCAAAATATTAAAATATTGATGATTTTCTGATCTCCTCGTAAGGATTGGGTTGTTTTAGTTGGTTGCACCACTTAGAAGTTGGTTCTCAGCCCCTGAGGGTGTGGTTGCCTGTTCAGGAGGGTGGTGGCAGCCCATTGTTCCTGTTTGGATGATATGAGAATATTCCTCCCTGGATAATATGTCAAGTGGCTGAGATAGAATCACTCAGGTAGGAAAACACCTCCAAGGTCACCAAGTCCACATGTGGAGCTTCTGAAACTGTAGATGGGAACCTTTGGTCTAAAGCAGAGAGTTTGGAGTGCACAGAAGTCACAGGAAATGCACGATATTGCAGCTGCACTGTGGAAATTCTGGTCATGACTAAGCAGGTGTCGGTTTTGTTTCGCAGCTCAGTTCCAGTTCTGTGCAGAATCCTGTGAAGTGCCTCTTTCCCCTGAGATGTGAGAAGTATTTAAAGCACTCTCGACTCAGAAAATGTATTTATAGTCCTTGGGTTTGCTGGGGAAATGGCACAATTTAACTTTTAAGGATGGGTCGTGCTCCTGATAAACACCAGTAAATAATAATTTGTGATGGATTTGGACGTGACCGGTTTGGGGGTTTTGTTGCTGGACCAAAGAGTTCATAATGGTTCATCAGTAGTTTGGGATTGTTGGATTGGCTCCACATTTGGGGAAACTTCTCATTTAGTTGCTGGCCTTTAAATAAAAATTCTACGTGACTGGACATCCGTGGAAAGGACAAGCCAGGCAGCTCTGGGCTGTGTTCTTCTGGAAAATGCTGGGTGCTATCCCTGTCCTAGGAAAACTAATGACTAAGAAATGCCTGCCTGGAAGAGGATCTTGAATCTTCTCCATGTGGGTCATGTCCTGCCATCTCTCAGTGAAAGTTTAATTTCTAGGCAGGCTTGAGAAGGTGTTTGTACCAGTTCCTAATTGACCTCCCTTAATGACCTACTTCCAGCAGGTTATTGGGATGTGTCCCAGATCCCCTCAGGCTGCAACATTCCTTCCCTTCAGTCAGGCCACTCAGTGGGCTTTTAAAACTCTGTAATTCACAGCAGACAATTGAAAATCAAAATCTTATTTTGAAAGACAAAAAATGTGTAGTTTTCATTGCCTGAATCGAGTTAAGAACTTCAGACACTCACTCTCATGGCTGCATAGCTGAGGGTTTAAAAACCCAGTGAGGGATTATTTGTGTGATTAAGGTGAATTCATTTAATGAAATGAAGCTGGGGGAATTTTCTGAACCAGACCACACTCTGTGTCACTCTCTGGGCTGGTGTTTATTAGGAATGTTTTCAGCTCAACTGAAATTCATCATGTCAGGATGTGTTGACACCACTAATTAAATTATGGATTTAAACCAGCTTGGCTTCGATGATAAAAACTTGCCTCATTTGCTGATTTCTGCTGCATTATAGCAAATATATGTAGTTTTAGTGTAAGTTGGGCTGGCCTTCATCTCTGCTGTTCTTCCTTATTTTTGTTCATTATCCCATTTTTGGCCTCTGGAATGCCAGGGTGTGAAGGGAGGAAGAGCCCAGCACTAAAGAAATGGCCTGTCCATGTTCCATGAACACAGTTCCAAGTGCTGATCCATTCACTGAGGATGAGAGTGGTGTGTCCTGTCATAACTCCAGCTCTGAACTGATGCTTGTTTGAGGAATATAAGCAGCCCTATTTTTATCTTGTTTAGAAATTGAAAAAATTCAGAAGGGTGAAACAACAAAGAAGGATGAGGAAGAGAACTACCTGGATTTATTTTCCCACAAGAATATGAAACTGAAAGAACGAGTTCTGATACCTGTCAAACAGTACCCCAAGGTGAGGGCCAGAAAATAGCTACTGAATCTCTGTGATTTGCTTATTTTCTGTGGATTTTATGGCTGACTGAGAGGCAGTGGCTGTCAAAGTGTCAGCAGGAGTTAATACACTGTTCCACTGTCACTGTGGAATTTTTCCTATGCAGGCTCGCAGGGTCTTATTTCTAATATACTGCATTTCTAGAATGTCTTGGGATAAAGCTAAATGGTGATGCATAGCTGGGCTATGTTATTGCTGGAATTGACACTTCCATGGGTAGAGCTTTGTGTTTTACAGTTAAAAACTCATTTAACTCATTAAGACTCGCTGCCTGTAAAACTGCTGCAGAGTAGATGTTAGAATTAAACACTTTAGGGGAGTTAATTGAGCTTGATTTTTCTGGTGGCATTTTTTTTCATGAAAAGAATGTTTTGAAATTTAAATTTTTTGGTCTGTTTTTTGGTGAGGTGAGGAGCAAGTGGAGTGACTGATTTTTTTTTTGTCAGCCAACATAACATTCAGAAAAGCTTTTGTTAAAGCTACTGGACTCTGGAGCTAATTTGTTTCCTTTTTTTAATTCATTTACAGTTCAACTTTGTTGGAAAGATTTTGGGACCTCAAGGCAACACCATTAAGAGACTTCAGGAAGAAACTGGTGCTAAGATTTCTGTGCTGGGGAAGGGCTCAATGAGAGATAAAGTCAAGGTAAGGGCATTACCTTGAGACACAAAATTCCTTTCACGTTGCTGTGAGAAGCCGTGGCTCTCAAAGCATTTTCTAAGAGATTAAACCACTCTAATCCAAAAGCAAGGCAGTAGGAATTGTTCTGTGCATATTGGGAGCAATTGGATTGGGGCTGAAGTGTGATGTTTGTTTTCTTTATGAGCAGGACTTATAAACCAGGCATCCTGTGGTACCCTGTACCCTTGGTTGCAGAGATGGCTTATGTGAAAGATGAAATACCAAGTTTATAAAATCAGAATTAATCCCAGCTGCTCCCTGAAGAGTCATTCACTAAAGGAATATGTTTCCCCTTCATAAAAAAATGAAATCCTGTTTCTAGCTGTTCTCTCTGAAGTCCTTGAATTCACATGGTTCATTGAAGATGTTGGAGCAGTATGTTCCTGGTAATCTTTAGTGAATCACAAAGTGCCAGGAGGTGTTTTTATAACAGGAAAAAAAGTGAAAAGAATGTTTTTTTCTTCCTGCTTATTCCCAAAACTGAGCTGAGAGTCAACAGAGCTGTAACTTAATTCGGGTTTTACTCGAGCAGTATGAAAAGCTTTTACACTTCCAGCTTGTTTGTGGCTTCTTAAATAACTGAATAACAGTCTGAATAACAGAGATATCTCAGAGCTGAGTTAGAGAATCCTGTTCGAGGCAGTAGAGCTTTGTGAGATGGTAAAGAGCACCTTGGCAGAAAGGTGGTGTAGGAGAGGAAGAACACTGCTTGGATATAAATCTGCTGGGGTAAGAAACTGGCTGGGATCAATTAAAAATATTGCCATCAGCAAAAATAAGTCACCTGAGGAGGCAGCTGGAAAAAGGTGGAAGGTGTAGATTGTATAAAACCATGTTCCAATCCCCAAGTCTGTTTGCATGACCTGTGTCCAGATGCTTTTACAGACATTTCCTGTTAAGGCTTAGAAAAGAGGGAAAAGGAACATGGTTCCCCTGTGTGTTAATCGGCTTTGGGGATCTCTGGTGTGCTTTGTTTCAGGAGGAGGAGCTGCGCAAAGGGGGAGACCCCAAATATGCTCACCTAAACATGGATTTACATGTCTTCATTGAAGTGTTTGGGCCCCCCTGTGAGGCCTATGCCCTGATGGCTCATGCCATGGAGGAGGTCAAGAAATTCCTTGTTCCAGTATGTATATGCTGACACAATTTTGTTTTTGGAGGAGCTGGATGGGTGGGCATTCTGGCTCAGGATGGGTAAGGTTTGCACAGTGAACTCTCATACTGCAGGGACTGGAGTACCTGAGGGAATCTGGAATATTCCCTGTGTGTGGCAGCTACAGATAACCCTGCATGAAGGTGTTTGTTATTCC
This sequence comes from Margarornis squamiger, assembly GCA_035222235.1. Lineage (NCBI taxonomy): Eukaryota > Metazoa > Chordata > Aves > Passeriformes > Furnariidae > Margarornis > Margarornis squamiger. The sequence goes on from JAWWTY010000059.1 coordinate 4,433,937, forward strand.
CCTAACCACGATTAGAATGACAGAAAAGACACAGGCACAGAGGACTTGGAGTATTTCCATCCCAGCATGAGCTGGGAGTGCTGGGGATGGGCAGCTTGTCCAGCTCCACATGCCAGTTTTAGTGGGTGAATAAGTTTAGTCTTGCCTGGCATGGAAGAGAGTTCTTAGATGGGTTTCTCTGACTTGGAACTGTAGAAATCCAGCTGGAAAACCTCATTGTCAGGTCAGAAACTTAAATACAGTGGTGTGAGGATGAGGAGGGTGAGCCCAGTCAGCTCAGGCCTTGTATTCAATGCTGTGACTGTTTTCTGAGACCTGTTAAACCAACATTTCTACAGCTCTGAATGTGGATTATGTGAAGGAACCTCTTTTTGCAAACCAGGCTTTTATGCAGGTGCCACTTGTCACCTGCTTGGGGATGTTTTTTACTGGTGAACTTTGTAAGACCTCTGTGGCCAAGCAGTTTTAAGCCAGTGTGTGACAGGACTGGGCTGGAGTGTTTCCTCCAAGGATGGCAGAACTTGGAGTCGTCTCTCACGTGTTTTAAATAGTGTTGCTCACTAAACTAGGGGGAAAAAATGGGAAAGACCCATTTTGTGCTCTTGCTTCTGGCCAGCTCAGCCTGTAACTCAGAGACCTGGCAGGTAGAGGGGTTAATGTACCCTATCACTGCTCCACAGGTGAGCCTGGAGAGCTTGGAAGTTCTTCCTGAAGAACCAGGGGCAGGTGGAACCTGAGAGCAGTGGGCAGTGTGGAAAGGCATATGGATGATGTGTGATTTCCTGAGCCTGACACAGGGAAGGAGGAGAGACTGTGATGAGAAGTGTCTTTGAAGGAAAGAGGTCATGATCAAGGAGCCCCTGGGATGTGCAGGACTGCCAAAGCAGCCTTGCTATTTAAAGTGTCTTCACTGTCCCTGCCTTCAATCCATGTGTTAAACTTGGGAAAATTGACAGGGAAGTCACTGTGGAAGCCAACAGGGCTGGGAAGACACATCTGGGAGGAGACTCCTCACTTTGTGGTGTTGCCATGGCATTGGGAAGACCCTGGGTGTGAGGCTCAGGGGTGGGGTGTCCTGGCTTCCAAGGGTCACTAGGGATCTGTGCTCATTCCTGATGCTGGATCCCCTCAGATTCTCCTCCTCCTGTGCCGGAAACCTCCAAGGAATATGTAAGAAATTACATATCCTTGGCTTTCTAATTCCAGCTAAATGTGTATTAGATACTCACCATGACTGACATAAGATTGCTGTGGAGAAGTGACCACCAGTGAGCTCTGGGATAGTTCTGGGATTCCCAGCAAACTGTTCTCTGGAACTGACTCTCCCCTTTTCAGGATATGATGGATGATATCTGCCAGGAGCAATTCCTGGAGCTGTCCTACCTGAACGGTGTTCCCGAGCCAAATCGTGGCCGAGGAGTCCCTGGGCGGGGAAGGGGAGCAGCTCCACCACCACCTCCACCCGTTCCAAGGTACCTTTCCCAAAGCACACACCTGGAGATGCTGCCTTTTGCTCAGAGTTGTCCTGTCAGAGGAGGTTAAACTGCTTGTTCTTGCACATCAGCTGCCAGGCTCGACCTTGGATTTTGGCCAAGGCTTTCCAGCCTTGTGTTGCAGGCTTGCCTGGAGCACACTGGTGTCTGCTGTTTTGCATGTTTTGAGATGTAATCTAACACAGTGGGGTGTCTTCTGTGTTATTTTCGAGGTGTGTAATCAATAGTTTTACAAAGTAACCTTTCAAAAATTGGCCTGTGAAACCATGTGTAAGCAGATGTTGTGCAGCCTTCAGCAGAACAAACATTTTCAGTTCAGGCTGGCATCGTTTGAGAGCTCTAGGATGGCATCATTCTGTCAGTGCTGTCAAGGCTTTGGGATAAATTGGCAATAAAACCGTTACTATAGTTCTTGCTTCACTCCCTCTTTCATGGGGTAGTGTCTTTCCTTCTGCCTGTGTAGCCCCGACGTGTCCCTCCTCATCTCATCACTGATCCTTGCTGATCTGGAGGTCTGGAAGCCATCCCAGGTCAGTGAACTCTGAGAAATCACCTGCCCAAAGTCCTGTATCCCATTTATTTCTCTGTCTGTACATCTAATGCAGTAGAATTCTCATCTCAAGGGAGGTTTTGGTAAATCCTGTGAGGCAACAACATTAATTCTTGTGCTGATAAGGAATTCGTGGCTTAGTTGGTAGTTAAGGAGCTGCTGCTGGAAGAAGCACCAGCCTGAGCACCCACAGGAGCTGTTCACACCCCTTTTCCTCTCCTTCCAGGGGCCGTGGGGTTGGTCCCCCTCCTCCTCCTCCTCGGGGCGCCCTGGTACGAGGAGCCCCAGTGCGAGGGGCCATTGCTCGGGGGGGCACCATAGCCCGGGGGGTGCCCCCTCCCCCAGCAGTTCGGGGGGCTCCTGCCCCCCGAGCACGGGCAGCTGGGATCCAGAGGATACCCCTCCCTCCTCCTCCTGCGCCAGAAGCCTACGAGGAATACGTAAGGAATTCCATGGTTTGGGGTTTTAATTCTCAGCTAAATGTGTATTAGATATTCTGCGTCACTGACGAGATTGCTGTGGAGAAGTGACCACCAGTGGCCATTGGGGTGGGGCTGGAATCACCAGTGACCCCTGGATTTGGGCTGGGATCCCCAGTGAGCACTGGGGTGGGACTGGGATCCCCAATAACCACTGGGATGGGACTGGGATCCCCAGTGACCCCTTGGATGGGACTGGGATCACCAATAACCACTGGGATGGGGCTAGGATCCCCAGTGACCCCTGGGATGGGACTGGGATCCCCAGTGAGCCCTGAGATGGTGCTGGAATCACCAGTGACCCCTGGGATGAGACTGGGGTCACCAATAACCACTGGGATGGGGCTAGGATCCCCAGTAACCCCTTGGATGGGACTGGGATCACCAATAACCACTGGGATGGGGCTGGGTGACCTTCTCTGCCTCTTGAATCCTCAGAGAAGGGAACTGCAAGTGTCCTCAATCCAGAGTAAGGGTTTTTTAATAAATGTGCCCCCAAGAACTGAAGTTTTCCATGGCTGTCAGTGCATAGTATGAAAAACTACATAGGAGATTGTTGTGGTTCACACAACATTCTCTTTTTAGAGACTTCTTTAAGCAAGAAGCACCCAAGACTTCTCCCATCCACTAAAATCCTTAAAACAAATATGTGAATGAACAGAGTGATGTTTCAAGTCATATAACTCAGCACCACCCTCCTGCCAAGCTTATCTTGGCTCTTGGTGTTCCAAAAGAAAAACAAGACAATTTGTTTTGATGCCCAACAGCATTTTGGGGAATCATCACAATTACTGATATGTCTGAGAGGTCTGTTTCTCTTCTCAGTAAAATGTTTTTTCACTGAAACTGATCATAAGTTCAGAGGTTGGGGTTTGTCTGCCTGGAGATCTGTGGTTTAGATAACACAGAATCACAGAATATCCTGAGCTGGAAGGGACCCTCAAGGACCATCCAGTCCCACTCCTGGCTCTGCACAGACACCCCAACAATCCCACCCTCAGAGAGTTGTCTTAACCCTCCTGCAGCTCTGGCAGCCTTGGGGCTGTGCCCACTGCCCTGGGGAGCCTGGGCAGTGCCCACCACCCTCTGGGGGAAGAACCTTGTCCTAATACCACAGTTACAGGTCTCCTGGCACAGGGGTTTGTCCCTCAGACGAGCTGCAGCCTTGGCCATGAATTATAAATATGAGTATGATTCATTCCTCCCGAGCCACGGGACACTGCAGGTCCCAGCTACGCCTGTCATGGCTGAGCCACTTCCCTGTGGCAGGGAAGCATTTCCAGACCCTTCTGGAAGTTGCTGTAGCCTGGATTCAGTCCTGCCATCCCTGTTGGCTGGGAATTAACCCTTGGTCCTTCCATTAACACGTTTGTGTCATGATCCATTGCAGGGCTACGACGACACGTACGCAGACCAGAGCTACGAGGGGTATGAGGGCTACTACAGCCAGGGCCAAGGGTGAGTTGGCTTCTCTGCCCCTGAGGAAGTAGTGCATGACCTTTATTCCATTTTTTTCCATTTTAAAGGAATGAGAACACTCATTTCTGGGTCTGAGCTGTAGAGAAGGTGCCCTGTCCTGCTGGAAGCCAGGAGTGCCTGGGAAATGGCATGAACAGTACTGGGCATCTTTGCTTGTGCAGTGTTTGTGCAAGTTGTGTCGGTCTAAGAATGTGATTTCACTGTGTGTAACCACCTAATTACTCTTCCAGGGACACAGAATACTATGATTATGGACATGGGGAGGCACAGGAAACCTATGAAGCTTATGGTATGTCTGGGAATACTGTTCTTTTCACAGGGAAGGGGCTGCACGTGGTTGGGAATTGCCTGTGGTCAACCAGCAGTTTTCCAGTGTCACTCCAGGGTCTGAACAAAAGCTAAGGAGGACCTCAAGTAGTTTTCATGGTAGAATATTTGTATCTAGGTCTGAACAACCAGAGACATTCTGTGGGTTTAGCTCCTTATGAAACTTGATTGTCTCAAAGATGACACTTTAAAAAAAGCCTGTTTTTTAACTATGAGAGTATCTTAATTTCCTCATAGCTTTAGAATATTTTAAGAGGTCTGGATTTCCACCCACAGCACTACTGCTGCAGTCTGGTCTTCATGGGCTGTATTTTATATGGTTCCATCTGCTTCCTTATCCTCAAAAACCCGCTGCCTGATCCTGACTCTCTGCTATACATTTGCTTGGAAAATGGATTTGTGTGTCACATAAAGGCCTCTCTTTGGAATAATTTTGCACAATGTGACTTGCAAGTAGTCTATGAAGTTTAGTTAATTTGAATTACGTAAAAGTACTGGCTTAGGCTGGGCTGAACCAAACTGTTGTGGCTTAACCCCAAGGGACAGCCAAGGCCCACCAGCCACCCACTCACCCCTTACTCCTGGGATGGGGGAGAGAATTGGAAGGGTAAAAGTGAGTCAGATGGGCTGAGATAAAGACAGTTCAATGGGAAAAACAAAGTAAAACAAGGAATTAATTCCTTGCTTCCTTGGGAAGACAAACACCATCACTCCAAAAGTTCTCCCGTCAGCTGTGGCTGCGTTTCTTTTTTAAGCCAGTTCCTATATCCAGGCTTGGAATGGCAGCTGCATGTGGCAATGAGTAAGAAGCATTTTCCTCTCTCTCTGAACAAGCCTTTGCTGCCTTGGGCTGGGGCAGAGTTAATTTTCCTCCCAGAGGCTGCTCTGGGGCTCTGTTTGGGATTTGTGCTGAACACGGGGCTGATGATACAGAGATGTTTTGTTGTTGCTGAGCGGAGCTCACACACAGCCAAGGCCTTTCCTGCTCCTTGTACTGCCACGCTGGCGAGGGGCTGGGGGAGCTGGGAGGAACACAGCCAGCACAAACTGACCCCAGCTGACCAAGGGGATATTCCAGACCACATGACATCATAAGTTCCCAAAACTATACAGCGAGCAGCTTGAAGGCATGGAATTCCATGTGGTTGGAAACAGTCCCTTTCCCAGAGCATCAGCTGAGTGAATGCAGGTAGTGACATTGATGACCAGCTGGAGGGGCTTTCTGGGATCCCTGGGAATGGGAATCCCCTGTGCCCTGTCCTGCCAGTAACAGGGAAGCAGAGTTAATACCCTGTGCCTGCCTGGGGGTGTTCCCTGCTCCAGGTTTAAGTTGTGGGAAGTTCAAACTCAGGTGCCTGAGCAGGGATGTTTTCCAGTCTAAGCTGTGTTTGAGGAGACAGCTGCTCCCAGGAACGTTGGCTCTTTCCTGCCTTCAATGCCTGGGTTTGTTGCCTGTGTTTGTCACGCAGCACAAAGAGCCTTTTGTGCCTCCTGCTTGGTGGGAGAGCAGCGGAGTCGGCCGGGACCGGGAGGCCAAAGTGCTCATTGTACACTTGGCATGAAGTTGCCACAGCTAATCTGTTTATCCACAGTAATTTCCTTTGGTCTCTGCTTTCATGAAAACAGAATTAGAGAAATAAATCACTGAGCCAGGCTGGAGGCAGTTTTGAGAAAACGGGAATGTGCTCTGTGGTGGTAGGAACAGGCTCAGCTGTCGTGGGACTCTTGATTTCATAAACTGGTGACCCTGGAGAGACTGGCAGGAACACTGGGGTGGATGTTGCATGCACAAGCCCTAATGAGAGCTGAGTGGGGTATTTGGGGCTGGAGCTGGCTCAGGGACAACAAGGATGTGAACTCCATTTGCTTCAGTGGTGGGTCCAGGAATCCTGGAATGGCTTGGGGTGGGAGGAACCTTAAAGATCATTTCGTTCCAACCCCCACCACGGGCAGGGACACCTTTCACCACACCAGGATTTTGTGTCCAGAAGGGTTTGGGCTCTCCTGTAGGGGTGCTGTGTCCTGTTAGCTGGTGCAGCAATAGCAGGTGGTGTCTGTCTGCTCCCAAAAAGTGTAAATTCCTGGAGGGGCAGGAGCAGCAAGTCACACTTGGAATTGGAAGTTGGGTGACACACTGCCCTCATAGAGCAGCTCAGGGACTTCATTGGTTTTGGGGGTTATCCAGGAGCTGCTTTGCCCAGTGTCTGGGAATGAGGGAGGCACTTCTGCAGCTGTCCCTGCTGGCCAGATCCCGGAATTGGGGATGCTGGGGATTGGCTTTGGCCCTGCTGGAATTAATTACTCCTGAAAGGCACTGGGTTTGTCCGAGTTGGAGCTGCCGGAGATCCCAGGGATCCTTATCAGGAGAGACTGTGCGAGCTGGGGCTGGATAGTCTGGAGAAGGGAGGGCCGAGAGGGGATCTCCTTAATCCATATAAACATCCCCTCAATCCACACAAATCTCAATCCACACAAACATCTCCAAGGGCTGTCAGAGGACGGTCCCAGGCTCTGCTCAGCGGTGCCAGTGACAGGACAAGGAGCAATGGCCATGAACTCAAACACCACAAGTTCCACCTCAACACGAGGCAGAACCTCTTCCCATGGAGGTGGCCGAGCCTGGAGCAGCTGCCCTGCGTGGTGGGGACATTCCAGCCCCCCCGGACACGTCCCTGTGCCCCCTGTCCCGGGTGGCCCTGCCTGGGCAGTGTTTTGGACAGGGTGGTCTCCAGAGGGCCCTTCCAGCCCCAAATTTGAGCTCCTGCACAGGTGGCTTTTCCCATAAAGGGTTTAGTGGTGGGTGCAGCAGTGCTGGGTGAACTGGGCTCAGCCTTGAAGGGATTTTGATGGGCCACGGGGCATTTTGCAGGGCGGGGTTGGGGTGCAGGTGCCTCCCCGGGATGGCCACCCCAGAGCCCCCCCACATCCCTGACATATCCTTGTCTTCTCCACAGGGCAAGATGACTGGAATGGGACCCGGCCCTCCCTGAAGGCCCCGCCGGCCAGGCCAGTGAAGGGGGGCTACCGAGAGCACCCCTACGGACGCTACTAAAAAACAAACATGAGGGAAAAATCCCACTTTTGAGCAAAACAGTTGTTACTGATTCTTGTATCTCCCGGGATTCCCGTTGCTTTGCCCACACCAGACAAGTAATTGTCTAACTGTTTTTCTTCGTGGCCCCTTTTTCTCCCACTCCATCCTCACCCTGCATTTTGGCTTCTGTATGTAGTACTTTTAAGATGAGTTAAATAGATTTTAGAGGAAGCTACTTTTAATTTTTTATTATTTTTTTTTCTCTCAGTGTGTAGATGGCTTTTCTTTCTTTGTCGTTTAGATAAACACAGCTGTACCTTTTTTTAAGGAAAAAAACAAAACAAAACAAAAAAAAAGGGCAACAAACCACAGTTAAAAATGTTAGTTTTCAAAGTGACATGCTTTGCTTAGCAGTTCTGAAATTGAGGTTTTGTTTAAAACTTTTTTAAAGTTTGTTTTAAAGGAACCCATAAAGGTTGTAGTTGCAGAATCCCAAAGTAGGCTACATTTCAAAATTCAGGGCTGCTTTTAAGAATTAAAATCATAATGTAACGGTAGTAGCTGCCACCATTAAAAAAAAAACAAACCAAAACAAAACAAAACAAAAAAGTAACTTCAGATGCCAAACCTGCTTTAAAAGGAGATTGCTGGTGAATGCTGAAGTTTAAATTTTAACACAAAGCATCCTCCAACAAATTAAATAGCATTTTCCTAAAGAGAATTGACCTAAAAGAAAAATTAGGTTTGTAAAATTGACTTTTCTTATGTGGATTTTGAAATCTAGCCCCCGTGCAGTGTTGAGATATGCTTGGGAAGCAGATTCTTCCAGGGCGAAGGGGTTCTTAGTTTGGTTCTAGATGAACAACTTTTAAGGGGAAAAAAAAAAACAAAGCATGGCTCTAATTGCCCAGTGTTTGATAGTAGAAAGCAGAATATTCCATGAGTAGGTCTGAACTCTGTAAAATTCTCATTTTTTATAGTGCTTGGGGCAGATAATCCAGTGCAAGTTTAAAACTGACACAAAAAAAAAAGAAACAAATGTCAATATTAGCAGTCCCATTGACTTGTTCAAGTGTATCTCAGCACGAGCTTTGCATAAAAAGGGACACTGCAGCTGAAAAAAAAAATGATCAAAAATTTCACTTTGTACATAAGATAAAGTCCTAATTGGATTTGTACACTGTCCTCCCACTCTGTTCTTGAAGAGAAAATGCTACATGTGTAAGTCTGCCTAACTAGGTAGCTAAAAACGTGTCAAAATGTCTGTCGCAATTTGTCAATAAAGTTTAGTCCTTTTTTAATCAAAGTAAATGTGATGAATTGTCATTTGTTTTGGTTGAGCGATAAAATAGCGATATCTTTCTTTACTGATTTATTTATTTTAAATAAATTTAAATTAATGCTAAAGCTAATTGTCTTTTTAAAACGTGGAGACATTCTAAAAAAAATTGGTGGGTTTTTTTTGTAATTCTCACAACAACAAAAAAAAAGGCAATTTGTTGAGCTCGTTGAAGGAGCTTAAATTTTTTTTTAAAAAAGGGAAAAAAAAATTTGTTTTTCACCCCCTGGAAGTTGTAGAAAGCGGTTTGAGCCTGGACTGGGGCAGAAATCTGACTTGGAAAGTGTTTTGTGGTTCTTTGCTGAGTTCCTGATTCAGATTTCAGGTGGCCTCAGAGAATATTCTGAGCTGCAGACTCCAGCTTGAGTCTGAAGTGCCTGGTTTAAGTAGCATGACAAAAGGAATGCTGAAAATTCCAAGGCTTAGCTGCCACCAGGAGGAGAAGGAAGTTGCTTTTTGTAAACTGCCCTTGGCTAAGATGATGCCCTTCCTACTTCACGGTAGCTTTCACTTGGAAAAACCACTTAAAAATGTACTTTTGTTGGAGAACGGTGCTGCAGCTGCTCCTTAAATCCTTCTGAGAGGGTGTGGATGTATGGAGATATATAATATATATATTTTAAAAGTAAATGCTTCTTAAAGAGACATGACAAATGGTTTGTGTTCCCCATCTCCCAACTGAATTTGGAATCCTGAGGGGAGAGAATTAAACTGCTCGGGGGTGAAAAATAGAATATTAGGGAGCCGACTGTGGCAGCGCATGAAGGAGGGGAATACTTTTAAAAAAGGAAAAAACCACAAAGTTGTATTTGTAGATTGTTATTAAAGTGCAAATAACCGAATTTTCAACACTGGTTTGGAGTCAGCTTTCAGGGCATAATGTGTTGCTTGATGAAAAGATCAGCCCATACCCCCCTTTTAAAGGAAAATTATCGCAGCAGAATCAGGATGTGTAAAGCTAACAGGCATCGCCCAAAAGGTAACCTAAATGTCTGATTTTAATAGCACATTTCTCTTTTCCATAAACTTGTGACGTAAACTTTGCATAGAGCCAAGTCTTCAGATGTTTAATTTTAATGTAAAAAAGAAAAAAAAAGAAAAAAAAAGAATTTAAAATAAAACGTTTAAAACAACCCACATGTTTTCTGCATAAATTAGCAATAACTTTTAATAACGTGCCCTTGGAAAAATGCACTCTGGTGGAATGTGGGCAAAAAGGAATCGGCAAAGCTTTAAATATCCAAGGATGTAAAATGAAAATGAATGTAGTTAGTCCTTCTACTGCCAAAAAAACCCCCCCAAATTCTGCTCAGTTGTTTAAAAATGTAAACTTTGTAGCCCCCAGTATTGCTGTTCCCTGTGAAATGTCCATAGCTCAGCTGAAGTTGCATGTTTTCCTTCATGTGTAATTGCATGCAGGAATCTTTCTTTTCTCTCTTTTTTTGCTTTTTTGGGGATTTGTGCTTCCATTAAGGAGCCTCACGAATGTCTTTAATTTTTGCAGGAGTCAAGAGTTCAGTGCTGTGACTCACCGGGGTGAGGAGGAGCAGGGGCAGCACCCAGTGGGTAAGTCTGTGTATTTTTACAACCCGTTGCAAGTTGCCAACATGTTCCGTGGGGGTGGCACCATCTGAGCTGCTAAATTAAAGCCATTCCTTATATCCACACAAGTAAATGCAAAGCTGGCTCCGTGCCTGGTGCTCTTGCAGAGGTCACAGTGTGGAGGAGGCTCCAGAATGTACCTGCATTGAGCTCTCCCACCAGGATCCAGAGGGAAGGAGCTTTTAATGGGTTTGGGGAGAGGGAAATGTGATGAGATCCATCTCTTGGAGCTGGTTCCTGGCTGAGATGCTGGGATTTGTTGTGAGTGCTCCCAGCAGCAGAGTGGTGTTGGATTTCATTGAATCACAGACTGGTTTGGGTTGGAAGGGACCTTACAGATCATCTGGTTCCCAGCCCAGTGGGATTTGTTACCCGATGCTGTAGGAGTGGAGCAGCTGAAGGAATGGCCCGATGGGAATTCCTGTAGGAGCCCATAGTGGATTAAAATTACAGGCTGCAGATTTTAAACCCAGCCAGACCTTGCAGTTCCACACCTTCTGGCCCCCATCAATGGGATTAAATGGGATCTGGCTGCTCTGGTTTTTATGGATTTCTGGCTGCTGGCATTGCCAGAGATCTCCATCAGTGATCCTGGGACACATTTCATAGAATCCCAGAATGGTTTGGGTTGGAAAGGATCTTAAAGATCATCTCATTCCACCCCCTGCCATGGGCAGGAGCACCTTCCACTATCCCAGGTTGCTCTAAACCCTGTCCAATCTAGCCTGGAACATTCCAGGGATGGGGAATAGGCCATCTAATAATTATTAGAGTGCTTCTCTAATAAATTCCTTTTTATAGATGACTGCAAGCAGTTGCAAACGGGTGGGAGATGATCACACAGTGCATTGACCTGCTTAGGCAGCAAGGACACATCCCCCCCAAGGCAACATCCCAGAGCTTCTGGGAACAGCTAAATGCTTCCTCTCAAATCCTGAGATCACTGGAAGTCTGAGCTCCCTAAATAAAAGAACAAAGAAATAAACCCTTGCAATGCTGAACAAGCCCAACAGCTTCAAAAGACAACCTGGGCACAGGACATAAAAGGACACAAGTCTAATTTTACACGGAGTTGTAAAGCTCCCAAACGAGCTTCTCTTATCTTAGGAGTATTAGGAACAAGGAAGAGGTAATATGTGGAAATGCTGCAACAGTGAGATTACCCTGAATTCTTTCACTTGAAAATTGGATCCTGCCAGGGGGAACGATAACGTCTCTGGATTTGTGGCCTGGTTATCAAATTCATCTTCATTTACAATGTAATTGGAACATCAATTTCTCTGGCCATGTACCAATCTTTCCCATTTCTTTCTTAATAGGCACAGCTTTTATATCAAGTGGAAAAGATTTGATAGAGATCATCTATTATGATGCAGTTTTTTACCAGTAGAAGTGGATCTTGTGACGCTGCCTTTGGAGTGATCCAGCTCGTGCCTTGCCTTTGCTGCATGTTTATGGGAAAGACTTTAATGTTATGGCAGACTGTAAATATTAATATATTGAAATAACTGTATATGCTACAAGTATTTTGCAAACATGCCCTGGATCAAACATTCCCTCCCTCTCACAGCACTGCTCCAGTCAGATTTTAGCCTGGAGTCTGCAAGAGCTAATTTGAGATCCCAAAATAACCCTCAGCATAGGATGTGTCTCTCAAAGATGCTCTAATTAGCCAGACATTCCGAGGGTGATGCAGGAATTTGTGAGGGGTAGAGATTCCTTTGAGTCTGAGTCACCTAAATAACCTTCCCTTTCCTACTGGCACGTGGCAGCTGGAGGTGGAACTAGCTGGCTGTGACCTAACAAGTACCAGGGATCTTTCATCTCTCTGTTTTCCCGAAGGGCTAATCCACATCTCATTATTTGTAGGGTTTTGGTGAAGGCCATGAAGCAGATAAAGGCCCCGTTGTGCCTGGCTCTGTGCAGGGGGATGTGCAGCAGCTGGGATGTCTCCTCTGGGGCGGCTTTTCCCAACAAAACCGTTCTTGTCAGGAGATTTTGGCTCTAGGAACATCCTCCTGCTGCAGAACACTCCGTGTCTCAGCATTCCCATCTTCCCTGCCCCTTTGCCTGAGTGGTCACAGCTTTTGCAGCCTCTGGTCCAGCCCTGGCATATAAATACTCAGCCTGGCCTTGCCTGGAGCTGGCACAGACCCATTTTACACCCTCTAGTGCTTAGTGGGGCCTTGGAGAGCCATGGGAGAGTGAAACTGAGCTTGCAGGAGAACACTCCAGCTGGAATTCCAGACGTATCCCCGGCAGCCTTTTCGGGAAGGAGGCTCTCATCCCCTGTCCATTCCTCACCCCTGGTTTCAAGTTGCTGCTTGGATTGTTAAATGAAGCAAATGGCTTTGAGTTTTATTGTATGGAATTATGGATCATGGAATGGTTTGGGTTGGAAAGGACCTTAAAGATCATCCAGTCCCACCCCCTGCCATAGGCAGGGACACCTTCTACTACCCCAGGTTGCTCCAAGCCCCATCCAACCTGGCCTGGAACACTCCCAGGATGGGGATTCCACAGCCTCTGTGGTATTTTATGTCTTAACTCAGCCTCACTGAAAGCACAGTGGTTTAAGCCTTTACCTCCACACGTCCCTCCAAAATTCCATCTTGGATAAGCTGGGTTTAAGAGCACAGCTGGATTCCCTGTCCAGCTCTTAGAGCAGATGATTCTCTTTGTACAGAGCAAGTTTTTAAATTTGTATGAGAGCATCTGTCACGAACAGAGCCAAGAAAAACAGTTCAAATGTGCATTTCCCCTTCCTTAACCCATCCTGCTGCTCTCCTAAGGAGCACTTGGGCTGAGGGTGATTCCTGCAGCCTGGATGGACCCTCCGAGTGGCCCCGGAGGAGGAGGGACCAGCTGGCATGTGTCTGCTGGGAGAAGCAGAGGAGAACAGGCTTCCCTGGGAACCAGCACAGATGGAGCTTTTGGGGAGGAAAATAGAGCTTAGGGAAATTCTTCTTTAATTGATAAACCTATAAAATGTTGGATGAGACATTGGACACATGCCCCGCTCATAAGCTGTGAGGGGGAGGAATTCCTGCAGGTTATCCAGGGACTCCCATCCCAATGGAGATGTTATTCCTCATTTTCTCCTCGGGAAGCTCCATTCTGTGAGCACAGAACACAAACCTTTGCAGTTGCTGCTCAGTTGAGCCTTCCACTGCTGCCATATGTTTTAATGGGAATGTTTGTTTCCACGCTCCTCTTGCTCCTTTTGCAAGGAGGGATGAGTCTCCAGGGAGCTGCTTTCAGAGCTGATCAAGGAGCACAGCTAAGACACTTCCCTGGGAAATAGGAACCTGCCAGCTCCTGAGGAGTGTTGGAGAACACTGGAGCCTCCCTTGGATCCCACGAGAGCAGCAGCTGTGTGTTGGAACACTGAAATATAAAGTGTTTTCTGATGAAGCTGTTACTTTTACCGCTGAATTTGGAACCAGATACGACCAAAAAGCTTCATGCATCATGTCGTAGTTGCAAACTTGGTACTTTTTAACCTGAAAATGTTTTTAAACTGATGTTGGTACGTCCTGCTGCCTTTATAGTTGTTCCTGGAGGACTCTGTCAAACCACAGGTGTCTGGATGCTCCCGGTTTTTGATGGCTTTGCACATTTGGGTTGGGAAGGACCTCCAAGACCATCAAGTCCAACCTGTGACCTCCTTGTCACCCAGCCCAGAGCACTGAGTGCCTCATCCAGTCCTTCCTTGGACACTCCAGGGCTGGGCACTCCGAACCTCCCTGGGCAGCCCCTTCCAAAACCAGTGAAGAATTAATTCCTCATTAATTTCAGAGACGCCTTTGCCTCCAGCTGCTTCTCAGCATTGTCAAGTGCTCCGTGACCCACCAACACCCACAGAGCCGAGGAAATCACTGAAAAACCCCCACGAGTGGATGATAAAGACACTGCAAACTGACCGAGGTGAATCAGGGCTCCAAAACAACTTGTATGGGGGTCCTGACGAGCTGCTGCTCCAGCTCTGCCTGCCCCACACTCCTGCAGCTCCGTGTAATAAAGGCCTGGCCGTTCATTTCTATGGGCTTTCAGTGGCTCTTTCTCTCTGTTCATAGCGGGGGGGTTGTCCCCTATGGGGGGCCTGTCCCTTATGGGGGGTCTGTCCCCTATGGGGGGTCTGTCCCCTATGGGAGGGTCTCTCCCCTATGGGGGTGCGTGTCCCTTATGGGTGTGTCTGTCCCCTATGGGGACTGTTTGTCCCCTGTAGGGGGATCCATCCCCTATAGGGGGGTCTGTCCTTTATGGGGGTGTCTGTCCCTTATGGGGGGTCTGTCCCTTATGGAGGGGGTCTGTCC
>JAWWTY010000059.1:4470811-4489280 GCA_035222235.1 Margarornis squamiger
TGGGGTGGGATGGGGTGGGATGGGGTGGGAAGGGGTGGGGTGGGATGGGGTGGGATGGGATGGGATGGGATGGGATGGGGTGGGATGGGATGGGATGGGGTGAGACGGGATGGGATGGGATGGGATAGGGTGGGATGGGATGGGATGGGATGGGATGGGATGGGATGGGATGGGATGGGATGGGATGGGATGGGACAGCAGAATGAGGCCTCTTTGCATTCCTGCAGAGAAGAGCCAGGACAAAATGACCCTCAGCAGAGAGCCTGAAAACCACTTCCAGAAGGTGGGAAGAGAAGTGTGGGGCTGGCATGGGTGCTGCCCAGTGCCAAATGACTGCTGGGACAGAGGGAAGGGCTCACCAGCTACAGCTCTGCTGGTTCTGTTCCCTGGCAGGAAATTGTTGGGGTCACCAGGCTGGAGCTCACACACAGGAACGAGCACTGGGAGACAGATCCTGTTCACTGACTAATTCCACTCTCTTGGACCGTTTGTCCTCCCAAAGGCCACAGCCTCCCTGCACCCTGAAACACCCGTGTTTTCCAAGGGGGAACACCCTCCCTGGCTCCTTGGCTGCCCGGGACACTCCAGCCCTCACTGCTGGCCGCAGCACCCGGCAGCCATCCAAGGCCTCTATCAACTGGCACCCAAAAGTCAATAAGCAAGATGCCGCCTGTTTTAATTAACAGCAATTTCGCTCTACCGGGGGTGAGATGATGTGCTGGGGGCAGGGAGGCCAGAGACAAAACATGACCTTGTTGGCGGAGCACACACAGCGGGACATTGTTTTGCCCTCGGAGACTGGCCTTGATCCTGCCTGGGCTCCGTGGCACAGCTGGGTGCTGGGCATGGGTGCTTTGGTGGCAGCAGGGTGCTGAGTGCCTGGAAGAGTCCAAGACCAGCGGGCTTGGGAATGTGGCACTCGGGAGGGTGTCCCTCTGCAGCTGTCCAGGGAATGAGAGGGTCTGGGACTGGCACTGTGGGTTTGGGGAGGGCAATCCAGCTGTGCCTGGGTGCCATGGGAGCCCCTGGCAGTGAATGCCCCGCTGGCACTGCTGGGTCCCTGGCAGCACAGGGACACTGCAGGCCCCTTGCCAGAATTAGCGTCCACTTGAATTTAGTCTCATTTTCTTTTCTCCGGAGCTCTCCTATTCCGGGAAAGCAGAAAGGAGGAACAACCAGAGGGGAAAAAGCTCCCTGTCTGTGTGCCAGGGTGCTCAGCAGGGCGGGGAGCTGGGGTGTGACCCATGGCACAACCTGTGCCCACGGCAGAACCCTCGAGGGACTGATGGGACTGGGGTGAGAGGGATCCTGGGGGAAATGGGACCCTGGGGGGAGCAGGATCCTGGGGGAAATGGGACCCTGGGGGGAGCAGGATCCTGGGGGAAATGGGACCCTGGGGGGAGCAGCACGCCAGAGTGAGCACGACTGAGATGACCCACACCATGATATTGCCCTGGAGGTGATGGGGAAGGGACAAGTGGCATCACGGGACCCTCCCAGGCTGGCTGGGATGGGATGAGCAGCACTCCAGGGATGATGGGGCTGGGGACAGAGACACCCAGGGGTGCTGGGGATGGGGAATCAGACACCCAGGGGTGTTGGGGCTGCAGGCACAGGCACCTCAGGGGTGCTGGTGACAGGGTGAGGATCACCTCGAGGGGGTTTGGTGATTGGGACAGGGGCAGCCAGGGGTGCTGGGGATGGGGAATCAGACACCTAGGGGTGCCAGGGATGGGGAATCAGACACCCAGGGGTGCTGGGGATGGGGAATCAGACACCCAGGGGTGCCGGGGATGGGGAATCAGACACCCAGGGGTGCCGGGGATGGGGTGAGCAGCACCCCCGCGATGATGGGGCTGGGATGAACACCCCCCCAAGGGGAAAGAGGACTGGTGGGGGGACCTCCCTCCGCTTCCCCTCACCCCACCGGGGCCACCCCGCCCCTCGAGGGGTCTCACAGGAGGGAAGGGGGCTGCGCGGCCGCCGGAACCCCCCTCCCCGTTCCCGGGGGGGCGGTGGCTCCACGGCTGTCCCCCGCCCCCGGGGCGGGCTCGGCACCGTCCCGCCCCCGCCCCGCTCCTTATCAGCGGCGGGCGGGGGGCTCGCCCCACTCCCGCCCAGCGCAGCCGCCGCGGCGGGGCCGGCACCACCCGACGTGCCGCACCATGGGCAGCCAGGGCTCCAAGGCGGCGGGGGGCGACCCCGACACCGCCAAAGCCAACGGGCAGGTGGGTACCGGGGGCTGGGGGGGACCCCCGCGGCTCCGCGCCCCGTCGGGGCGGAGCGGGAGCGGAGCGCGGACAAAGGCGGCGGGGAGGGGGCGGCTGGGGGGGGCTGGGGGGTGGTGGGGAGGGGGTTTGTAGGCCGGGCGGGGGGCTCTGCTCTGGCCGGCGGGCAGCGAGCGATGCGGCAGCGCCCCGGCCGCGCCCCGGGGCTCCCCCCGGCACCGGGCGGGTCCCGTCCGCGCCCTCCGGTACCGGGAGCGGAGCGCGGGCGCCGCCCGGTGGCAGCGCCATGGACACCCCCCCCCCCATCATCGTGAACATCCCCCCACCCCGTCCCACCCTTCGCCCAGGCTCCCTGTCCCCCCTGTCCCCTCGCCGGGCACCCCGCTATGCGCCGTGTCCCCGTTCCCACCCGGTTCTCCCAGCGGGGCTCCCCCCGCGCCCCGACACCAGTGGGCTCCTTTTCGTCGTCTGGGCGCCCACCCGTGCCCTGTATCCCCGTTTCCACCGGCTGGAGACCCCCCCTTTTCCCGGGCTGGGTGCCCCCGCCGTGCCCGGTGCGCCCCTTTTAGCCCAGCTGGGCCCCCCCCGGTACCCAGCGCGCCCCTTTTCCCCGGCCGGGAGCCCCGCACCCTTTTTCCCCGGCTGAGAACGCCCCCTTTTGTGCCCGATGCCCCCCGTTTCCCCCGTTCGGGAGCGCCCCGTGTCCCCGTCGGGGGCTCCCCCCGTCCTTTTTTGGGGTCGCGGTTTGGGGCGCCGGCGGTGCCTAACGCGGTGCTGCTCCCCCCGCAGGAGAACGGGCACGTGATGTACAACGGGGACATGACGCCCAAGGTAGGGGTCGAGGTGGCCCCCCAGAACGGGAACGGCTCGGCTGAACCCCCCAAGGAGGAGAACGAGGGCGAGCCGGGCGGGGGCGACGCCATCGAACCCGCGCCCGCCGCCGACGGCGGCGCCGACCCCAAAGGCGAGGAGGGCGCGGCCCCCAAGGACGCCCCCAAGAAGAAGAAGAAGTTCTCGTTCAAGAAATCCTTCAAGCTGAGCGGGATCTCCTTTCGCAAGGGCAAGAAGGAAGGCGGGGACTCCCCTGGCTCCTCTCCCACGGAGGAGCAGGGCAGGGGCGAGCAGAGCCCCGCCGCGGGGGCGCAGCCGTCGGCGCCCCCCGAGGAGGGCGCGGCGGAGGAGCGGGGGGTTCCCGGGGAGGGCAGCGAGGGAGCCGAGCCCCAGGGGCAGGAGGGGGAAGCCGGCGGGAGCAAGGAGGAGGAGGAGGAGGAGAAGCAGCAGCAGCAGGCGGGGGAGAGCCAAGGAGACACAGCCAAGGCCGAGGAGCCGTCGAAAGGCGAGCCCACGACAAGCCCCGCGGCAGAGCAGAAGGAAGAGTAGATCCCACTTGGCATGGCCCTCCCTGGGAGCCTCTCCCGCCGCCCTCGCCATCCTGGAACAGCACGGACTCGCCCACGCTCCCCCAGCCCCCCTAGAACTGACACCGCTCCCCCCCGAGCCCACACGCCCCTCGAGGTATTTCTTGTCCCCGTCCCCCACCCCGAGCCCCTTTTCCCCGGTAGAGAAGCTGGTTTGGATTCCCACCACTGCCACCACTCGGAGTAGTTTTACCTGAATCCTTTAAAAACTGTGGAGGAAGATGATCCCGGACACCCCTGGAGTTTTACAGTTCGTAAGAAGGCAGATCTGACATCCTGCCCTGGATCTCTGCAGCCTCCAGACTGTCCCTTCTCCTCCCAGCAGCTTTCCAAGCCCACTGACTGTTCAATGGAATTTGGGTTTTGGTTTGGTTTTTTTTTGTTTTTTTGTTTTGTTTTGTTTTTTTCTCTTTTACTTCTCAGTTTACATTCCTGGTTCTGACTTCATTTAAAGTATTTTGTGCTTTTTATAGAAATCGATGGTTTAAAAGCTAATCTGGTTAGTTTTTTATAATGTCTTATATTGGCTTAAAACCATAAAAGCTTGTAAGTCCGCTGTGTTTAATTCTGCTTCTAAGGGATAACTTTTAGGGTGTGGGGTGGAGAGAGGGGCCCTCCCAGCTGTATAATGTGAAGCAACGTTGTTTTCTCTGTAAATAATTTTTTTAATGGCCAAAAAAATTGATTTGCAATTTTCTAAATTGTAAAAAAAAAAAAAAAAAAAAAGGGAGAAAAAAAAAAAAGAAAGAAAAAAACCCACAAAAACAAAAAAGCTGTATGGGCTTTCTTGTAACATTTGAAAGGAATAAATGGTGACCCCTTTATGGGAGAGCTCGAGTCCTTCTTGTCCTGGATGCCAGGGAAGGGCCAGGGAAGATGGCAGTTGCTTATTTAGTTCAACAGCTGCTGCATTTAATCACTGCTCACACTTAATTGACTTGCAGCAGATGTAGAGCCAGAGCCACAAAGGACTTTCCCACACCAGGCCTGTCCCTACCCCCGGATTGCTGCTCAACTGGCTGCTGGGGACCTGGTTTTGTAGAGATTCAGCCCCGTTTTCACGGCTTGGGGGGGAGGGAAATCCAGTGTTTTTCTCATAATGGGGGTTACTGGGTGAAATTCCCATTTTAAGCGTGGTTTCTTCCATTTAAATTATTTTTTTTTTAGTGCCTTTGGAGTAGGATTAGCTCCTCTCTGCTGAAAAGAGCACAAAAGCCGTGTGCTGGGAGCAAAGATTTCCTTAACAAAGGGAAAGCCAAGGCACAATGGGGCCTCTATCCCTTCTCCTGTCACCTGCACAGGGACTGAGGTGGCTTTTCCCAAGGAAAGGTGGCTTTTTCCCCAAGGAGGAAGGAGCTGCTCCTGCCAGCCCCTCCATTTCATGGCCTGCTCCCAATTCCCAGCTCAGCTCCCAGTTCCGACCTGCTCCTGCTGGTTTGGCTGGCAAAGAAGATGGAGAAGAGCAAAAACCATTGTTAGCCCAGCAAGGACCATCCAGGCTCTTCCAGAGCGTCGAGGTAGGTGCAAGTACCCCCAAAACCCCTTGGTTTTATTCAGCACATCCCCTGGGAAGAACAAACGAGGGAGCTGCTTCCCAAGGGAGCAGGGGATTCATCCCTAATCACCACCGGGGTGGGGAGAGTGTCAAACCAGGGTGGTTTAGCCCATTTTAAACCAAAGCTGTGCTCTCTGAGCTCGCTCAGGGTCTCATCCCGGCGGATCCGGCGGAGCTGCTTCGTGGCAGCCATTTTAGGAATGCCTGGAAAAGGGAAAAGAGGGACTGCGGATGCACCGGGGATGGGGATGGGATGGGAACTGGAGGGTGGGTTTTGCTCCAGGAGGGGGGGCTTTGGTTGTGTGCCCCGGTGAAAGGGATAACGGGGCTCCCCCGGGGGGGGTTCGGCACTGAACGTCAACTGTGCCCACACAAAGCTGGGTTTTTAACCCTAAAAGCAGCAGATTTGGCTCTCGTGGCCATTTCAGGTGTGATCAGCTGCACAATTAACCTGCTCCTCACTAGATGGAAGGATTCTTGTTCACTCCGACACCAGGTAAATCCACTTGAGCTCATCCGAGACATGAATTAAGTTCATCCCTTCCCCTGGTTTTTTATTCCTTTTCTAGACGAGCTTTGAGCATCACAAAGTGCTGCAACTCCAACCACAAACCCAATTCACCCCAGGGATGCTGCTGGAGGAGAACCCAGATGGAAATTTAGGGCAAAACCCACCCCAGTGACCCTTAGGTGAAGCTGTGAGCAAATAAACCTCCCAAAATTTGTGATAGTTGCAGTTACTTTTCCCAGAGAGAGGAGTCAGGGGCAGAATTTCAAGGCTATTTTGTAAAATACAAGGGAAAAGGAAAAACAAAAAACCAAACCCAAAAATTTACAAATCAGACTAAAGCAATTTTTCAGGGAAAAGGGAAAAAAAAAGTAACAAAATCAGACATTTAAATGAGAAACTAAAGTAATTTTTCAGAGTCTATTTCAAATAAAAACATTTTGGTGGCTGGGATTAAACACTCGCCTCTCTTCCCAAATCCTTATTTACACCTGGAATTTTTTACTGGGGTCTACATTACACCCAGCAAAGGCTCTGAAAATTAGCTGAACACACCCCTCCCCAAAATGTGTTTCCTCTCAGCAGAAAGCAGGACAGACTCACACCAACCATAGAAATGTACCAGTTTTATTAAAAAGGTTCTCAAAATTCAAAATAAACGCATCTTTAAAAAACCACAATATATTTCCCCTCCCCTCCCTCCCCCCAGACACAAAGTTACACTGATCTCTCTCGCTTCACATACAAACACTGAAGAGCAGGAGTGACATCTCACTCGGATCCAAAGAGACTAAAAAACGGTGGAAAAGGGGAAAAGAAGTGTTTAAAAAAATAAACCCTTTGAAAAATAACCTGTGTTAAGTTTTAGCAGCATTATTAGAGTTGAAACCCTCGGCAGCGCTCCCGGGGAGGTTCCAGATCCTCTGAGGGCCAGAGGAATCCCCCTGAGAAAGGAGAGCAGCGAGTCAGAACTGCCTGAAAACCAAACTTCTCGCAGAGTTTTTCCACCAAAAGCTCAGCTAATGATCAGTTGTACAAAAGGAGAGGCAAAAGAAAGGGCAGAGCTGGCCACAAAAGACCTTCGGGGGTGAGATAATGTGTGGGAGGAGGAAAAGGAGCTATAAAAACGTTCAGAGCCCCATCTGCTGTTCCCTCAGGAAGGCAACAGAGAAAAAGGTTCTTCGTATTTACTGGCCTTGAGAGGAAGGTTCAATTTGAAAACATTTGTAACTTCAGGTCAAGGAAACCAATCGTATTTCAGTCAGTGACACACATCAACTGATGTTTTCAGCCAGGCTGTGGTTCTGGGCTCGACAGGGACTGGGGATTTCTGCAGTGGTTTCAGCCCAGGACAGGGATCAGTGCTGGGACACGAGGGCAGGAAAGCAGGAAAAGCAAAGCCAAAGGGGCAGTAACTCACTTCCCCCCCAAAGAGGGGCACAGGTATAGAAAACAGGTATAAAAACTCCATCCCTTCCCTTCCTCGAGGTGCCTGATGCTGCCACACTCCCTGGCTCTGCAAGATCTTGGAAAACTCAGCCACCACACGAGGGTGGGTTTCATTTTGCATTTTCCAGATCTGGGCTCTGGGGCTGATTCACTAAAAAAAAAAAAAAACCAAAACAAAACACTTTTCAGGTTGTTTTTAAGCTGCTTCATCTCTTTCCACAAGTTTGCTGCAGGGAGGAACCAACTCTATTCAAGAACTGCACTATCTGACCCTGAGAAGTGGCACCAGCTTGCAGGTACTTGCCACGGTGGAATCAAACCGAAGACCAAAGGAATAGTCTCTCACAGGCTTCACTTGGGAACTTGGATTCTCCCATAAAACTACGACAAAGTAACAAAAAAAAAAGAGGAAAAAACCCAAACAAAACCAGAATTCATGGCCATCTTTCCACCTAACCTGAAATGCAGATACTACTTCTACTTAAATTATTCTTTACCAAGGTTATTTCAGAGGAGAGAGCAAAGGAAGTGATTTTTTTTTCAGAGACACACTAAGGAGGCAGTGGAAGGCAAGAGTGAAACTTCCCAGTCACCAAATCTGGGCAGTGCAGGTCTGGCTGCTCCGCAGAATCCTCCCCTCTGCTCCCAGCAAGGAGTGCAGCAAGGAATAATTTACAGTCCTCAAGTCATTTATACAATTATATAGAAATATATACAGAAACATATATAAAATATAGATCCTGTGGAATAGGAGGCAACCCGGGAGCTAAAACCTACGACAACTACGCACGGCCAGGCCCGGCCAGCTCAGGTGGATTTCGGCTCTTCCTTCGCCCTGGGGAAGCAAGAAGGGAAGGATTTGGTTTAAACAAGCAGCTTGAGCTGTGTCCAGGCTCTAACAACAAGCCAGAGCTGCAGCCTTGAAAGTGCTGCTCATCTGGCCCACCTTCAGCTAAAATTTATAACATATCGCTGAGTGAAGGTGCAGTATTTTTACTTTTGAGCCCTGATAAGGCTCTCAGTGGTTTATCAGGTGGGCTGGTCAACACCTGCAAACTTCTGCCTGTTAAAGAACCTGTGGCAAAGCCCCCCAGACTGCCACGGGCACCCCTGAACCCTCCCAACGTCCCACTGGGGCACCAGACTCACCCTTTGGGTTCTGCTTTCTCCTCTTTCGCCTTTTCCTCTTCCTTCTCATCTAGAACAGAACAAAGACACAAAGCAGTGCAGTAGGAAAGCCCAAGCCAGGCAGAGCTCCAGGGAGCTGGGAGAGCTCCAGGTCCCAGCTGTCCTGCTCACCTTTCTTCTCTTCCTCCTCCTTTTCCTCCTCTGCTTTCACACGCTTGGCTTTCTTAAAGTTGGCGACGTTTTTGCGCCCTCCTTCCCCTTCGTCCTCAGAGTCGGAGAATTCCTCGTCACAGGATATTCTCTTGTTGGAATTGCGCACTGACAGGGGAGAGGACAGAGCTTGGGTGAGCAGATTTGTGAGTCAGGAGGCTCCAGGCTCTAATTCCCTGAGTACATCTACTCACTGGAGTGAACTAAAGAGCCTACATAAGTCAGGATTAGGCCACGATAAAAACACTTTATCTCTGTACCTGCTGCATCTTTTAACTCATCCCTCCTAACTGCTCATGC
This sequence comes from Margarornis squamiger, assembly GCA_035222235.1. NCBI lineage: Eukaryota > Metazoa > Chordata > Aves > Passeriformes > Furnariidae > Margarornis > Margarornis squamiger. The sequence continues at coordinate 4,479,608 of JAWWTY010000059.1, forward strand.
CCAAGATCCAAGATCACATGGACAACTTGGATTAGGTACAGTGTGATGTCTAGACTTGACAGCATAAGCAGGTTAACCAGCCTCCCACTGAGAAATCTGTCTGCCAGATCTAAAGGCCAATCTGGCTACAAACCACCATTTTCACTGTGGAAGACACTGCTGGCATCACACCTGACAGTCTCCCAGAAAGGATTCTGTCCCAGCACCTACATCACAGGAACTGTTTGAATTCTCACACTGAAGTCCAGAGTTTCTCCATTCTCATCTGGCAAAAGAGATCTCCCAGCCCTGCAGTGCTCAGCCATCAGTGCTTCCTCTTACAAAACCCCCCAGGCAGGTGGGAATGGATTCAAACTGAGACTGCAGAACTGGGCAGAACTAAACCCCAACATCTTCCTCCCTCCAGCTCATGGATCCTGCTCAGCTTCGGCACCCACAGGCTCCTCCCTGCCAGCCCCAAGCACCCACCTGAAATGCGTTTCTCGGGATCATCTTCCTCTTCATCTCCACTGTCTTCCTGGACGGCATCCTCGGGGATGGGCTGCATCTGCACGCCGGGAGCGTGAGGCAGCATGCGCAGGTTCTCGAAGAGCCGCTGCCTAGAGCCAGCCAGGGAAGGACCACCGGGGTCAGCAGGTGCCTGCCAGGGCCCTGGAGGTGCCGTGCAAAGGGGCAGCCCCCGAGAGGAGCCAACACTTACTTGATCTTCTCGAGATACTCGTTGGTGTTCTGGTTGGTCATGTTCGAGGGGCTGATGTGGAGCTTGAAGTCTGGCCCAAAGTACTCAAAATAGTCGTTATATGGAAGTTCTGCAGGCAAATGGAAAGGAACAAACACCAAGCTGTCACTACAATGAAACAAGTGCAGCTCCAGAAGATCAGGGCATCCAAAAGCTCTCACAGAGTAACAATAAAGAGGTAACAAAAGAAGTCTTAGGGTTCCTGCCTCTCCCCCAGCAACACCACCTCCCTGAGCTGTTCTAGAAAGTCACTTAATGGCCCTTAAGTCTCGGTTAAAGGCTCCAGGGGGAATTACCATTGGGAATCTCAGTGTCCAGAGCCACAGCAGTCTCATAGGTCCAGCACCTGGCCACGTTCCGGATGGTGTAGCCGCCCCCTCCCAGCATCAGCATGGGCAAATTGAAACTTTTGACAAACTCCACACACTTGGCGTGACCTGCAGCAAAAGCAGTGGGGGGGAAAAGTCACACTCATGGCCATAAGAACAAACTTTTCCATGGCATCTCCTCTCCCCAGTGATGGCAGCTGAGCACAGGCACTGTGTGCCCTTACCTTTGATGGTGAGGTTAAAGCAGCCCAGCCTGTCCCCGGACAGGGAATCCGATCCGCACTGCAGGACAACAGCGCTTGGCTGGAACGTCTCCATCACTTTAGAGATCACCTAAACAACAAAGCCCTTGTTACAGGCTCTCCACAGGACACTGTCACAGCAGCACAGTGACATCCATGTCAGCCAGGGACGTGAAGACATCCCTGGTGGTCCCACAGCTGCTGACTCCCCCATCCTGGAACACTGGGGCTCTCATACACTGGAGCTCACAGACAGGCTGTGATTGTTCAGGGGGAATAGAGCCCCTGGTGAGCCTTATCACAGAAAACTCAATCAATCTCCCCAAAGAAGGGCTCCAAGGACAAAGTGTGACCCACTCAGCAGAGCTGAGTTCACTTACAGGCTTGAATATGGCTTCGTAGGACTCGTCGTCGATGCCATCCCGGAGGGGATAGTTCACAGCGTAGTACTTGCCTTTGCCTGCACCAATGTCCTGTTGGAGTGAAAGGGGAGAGGCCACAGCTCACCAGAAATGCAGCTGAAACACAGGAACTGTGCTGCAAACTGGGAAGGGAAGCCTGGGACTCCAGCAGTGTAATCTGGACATTAAGCCAGCCCACAGTGCCAGTCTGGGCTGACCACCTCATCTAGTCACTGAATCTATCTTTATTTTAAAATTATATATGTATTTACATTTCTATTACCACTCTCATAACGAAACACCTTATTAAAAATAACTTGTTAAAAATAATTAATTCATTTCCAGGGCACAGTGGCAGCTGCACCAGCAACAAACTCTGGGCAGGATTGAAAAAATACAACTCACAGGTGAAAGGCAAGAGAATTTAGATCAGGAAAATGTAAGTCCACTAAAAGAGCACATAAAAAGAGGTAAAGAACCTTTCACCCCTGAGAAGAGTGTTCTGGCAGTGCCAGAAGTCACAGAGTGACACCTGTATCTACCTGAGTGACACAGTTACCACCATGACTCATTGACACAGAACTGAGTCACAGGAGGAAATGCCAACAGGATAAACCCACTCCCACTCCCTCAGAAACCTTCCCCCAAGAGCTTGTGTGACCAAGAAGATACAGATTGACCAGCACAGCGTTTTCAGAGCCCTTTTCTGAGCAAAATATCCCTTTCTGACCACAACAATGGGGATACCAAAGCCTTGGGTTTAACACACGATCACAGGCACGAAGCTCCCGAACCAGCAGCCTCCCCCTTACACCTCTGCCCTCAGAGAAAGGGGGTCACTTTGAGAGCAGGAACACCCAGGAGAGCAGGGATGGGAAAGAGCAAATGCCAGGGTAGTTTCCAGCCAGGCCTTCAGTCTCACCCTCAGGTCCCCAGTTCCTGGGAAGTATTCTCCGTACTTATGGAAGGACACGGTCATGACACGGTCCGTGGTGTAAAAGGCCTCCTCCACACCATCCCCGTGGTGGATGTCAATGTCAATGTACAGCACCCTCTGGTGATACCTGGGGTCAGAAAGCAAGTCAGAACACTGCATTTATTCAGAGTAAAAGCAGAGGAAATGGGAGAACAAGGAACGTGGGGCTAGTTCCCAGGCTGCTCTCCCCAGGCTCTGCAAGGAAAAGAGCTGCCGAGGAGGGACACACGCCTTGGTCACCAGTGGAACAGAACCACAGAGCAAATAAAGTGGCTTTTGCTGCTCAGGGCAGGCTCAGCTCAGTTTATTCAGATTCAGCCAATAAACTACATTTTTCTTGCCCAAGCCTCCCACTGAGGTTTGCCTTGAGCCAGAAGCTGTCACACATTCCAGCTGTGCCCTCTTTTCCAGGGTGGGTGGCAGAGAGAAGGGACAAAGAGCACCAGCACAATGCTCCAAAAGCTTCTGCTTCCTGCACAGTGCCACTGCTAGACACATACATCCCTGTAGGAGACATCCCAGAAGCCAGCTAATTCAGCCCTCCTGGGAAAGCACAGCTTAAAAAAGGCCACAAAAAGAAAAGGCTGGGAAGAAAGCACCAAGGACTGAGAGGGGAGGCAGCAGGAGGGCCAAACAGAGGGGTAAATAGTGCTGCCCTTACTTGAGGAGCTCCAAGATGGCCAAGACGATGTCGTTGACGTAACAGAAACCAGAAGCCTCTGACTTCTTGGCGTGGTGGAGGCCTCCTGCCCAGTTCACAGCAATGTCTGTCTGCTGCTTGTTCAGCTTCACAGCACTGGCTGGGGGGAGAGCAGTGGCAGAGGGTGAGAACCACAGCAAGAAGCCCATGACAGGGACAGGGCCCTTCCCAGAGCAGCGCTCACAGCTCTGCTGGGGTCCTGCACTGAGCCCAAGCCCCAGGGTTTAGCACTGGATGTCTCCACACACCAAGGAAGGGAAGGGGAAAGGGGGGAAGAAGGGGAGAAGAAGGGAAAGGAAATGCAGGTTCTGCTCTGCACGCACTCGTCGCTTCCCATTTGTGCCTCAGAGCAAAAATCTACACAAACAAGTCCCCAGCATTCAGCTGAGGTCACACTGAACACAGTCTGGATTTCTCAGGGCCCTGAACAAAAGATTTTAATGAAAGGTTTTATCCAACATCTATTCAGGTCATTGACTGAATATGCATTTAGGCAAAGGAAGTTCTCTTCCCCCAGCCCCTTCATACACTTTCTGCACGTTTTGCAAGCCTCCCAGGATCAAAACAAATGATCTGTTCCGTGGAATCCACAGCCCTGGGACCAGAGAGCACAGAGCCACTTCAAGAAATGCTGCAGCCAGTGCTGGGAGGTGCTGCTGAACCACGGTACAGGAAATACAGACTTGGAGGTGCCATTGTGATGCAGCAACCACAAAGCTTTCAGGCCTGTGCACAGTAACAGTTCCCAACACCTGCCTTTCTGTAACAAAGTAGGTGAAAATTGTGAAAGCATTTAAATGTTCCAGCTTTGAGGGAACTCACTGAAACCCCTCAGCTTCTTGTTCATGTTCAGAGTCAGTGGCTTTTTGTTAAAACCAACAGATGAAGTAACCCTGTTCTTTCCTTTCCAGGTTATGCCTGCCCAGAGCAAGGTTTTAACAACTTTTTTTTTTTTTTGCACTGTAAAGCTCACATTGATTTTTTTATTAAATCCTGTTGCTGTGGTTTTGTTTTAACTCTACCACTGGTGATGCTGTTATACCACTTAAAGAGCCCTTCACATATCCAGTGAGGAAACCCAGACCAGTGCTTAACAAATGGGGAGGGATCCATCAATATGCAAAGCCTGGGCTCACACAGGGAGAAATCTGGATCTAATTATTAAGGAAATCAGAAATAGGTTCACAGAGCTTCCCCACCACCCTCTACAACAATGTATTTCCTGGACAGAACTACATTAAATGCATCTGCTTAAAAGGAAAAGAACACACGACTTGTGATCTTACCAACAGAGCCTCCAGCAGAGAGTTGACAGAACTCAAACAGCCCATCAAACACAGGGCAGTCCTCCCCAACATTAACTAGGAAAGAATATAAAACAGTTAGTAAGATAAAACCCCCAAAAACACACTGCTTATACCACCACTCAGATCAGAAAAGCAAAGTGGATGAATGACCAGAAGTGTCAAACAACAAAATACTTGGATCAAACACTGGAATGTGAACATAAGCAAGCTGAGGTTCCCTGAGGAGGCAAAAAGGTTGTTGCTGTAGGGAAGATGCTCCTCACTGTAAGAAAACCAACAGGAGAGCAGATCCCAGGAGCTCAAGAGGGGTGCTCCATGGGGTCCCAAAACCAATCCATCCTGGCAGAAAACAAGTGGGCAGAGAAGATGGGAAAGGGAAAGGATTTTGCTTCCATTTCCTATCATGCTGATGATGAGGAGCTGAGCAAGCAAACAGTGCAGGGGAGAGTGGGGAGGTGGCACATACTGGTGTGTGCTGGAGAGGTTCACATCCACAGCTGGTTTGCTACACTTTGCACAACCCTTTTCCTTCACATCAGACAGTTTTTAGGTTCTCTGACAGTTTTGAGATTCTCAGCAGAACTGTAGTTTTACCCCTGATGAATTTCTACTGCAACCACTTTCACCATTCAAAATAAACACAGTAACAGATTTGGGTCTGACCCAGATTTGCAAGATTCACTTTTACAAACACAGGAATGAAAATAAATCTGTATTTCTGTAGCAGCATCTGTAGAGTGTCTTCTTTCTGTGCTTAATGAGACAGGCACAATGAGCATAGACAGAAAGAGAGTTAGAAACTCAGCTCCACAAAGACTGTGGGGAGGGAGCCTGAATGGCCCCAGTGTGGGACACGGAGACCCAGAAGGAAGTGACTGTTCCCACTTTCCAGTTGTTTCAGCAGGACACAGCAACTGGCAGAGTTTGGATAATCAGCTCAAAGAGGTGGCTGGAAACTCCCCCTGATGAGTGAGGAGAATTGAAGTCATCGATTTCTGCATGTTTTCCATTACAAGAAATTAAACTTCATGCCCTCTGGGTTAATCTGCCCAAGTCTGGCATCAGAATGAACTTAAAGACTGCCCCTTCCCTTTCCAGCTGTTCTCCAGCTACACAGAGCCTGCTACTTTGCAGGTTTTGTTGATGAAAAGCCCTGTCCTCGCATGTTTAAGATGAATTTTCACATTTTGCCTCAGTTCTGGGGAAGCACAGTGCAGGAAATGTTGACTGCCAGAGAGAGCAGAGTGTTCATGAGCTGTATCTGCTCCAGGGGTAAACAGGTCACTCTGTGCAAACATGCACTTTGCTATATGTCATTTGGTGTATTAAGGAGTATCAAGTACTGGAGGGAGTTTTTCAATGTGTATTACTCATGAACCATATCCCCCCTTCCTCTCAGTGCTTGTGCTTTAATATCTGTCCCCTTCAGCTCACACCAGGTTTCCAAGACCAAAATATTGTTTCCATGAATTGTATTTGCTCAAAATCATGAGCTTAAAGTTGCAGAGACACCTAAAATCACCACTAAAGAGCCTCTCCATGGACTGGGGAGGTTAGAACGAGACATGAGCCCCCCATCCTGACACAAAGCTCTGAGGTATTCATGTGGATCTCAACCCTGCCCCACTTCCAAACTGCCACTGCCCTGAAAACCCTTCACAGTTACTGCAGATTTGGGATGTAATTGAGAAGTTGGGGGTTTTCAGTTTGTTTGTTTAATTCACCCAACTCTTTCCCACCTCTGGTTGAAGATAAGCCTTAACACAAAATCCATGCAGCTCACAAATGGAGTTCAGTCATTTCTGAGGCAGGAAGGGAATTTAGGAGAGTTTCCATCCGAACACAAGACAAAAAAAAGACAGGCAAGGTCAAAGGGTTTTCCTCAGCTCTTTTGGCTTGACCCATGATTGCTTTACCAAAAAAATCAAAAGGCAAGTCGGGAGGAAGACAATTTCCCATGGTTCTTCCTACTCTTTTTATCCCAAAGCTCTGCACTAGGCCTTGGATTCCCAGAGCCCTGGATGTGAACCTTGGCAGGGCCTGCAGCATAACTCACATCTTTGCATCTGCTTGCTGTACTCAGACATGTTGTCTGGGCGGATGGATCTCAGGAATTTAATGTAGTCATCACTGTGGTACTTGGTCATCTCCTCTGCATTTGCCTTGTGAGGACGCTGCAAGGACACAAAAAGAAAAAATTCCCCTTTCCAATCCCAGATTTACTCCCACAACTGCAAAAAAAATATCAAACCAGCAGCATTAAACAAGAGAAACTCACTTTGAAAGGCAAGAATGCCACTACTGGAATGTATTACATATGTAGACACAGACCATAAATTCAATTTACAGAGGCAAAAAAGCAGTTTTCCAGTCTCCAAAGCTTCTCTGAAGCACAGAACATCTCACTACAACCCTCAGAAGAAACCAGAAATACATCAGCACAACTATGTGGTTTTTTTCTCCTTTCCTCTGGCTCATCAAGGAGTCTGAAGCTCCAAAATTACAACCTGGCACATAAATTATGACCCTTCAGAGCCATCTCTCTTGCTGAGCAGCCCTACACTCACATAGATCTCCATCTTCCTGTAGAGGCCATAGTTCAGCAGCAGGTTGTGGGTCATCCGGATCCTGTGGGGTTTCATGGGATGTCCTTGGCCATAATAGTAGTTTCCAACATCACCTGGGAGCAGAAAGGACTTTGTTAGAGCAGGGAAAACCATCCACTCCTTTAAAGGGAATCACAGCCAAGCCACCAGGTCAAATGTCATTTATTTGTCCTTCAGATGGGTTGGGGTCTCCCATCTTCTTTGCACAGGTGTCTCCATGGATTCAGGAAAGTCATGGGCTCAGGGGGGTGGAATTAAATCATCTTTAAGGTCCCTTCCAGCCCAAAGCATTGTGGTTCTACAAGTTCAGAGGAGGAAGCTCCAGACTTGGAGCAGAGGAGTTTTCTGTGCTGACTGAGCACTCAAAACCACCTCAGACAAGAGGACTCCCAGGTTTCCCTGGGCAGGTCCCACCCAGGGCCACAGGAGTTTAATCCCAGCTCAGACAGTGCCTCAGCCCAGGGAGCAGCAGCCCCTGCCTCACTTTCTTACTGCTTACCCAAAGTGCCTCTGTCACTGAGCAAACACCAGCCCAGCTGTGGTTTTACAGCTCCTCAACCCTTCTCACCCTTTTCTACTCCTTGAAATCCTTCAGAGGGATCTCAGGCCTTCCCAGCCACCCCCTGAGAAGCCTCCTATGGACACCAGCTTAACAAAGTCACCTTCCTGCAAGCTCATCTCCCCACATGGATTTTCTCCTCCCCAGCCAAAGCTGAGCTCACACTTCACTCCCCCACAGCAGGCACTGCTAAACAGGGTTATTTCCCCCTCCCTCCTTTCCCAAGGAGCTTATTTTCCTGAAACGTAGAGAAATTTAACTTTCAGATTGGTGCCTCCTGCCTGATTTGGCTGCAGGAGGCACAGATCAAACACTGCCAAGAGCAGGAAACACTCAGGCAGCCACAGGCAGCAGGAATATCGCCCAAGCCTCATTTTCTTGGGAAACCAGATGAAGTTGTTCATGGAGTTGTACAACTCCTGATCCATTTAGGAAGCAGGAGACTCAATCCAGTCTGGCTGGTGACTCAGTTGGGAGAATTAATATTTCATCACCCATCTCAACATTCAGGAGAAGCTGCTGCTTCCCCACAGCACTGGAGCTTTTCCTCCTGTGGACACGGATCTATTTTCAGTCAAAGTGGATGCAAATGGTGCAAATCCCACACCCAGACAACTCTGCTGCTGGAATTTACCTGTCCATGGGGCTACAGGGAAATGGGAGGTTGTGTTCTCTCAGTATATGGAATTATTTTCAGTTAAATACATCTTTTAACCAAAAAGAACTCTGTTTTCTGAAATTTATGACGGGTAACCATCCCTCCAGTAAAATATATCCCTAAACCTCCCCCTAAGTCAAGCCTTGGGGAACTTCACAAGAGATGTTTGAGACTCTCTCTAGAAAAATACAAGCACAAAACTTCACGAAGCTTTAAAAAACCAGCATCATCCTCCCCTCAGGCTGTCAGTGAAATGCCTGAGCCAACCCTGACCTCCAGAGCCTGTTCTCTCTGCTGACACATCCCACCAGCAATCCTGGGGAGCCACGGAGTGCCAGAGCAGATTAAGAGACTGTGAACTCAACAGACACCTCTTCATCTGCTGGGGTTAAACGAGTCCCTTCACGGGACCTACAAGCTCCTTCATGGGGAGCTTGTAAGGGAGAATTTACACCCAAACCACTCCAAAACAGACCTCTGGATACCTCATCACCTTTTCCTCACTCTCTGCATCCCACATTCCTTCTCCACCTGCAATTTATGGCTCAAGGGATCCAAAACAGCACCCTGTGGGGAATTTTCCCACCAGATCCAACCTCCCTGCGTGGAAAATAAAGGCCCCAAACAAACTGGCCTCCTGCAACTGCAGACTGTGCCTTTCCCCACAGTGAAAGCACCTCGGCCACACTGTGGATGTTTGTCAGCTGCTCAGAAAAGAGCAGTGGAATAAAAAAAAAAGGGGGCACTAAAACCTCACCACAGAGTAAATTAGGGAGGGCAGCTCTAGACAAGAGTGTGGAGCCCAACCTTGTGCAGTAAAGACCTCAAGGGAGGCAGCTCTGCTCAGCATTTCACACAAAACAACCAGTTATTTCATATTTAACATATAATTATGGGCCTCCCAAGATTATAGTTTGCTCACAAACCAACAGGCTGCTCTGTGAACACGTTATATTCCAAAGACAGGGATGAATTTCATGGAATCACAGAATGGTTGGGGTTGGGGGGAACTCGAAGATCATCCAGTGCCACCCCCTGCCATGGGCAGGGACACCTTCCATGAGCCCAGGGTGCTCCAACCTGGCCTTGGACACTTCCAGGGCTGGAGCAGCCACAGCTTCTCTGCCCAACCTGTGCCAGGGCCTGCCCACCCTCC
>JAWWTY010000059.1:4491539-4512847 GCA_035222235.1 Margarornis squamiger
GATCACCCCCAGCACCCCAGGGTGATGTCCATGGAGTCTGTGGGGTTTTGGTGCAGGGGGGAGCACCCCCAACACCCCAGGGTGATGTCCATGGAGTCTGTGGGGTTTTGGTGCAGGGGGGATCACCCCCAGCACCCCAGGGTGATGTCCATGGAGTCTGTGGGGTTTTGGTGCAGGGGGGAGCACCCCCAACACCCTGACATCGGGGTGCCCCACCAGCCATCATGGCTGCTGCTGGTACTGGCCCTCGGTGGCCGTGAAGAAGTCCTCGAGCACACTCTTCATGTACTCGAAGGTGGGGCGCTCCTCGGGGCTCTCCTTCCAGCACTGCCTCATCAGCTCGTACAGCTCGGCAGGGCAGTTGTCCGGCTGGGGCATCCGGTACCCGCGCTCCAGGTTCTGGATCACCTCGGGGTTGGTCATCCCTGCCAGGACAACACGTGGGGGTCAACTGGGGTTGCCCCCCCCACACATCGTAGCTACCACCCCATGGATGGTCATTCCTGCCTGGACAATGCACAGGACTCAGTTTGGTACCACCCTGGGGTTGGTCACCCCTGCCAGGACATCAAATTGGGGTCACCTGAACATCGTAGGTGCCACCCCAGGGTTGCTCATCCCTGCCTCGACAATGCAGAGGACTCAATTTGGTACCACCCTGGGGCTGGTCACCCCTGCCAGGACACACACAGGACTCAATTTGGGTCCTCCCATACCACAGGTACCACCCTGGGGCTGGTGACCCCTGCCAGGACAATGCACAGGACTCAATTTGGGTCCCCCCCATACCACAGGTACCACCCTGGGGTTGGTCACACCTCCAGGACACGCACAGGACACAATTTGGGGCTGGTCACACCTCCAGGACACACACAGGACACAATTTGGGTCCCCCCATATCACAGGTACCACCCTGGGGTTGGTCACCCCTGCCAGGACACACACAGGACTCAATTTGGGGCTGGTCACACCTCCAGGACACACACAGGAAACAATTTGGGTCCCCCCATATCACAGGTACCACCCTGGGGCTCGTGACCCCTGCCAGAACAACACACAGGACTCTATTTGGGTCCCCCCCATACCACAGGTACCACCCTGGGGCTGGTGACGCCTCCAGGACAACACAGAGGACTCAATTTGGTACCACCCTGGGCACGGTCATCTCTGCCAGGACAGAGAACACGCGTGACATCGAATTGGGGTCACCCCACACTTTCACCCCCCATGGGGAGGTTTCCCCCCATTCCACCACCCTGAACGCCCCTCCAAGTGGTGCTTGGGGATGTGCCATGGGAAGCAGTGGGATGCACGGCAGGGTGGAGGGCAGGGAGCCAGGCTGGGAGCGTGTGTGCGTGCGGGAGTGCATGTCCACACTCGTGGGCGTGCGCTTGCGTGTGCCAGCACTGCTGCCACGGGAGAATCCTGCAGCTGCCGGGAAATCCTGACCTGGATATGGGATCCGACCGTAGGTGACGATCTCGGTGAGCAGGATCCCAAAGGACCACACGTCCGACTTGATGGTGAACGTCCCGTAATTAATGGCCTCTGGAGCCGTCCACTTAATAGGGAATTTGGCCCCTGAAAAGAACCCAGCAGGAGGGGAGGGAATGAGGCGTCCTGGCAGAGCTGGAATCACCCCTCTGTGTGTTTAATCTGCTGTGACAGCCCCGGCTCAGCCTCTGTCCCTGCCCTGGGATGAGCTGGCTTTGGTGGCATCCCGTCCCCCCACTGCTGGGCTGTGGGCTGGCACCCCTGCTCCTCCAGTAGCCACCAGCCAGGGCTGCCAGCCCACCAAAAGCTGGGTTGGGGGGGCAAACAGGGTCCTGCAGAGTCCTGCAGCCCCCTGCCCATCCGAGGGGAGAGAGATGGGGGAGGAAAAAGTGTCCCTGCAGTCCCCCTTTTCTCCCCCTCCTGCAGGTCCTGTCCCTGCAATGCCCCTCTGCTGCCTCTCCTGCAGCTCCCAGGGCACTGTGGGGACCCCCAGGGAGGGCAGGGTGGGTGAGGGTCCCTCCTGAGCAGGGCAGGATGGGGTCCCACCCTCGCGAGCCGTGTACTCGTTGTCCTCGATGAGCCGGGCCAGCCCAAAATCGGCGATTTTGCAGCACAGGGTGTCGGAGACGAGGATGTTGGCGGCCCTCAGGTCCCGGTGGATGTAGTTCTTGGCCTCGATGAAGGCCATGCCTTCAGAGATCTGTAATTGGGGGTAATTGCAATTAGCTCCAGCCCCGCAGAGCCCTCCCCGTCCCAGCCCCGTGGGTCTGCCCCCCTCACTTGTGCAGCCATGTCCAGCAGCTTGTTGATGCTGAGCTTGATGCCTTCCGAGGTCTTGAGGAAGTCCACGAGGCTGCCTGCAATGGGGGCAGCAGGTCTGAGCAGCAAACACATGCTGCCTCCCTCCCCAGCACCTCAGGGTCGTGGTGGGGAGGGTCACCAGGGCACTGTCACCCACTGCTGCAACCCAAAATGCAGGGCTGGGAAGCTCAGAGCCCCCCAGGAAGGTGGGCAGGAGAGGGTGGGCAGGGGAACACCCCTCCTGCAAGGTCCTTCTCTCCTCCTTTATCCCCCAGCTCCTGGTGGAGGGAGGGACAATGCCAAGGCAGAGCGTGGCAGGGATGCCCAAAGTGGCTTGAGGCACATCAACCATCACAAACAGCTGGATGGGACAGCCAGGAGCTGAAGGACTGGACTTTTGGGACTGCCCAGGGAGGTGGTGGCGTCCCCACCCTTGGAGGTGTCCAAGGAATGACTGGACATGGCACTCAGTGCTCTGGGCTGGGTGATAAGGTGGGCATCGGGCACTGGTCGGACTCGACCTTGGAGGTGTTTTCCCACCTAAATGACCCCGTGGCTGTGTGACCACAGCTCTTCACAGCCCCCAGCCACCCCCACCCGTGGTGGGCAGCGCCTGGGTGGCCTCACCCTTCTCCATGTACTCGGTGATGATGTAGATGGGCTCCTTGGTGACCACGGCGTAGAGCCGCACCAGCCGCGGGTGCTGCAGGTTCTTCATGAGGTTGGCCTCGGCCAGGAAGGCGCTGGGGGACATGCTGCCCGCCTTCAGGCTCTTCACAGCCACCTTCGTGTGCCCATTGTACAAGCCTGGGGAGGGACGGGAAGAGTGGGGTGGGGAGAGGGACCAGAGACGTGTTTGGGGGCTGCTCTGTGGGTCTGGAGCATCCCAAGCCAAGACTGCACAAGGAAAGGCTGCAAAGGTTGGCTGAAGATGGACCCTCACACCTCGGACTGGTGCAGCGTGGCCGGAGGATTTTTGGGGCGATCACAGCACTGTCTCGGGCTAAAAGCTGTGGTCACACTTCAACCCATGTGGCAGATACCTTAACGTGGGGCTTTCAGTCACCACAAGGAAAGGAGGATGTTGATCACTGGGTTTTGAGCAGGAGGGAGGGCTGGGGGAGCCAGGCTCTGGCTGGGAACCAGGAGGGGACTTTGTGGGGCAGCCAGCACCCGTGGGTGTGAAGGCAGAGACCCCTCTTTGGTGGGGGAGAGGAGGAGGGCAGCCCTAGTGCCTTCCCCACCATGGCACTCAGGAGCAGGAGGTGCTTTTGTGGCTGGATCACCATGCCCTCGAGGCCCCACGCTGCCTCCAAGCTCCAGCTGCTCCCAGAATTCAACCAGAGCCACAACAAGGGACGTTTCCCAAGTGTGGCCAAAGCCACCAGCTGCTCTCATGGTGAGCAGAGCCCAGCTCCATGTAGACACAGCCCCTGTCCCCTCGTGCCTCCACCAGGATCCCATCCTGGCAGTGGAACACGGATATGGGTGGCTGGGGTGGGAGAGGGGGAAGCTTGGGCTGCTCCTGTGAACCAGAGCTGCCCCAGGGCTGCCCAGCTGCTGGGTTCTTCCCTCTCCCATGACCATGTGGAAAGCCATGGTCCCACTCCTGCGGCTGTGCTGGCAGCTCCAGAAGAGATCCCTGCTGGATCCCTCCCATCCTGAGGATGCCACACACCAGAGCCTCATCCAGGAGGAGGAGGAGCCCCAGACTCGCCCTGACTCACCCATCCAGACCTCTCCGAACTGCCCCGCTCCCAACTTCTCCACCAGCTTCAGCGACTCCCGCGGCACCTCCCACTCGTCCTGCCACCACGGCTTCTGCGGCTTCTGCGTCCGGCAGGGTTTGCCCAGGCGGGTACAGAGCCCGTCGGAGCTGCCTGGGGTGGGGGGAGGCAGAGCTGGGGTCAGGGCAGGCAGGGGCACCAGGAGCCTGGCACAGGCCAATGGCTTGGCTGGGGCATGGGGAGAAGTGTGTCCTGCTCATCCCATCCCATCCCATCCCATCCCATCCCATCCCATCCCATCCCATCCCTGACCCATCCCACCCCATCCCGTCCCATCCCATCCCTGACCCATCCTGTCCTATTCCCATCCCATCCCATCCCATTCCCATCCCTTGCCATCCTATCTCATTCCCATCCCATCCTATCCTCTCCCATCCTGTCCCGTTCCAGTCCCATCTTGTCCCATCCCATCCAATTCTGTGCCATTCCCATCCCATTCCCATTTCACCCTGTCCTATCCCATCCTGCCCCCTCTACCATTCTCATCCCATCCAATCCTGTCCCATCCCACTCTCATCCCATCCCCATTCCTTTCCCATCCAACCCTGTCGCATCCCTCTCCCATCCTGCCCCATTCCTATTCCATTCCCATCCCATACTACCCCGTTCCATCCTGACCCATCCCGCCCCATTCCCACCCCATCCCGCCCCATTCCCACCCCATTTCCACCCTGTTCCCACTCCCTCAGCCCGGCCCCTACGGGTGTAGTGCTGCACCAGCTCCCTGAGGCTGCCGAAGGGCATGCGGGGGGAGATGTAGAAGCCACCATTGTCCAGGTTCCGGATCTTGTAGTGCTTCACCGTCTCTCCCTGGCTCTCATCGAGGTCCCGCACGGACAGCGAGTACGAGCCTGGGGACATGGGGACCATGTGGGACCCTTCCCGTGCTTCCAGGGCCTTTCCCAGTGCTGGCAGCAGAGCTGCTGCTGGGGTGGTACCTTTGGAGGTCTCGCTCTCCCGGATGAGGAAGGAGCCGTGCGTGTTGCCCGACGCCAGGAGCTGCCTCTCTGCATCCTTGCGGCTGATGTTCTTGAAGAACCACCTGGGGACACGGGGCAGGGTTAGGCATGGGGGGGATCAGGTTGTGCCTTCACCCACTGGCACTTCTGGGGATGCTCCTGGCTCCGTCCCCCTCTGCCAGGACATCCATCCCTACTCACGGCTCGGGCTCCAGGCTGTTCACCAAGGCCACGAAGTTGTAGGGGATCAATCCCTCCTGGCCGGTGGTGAGCGACTGTGCCTTCCACCACTCCCCATTCCTGCAAGGACACAGTGGGGTGAGACCCTCCAGCTGCCAGGACCATGCACAGACCCCCCAGCAGCCCGGGAGCTGTGGGGCTGTGCAGGGCTGAGTGCTAGGACACGGCTGGCACTTGCTTACTCTTCCAGGACACGGAGCTTCTCGCCCTTCCGCAGCCCCAGGTCCCCGTCGTGCTTGGGCTCGTAGTTGTACAGGGCCACCACCAGCTTATCTGGAGGGACAAGTGGAGGGACAGGGTGGCAGTGGCCAGTTTGGGGTGTCCCAGCCACCCCCAGCTGTGGCCAGACCTTACCTTGCACGGGGGAGCACGGTGGGGATGTGGACTCGTAGGACACCAGAGGGTCTTGCAGCTCAGAGCCATTGCGGATCAGCCTCTGCCAAGGGATGAGGAGCCCTGTGAGCCCTCACCTTCCAGGGTTTGTCCACCCTATGGCCACCTCCAGAGGGGTTTGGCCACCAGGATGGGGACCTGGTCGCCCCCTCCTCACCTGCCCCTTGCTGTCGGGCTCGATGGGGTAATTGCAGTGCTCACAAATGTCGATGTTCTCGATCCAGTCCTCGTCATAGTCCGAGCTGCAGCAGCAGCCCATGGTGCCTGGGGGGGCAGAGGTGATGAGAGGAACCTTCACAGCCCCAGCCTGGCCTCTCCTCCTGCTCCAGCACATCCCCATCCCTGCATCCATCCACCTGGCTGCCCATGTGGCATGGCCCATCCTGCACACTGCTCAGCTGAACTGGGGACATCACCTGACTCTGTCTCCAGCCATTATTCCCTCCTGATTTATTCTGACTTTGTTAATCAACACCACTGAAGGCAATTAGTCCCCAGCCTGAGGCTCCCCTTTCCCTCCAGCTCCTTCCCACGCTGCATCCCTCCCACCTCCATCCTTCCCTTGGGCTGGCCCCTCAGTTCTCCACCCAGATAACAACCTAATCATTAATATCCCATCAACAATTAATACACTCATGCCTGGCCCTGCAGCTCGTGTTTAACGAGGTTTGGCTGGACGTGGTACCTCCCAAAAGCAGCTCCTGGGGTCAGAGGTGGATGTGGGTGCTCCCCACACACCCCACCTAATTTCCGTCTCCCACGGGCTCTCAGCCTGCCCCCACATTCACCCCATTTCTCCTGCATCAGGGATGTCCTGAAAGTCCCACCCCTGCTCCGGGACCCCCCATCCTCTGCAGCTCACCCTGAAACATCCAGGACCCTCCAACCTCGAGGATCAGCCCTGGGGGCACGGAGCCGGCTCAGGGGTGTCCCCAGTGTCCCCACTCCGGTGTCACGAGTGTCGCGTGGGCTCTGCAAAGCACCCCGGGCACCTCTGGCCTTCCCACGAATGTTGATCATGGCACAAAGCCGGGAGCCCCACGGTGCATCGTGTGGAAACGGCAGCCCACGGCCCCGGAAAAAGCTCTTCTGCAGAATCCCCCACGCCCACACGGATGGGATTTGTCTCCATCTCCACCAAGACCTGGCCTCCAAACCCTGCTCTCCAGGCTCAGCTCTGGGGGCTCTTTGGGGGCCCTGATGTGGTTTCTGCAGGGTCTGGAGCCCTGAGTCACCCCGAGTCACCCTGAGCCAGCCCAGGTGTGCCTGACCCAACACCCAAACCCAGCGGCTGCTGTGCCAGCACCGAGCAGGAGCTCTGATCTGGCAGAGAGTGGTGCAGCTGTGAGGGCCCCAAACCCCTCCTGGTGCCCAGCTGAGCCCTGGGAGCTGCTCTGCTGGGAGCCAGACTGGCTGCTGGCACCTCTGGCACCATTTTGTCCTCAGTTTCCAGCCATGGCACCCTGGGTTTGCACCACGTAAATCCACCTCTTTCTGTGCTGCTGAGGAGGACGCAGCAGTGGGGGTTTTGTTTGGGTTTGGGGGCTTCATTTGGGTTTGGGGACATAGGGAAAGGTCTCACGGGGGGTCCCCAAGGAGGGCGTGGGGTCCCCAGGGTGCTGCCAGCCCCTGGTGCCACCAGCCTCAGCCAGAGGATGCCAGGCACTGCCAGGGCTGGCTTTCCAGACCAGGAGCCCCCTCCCTTGGGTTCAGGGTCGGCAGGGATATGGGGACCATCCCCACGGTGCCACCTCGGGGTGCCCACCACCACAGTGACCAAAGGGGACAGGTGACTGGCAATTTTGGCAAGGAGAACACAGATGAGTGAACCCCCCCAATGCTGTGCAACACTGCTTTGGGGACTTGTGCTAAAAACCACCCTGGTACCCTCAGCTCCTGGTGACACCCATTTGGGAACTCACTTTGGCACCCAACAAGGGGTCCAGCCACCCTGCAGGCAGGAGCAGCAGGCAGGGCCACAGTGATGCCCGGCAGCAGCAAACCCCATCTCCATCCCCCAGCACCACCCTGACCCCACAGAGGAGAATCCCCCAACCCCCCCAGAGCTCCCCACATCCCTTCAAACCCCTTCACCAAAGGCGAGCGGTGCCAGGAGATGTTTTTTCCTCCCTGGGGTGGGGAGGGAGGTGCTGCTATTGTGCCTTTTTTTCTTGCAGCCCCAAGCCACAGCGTAATTTCCACCGAGCAGCCGTTTCACCTGGGCCACGCCGGAGACAGGGGCTGTTTGAAGTTGTTTTTGGTGACTGCATCTGTGCAACCGAATTTCTGCTGCGAAGGGGCCTGGGAGGGCCGTGAAGGCGCCCCTGCCCCGTGTTCAGTGTCCCCTGGCAGGTGTGCATGCATGTGCATGGATGTACACATATGTCCTTGAGTGTGTCTCCCCCTGGCCTTGACATGGAGCATGTTTGGACCCCCCCAGCTCCCTCCCCTGTGCTGACCCTTCCTCACACGCTGCTCTGGCCAGGTCTGGTTGGTTTGTTCACAAGTGTGGGCGGGTGTGAGCAGCGCTGCAGGCTGGGCTGACCCTGTCCTGGATGCTCTTCAAGGCTCACCTGAGTGTCCCCAAGTCAGCTGTGACCCAGCTGTGACCCACTGGATGTCCAGCCCTGCGCTGGCAGAGCCTTGAAGTGACACGAAGGACCACAGCCCCAATGCTGCCATTGCAGCAGGAAGGTGTTTGCACTGAGACAGCACCAGAAATGTGTCTATCTCAGCCTCTGAACCCCCAAAACGGGCAGCAGCCCCCACTGGACCAGCACTAAACTGGTGCCTGTCCCTACACTGCCCTCACCCACGGCCTTGGGGACAAAACTCCCCCTTATACCCTGGAAATGGGGACTTGGGAAGAGCCCTGTGAGGGGGCTGCTGCCCCCACCCTGGGCAGGACCCCCAGGCAGACAGAAGACATTGGGACAATGACTTTCACCCCAACAGGGTGGGCACAGAGGAATGGGGAGCACAGGCTCACTGCCCCCATCCCTCACCCAGGCACCAGCACACATGTCCCCCAACACATCTCCGAGCCCCATTTCCATCCCTCCGAGGGGCACTCGGAGAGCGCAGTGGATCCCCCCAGTTTCACACCTGGGTGGTCCCCACCTCCCACCTGGACACTGCAGACCCTCTGACCCCCAGGCCTTACCTGTCGGCAGCGAGGTGAGGAGCAGGCTCTGTCAGACCCCCATGCCCTGGATTCTCTGCCGCCCCTCCTCACGTGCTGCCCATCCCAGGGGGAGCAGCGAGGAGCCCCCCGGGCACGGGCTGTGCTCCCCACCAGCTGCTCCTGCTCCCGCCTGCCCTGGTTTCCTGCCTCATGAGCAAACTCTCGAGAAGCTGGTTCTCAGCTCGCGCCCGACCGCAAGCGCGAGTGACAAACCCCGAGGGCTTCCTGCCATCCCCGCCACGAGGGTCCCTGCCCACGCTGCCCCCGAACCCAGGGGATGCTGAGACCCCTCAGTCATGAGAGTGGAGTCCCACGGGGTGGGAGAGGGGTCAGAGACGGGCAGGGGGGTTGTCACCTGCTGCCCGAGCCCCCCGGTCCCCTGTGCTGTCCCCTCTCCAGGGCTCAGGTTGGCAGTGCCCTGTGCCCTGCCCTGTCCCTGACCCCAACACCCCTTTTAGGACTCGTCCTGCATGCCACAGCCCCCTGGTCTGGCCATCACCACTGTGTCACCGCAGGCTTTGGCACCACGGGGACGTGGGCTGGCGCCGAGGGGACACGCGGTGGCCCTGCCAGGCTGCCAGCCCTGTGTTTTGGAGGCAGCTCAGAGCAGAGCAACCACAACACCATTGTCTTGGCTTCTGAGATCAGACACGAAGCCGCAGGTACCTGCTCGGCAAGGCACAGGAAGCCCAGCTGTGTTGGGGAGAGGGGGGCTGTGGCAGCCTGGAGGGCACACCAGCCTCTCCCCATGTCGTGGCAAGGAGAAATGGCCCCCAAGATGATCCCTGTGTCATCTCTCAGCTTCCCCGGGTCTCCCTGTATCACTCCTGGCACTGCTTGCTCACAGTGCTCTGTGAAAGTCACATCCCAGGTGGCACTTTGTGCTGTCACCCCCCAGTCCCCACAGCAAAAGGCCAGGAGCCACATCTGGGGGGTACAGGAAGGTGCCTGGGTACAAAATACAGATAAAATATCAGCTCTCACCTTCACCTCCTTTTATTCCACCACAAAGGGCCATTCCCAACATTTTCCACCATCACTAGGGACAGGTCCCCCAAGCCCCCCGTGCCCCACGGGGGGTGGTGGCATTTCCCATGTCACCAGGGCATGGCACTGCCCCCGGAGCAGGGCTGGCAGCACCACGGCTCAGCTGCCCCTGCCCCGAGTCCTGGGGGATTTGGGGAGGGATCCTCGAGCCCTGGCAGGTCCAGGTGCACCCACGGGTGCCTGTGGGGCTGCCCCCGAGACCCCAGGGGGGTCAGCAGAGGGAGAAGCGCCGGGAGTTGATGTTCATGCGGGTGACCCCGATGTGCTTGAGCGGCGTGGAGAGCAGGAAGGCGGCCTTGGGAGGGATGTTGCACAGCAGGTCCGAGTCTTCCTCGCAGCCCTCGAGGCCGAAGGTGGCGTCGTCCAGCATCTCCTTGTGCTGGTGGCAGGCCTGCTCCACCTTGAGCCGGTGCAGCCGTGCCCGCAGGCGCATCAGCTGCTGGGCCAGGCTCTGGTCCACAGCCTGCATGTCCCGCTGCAGGGGGGACGGGGTCAGGATGGAGCGGGACCGACCCCGGGGCAGCTGCCTGGGCAGCAGGGATGGGGCTTGGCCAGGGAACAAACCCACTGGGGACCACCCTGGGACAGCACAGAGCCCACGCACACAGCCCTGGGGTGGGCACAGTGTGTGTGCCGGGGTCAGATGCCCACGGGTTTGTACCCACAGGGCTGTTGGTGCCTTAGGGATGCCCCAAACACCCTGTGCCCCACGAGGACGGTGGCATTTCCCACGGCATCGCCCTGGGAGCAGGGCTGGCAGCACCGTGGCTCAGCTCTGCCTGCCCTGGCTCCCGGGGGATTTTGGGTGCCACCCTGTGAAAGCCACCATGTGCCACATCAAGGAGGCCCTGGCAGCGCTGCCACCGGCAGAGCTGGCGGGGGGGTGACAAGTGCAGACCCCGACAGGGCTGTGACCCCCAGTGCTGTGAGGGGACAGGGGCAGAGCTGTGGCACCACAGAGCCACATGTGCCTTGCAAAAGTCCCTGTGCACCCACCAAGGCGGGCAAAGGAGCAAAGCCCCCACTGCCCCCACCGTGTCCCCTCACTGGTGTGCTGGGTCTGGCACAGGGCAGCCCTGTGACCCCATCTCAGCCCTTGCCCACCGCCCATCCCACCACCAGCTACTCACCAGCTCCGTCCTGAGCCACTCCAGAGCCTCCTCCACGGTGGCAAAGCCACAGATGCCACCGCCCTGCGGGTCCTCGGGGTGCCCAGCGCCCTGCTCAGCCCCCCGTGCCCCTCCGGGGGTCCGGGTGCCCCAGCGCTGCCCCCTCACCCGGGCTTCCCACTCCAGGTACGAGGGTCTCCGTGTCTGCAGCTTCAGCTTGGCCGTCAGCGCCTTCACGCTGTCCAGGTTCTCCTCCTCCCAGGTGGGCTCCTCCTCGCCCAGCTCCTTGAACTTCACCTGGCCCAAAGCCATGGTGCCACCCACCCAAAAAAAAACCCCTGGGGTG
This sequence comes from Margarornis squamiger, assembly GCA_035222235.1. Lineage (NCBI taxonomy): Eukaryota > Metazoa > Chordata > Aves > Passeriformes > Furnariidae > Margarornis > Margarornis squamiger. The sequence goes on from JAWWTY010000059.1 coordinate 4,502,900, forward strand.
ACCTCTGCCCACTCAGCCCTCCCCCGTGGAAATGAAGCCTCTGCCACGACCACCCACCCACTGCCCCAGCTGTGCCCGATTCCCGGCTATTTATCCACCCCCCGAGGGCAATTCCCACGGGCAGGAATTTCCTTACGCAGAGAAGTGCAAGGGAGGAGGTGATTTATTTTTTTTTTTAATTTATTTATTTGATGTTGTTGTGTTGGTTTTGGTTTTTGGGGGGTTTTTTTCTGTTTTCATTTCCTTTTCTTTTTTAGCATCATTGTCTCCGGCTGGGAGGAGACTCCCCGTTCCCGGACGGAGCCTTCCCCGGGCACGGAGGAGCAGGAATGATTTATCCCCGGGCACAGCCGCCCTCCCACGGCCGGGGGGAGCCCAAAAAAAGCCAAAAGGAAGGAAAAAGGGCCCGGGGGGGGCACAGGGGGCAGTCGGGGTCCCGCACCCGGACGGGACGTTAAGGTGGAACCGCCCGGGGCTCTCTGCTCCGCCGCCTCCTCCCTGCCCCGGGGGGCTTCCAGGGCCACCAGCGGTGCCTCCTGGATCTCACCTGTGCCCCACGGGTCCCACCTGCCCCGTGGACCCCCAGCTTGGGCCCCTCCAGCGCCCCAAATACCCCGCGTGTCCCGCCCGCGCTGCGACAGACTCCCCCGTGCCCCCTCCCGTGCCCTCCCCGTGTCCCCCCCGTGTCCCCTCGAGTGTCCCCTCCCCTCGCACCCCACGCCGTGACCCCCCCCCAAAAGCCCACCCGGGATCCCCCCCACCCACCCCCGTCCCGGGACCGCCCCGTCCCTCCGGACCGGGCCACCTTAAACCCGACATCCGCCGCCCGGCCGGGCAGTGCGGGGCATCGCCGCACCCCGGGGTCCCTCCCTGCATCCCCCGCTGCCCCTCTTGCTCCCCGGGATCCCCCTCCCACGCCCCGGGATCCCCCCTTTCACCCCTCGAGATCCCCCTGCTTGTGGCCAGCAGTTCCCTGTTGGTGGCACTCCGGGGTCCCCCGCTTGCACCACCCCCCTCCCGGGTCCCTGCTGCACCCCACAGCCTCCTGCTTGCATCCTGAGAGTCTTCCTTGCACCCCAAAGTTCCCTGCTTGCCCCCCAAGGTTCCTGCTTGCACCCCAAAGTTCCCTGCTTGCACCCCAGGGTTTCCTGCTTATGCCCAGGAGCTCCCCGTGGGCACTCTGAGGTCCCCTGTCTGCCCCCCACTGTCCTCCTGTTTGCCCCCCGAGCTCCCTGCTTGCCCCCCGAGCTCCCTGCTTGCCCCCCGAGCTCCCTGCTTGCCCCCAAGGTCCCTGCTTGTCCCCCAAGCTCCCTGATTACCCCCGAGTTCCCTGCTTGCCCCCCAAGGTCCCTGCTTTCCCCTCAAGGGCCCTGTTTGCCCCCGAGCTCCCTGTTTGTCCCCAAGGTCCCTGCTTGCCCCCCAAGGTCCCTGCTTGCCCCCTGAGCTCCCTGTTTACCCCCGAGTTCCCTGTTTGCCCTCTGAGTTCTCTGCTTGCCTCCCGAGCTCCCCACTTGCCCCCCGAGCTCCCCAGCTGCCCCCCAGCCCGAGCAGGTAAGCAGAGGGGTGGCAGGGACGCTGCCAGGTGCCCACCCTCCTCTTCCTCGCCCAGGGCCCCTGGCAGCAGCCCCTGCCCCGTCCCCAGGCCCAGGGGTGGCTGTGGGCACAGGGACCCTGGGTTGTGGGGCTGGTAAGGGGTTAGGGTTAGGTTTCCCATTTGCACCCCCCATCCCCTCCCCACGGGCCGGCTCGGGGTGGGAGCAGGGTGCCAGCTGAGCCCCCCGTGCCTCAGTTTCCCCCTCTCCACCAGGGCTGGAAATGTCCCCTGGCTGCGTTTTGCTGCCCCGTCCGCTGTAGGTGACAAAGCAAACACCACGCAGGGCTGAGGCCGGCGTGACGCACAGGGAAGGAGAAGGAGAAGAAGAAGAGGAGGAGGAGGAGGAGGTTTGCAGCCCTTCCTGCACTGCAGGATTTCCCCTTTCCCCCTCCCCAGCCCCTGCGTGGGGCACAACCAGCCATGGAGTTCTCGGAGCTCATCAAGACGGCGACGGTGGAGAAGGTGCTGCTGTCGAGCGCGGGGCTGCCGGCGGTGAAGGGCACCCTGTGCATCACCAGCCACCACCTGCTCCTCTCCTCCTGCCCCGGCGGGGACGTGGAGCTCTGGCTGCTCATCCGCAACGTGGACGCCGTGGAGAAGAGGTGGGTGTGCTGGTTTCTCCTCGGGGGTGCCCTGCGCTCCCTCCCAGCCCCGTCACCCTTAGCAGAGCACGGCCACCCCTGGCCTTGTCCTTCCTCTTCCTCGGGGCCCACGCACGGCAGCGCCGGGCATTGACCTCCTCTTCTCCTCAGAGTGCAGAATTTTGGCTGGTACCAGCCCTCCTGGACTAACAGCTGCGCCCAAGACACCAGGTTTGGCTTTCAGTGCTCTCTTCGCTCTGCCAACCACCGCAGTGCCCACCACACCCCATCCAGGCCACAGAGATGGTGGAAATCCCGGTGGCAGATGAGAGCCAGAGATTTGGCACCCACAACCAGCACAGGCCTGCTGGGGAGAGGGCAGCTGGGCGCTGTCTGTGTGTCTGTCTGTGTGTGCACGGACCCCCAGCCAGCCCTGACCCCCCTCCTGCCTCCCCCAGGCTCTCCGGCTCCTCCGGCACCATCACCCTGCGGTGCAAGGACCTGAAGGTGCTGCAGCTGGAGATCCCGGGCATGGAGGAGTGTCTCAACATCGCCAGCTCCATCGAGGTGAGCCCCGGGGCCGGGCAGCAAAGGGTTGGCAGGGGAAAGCGGCCCTGCAGTGTTTGCTCTGGGTCTCTCATTAACTGGGTAAACACTCTGCTCCGGCAGCGCTGGCACCGGCTGCCCGTGGGGCCGGTGGTGCTGCCCAGCCCTGGCTTGTGCTGGGATGTGGCCAGGAGCAGGGGACAGCCGTGGGCTTTGCAGAGCCCTGGGGACACGGTGGGGACATTCCCTGCCCGTGACCAGCTCCACCTTTGCCCCCGCTCCAGGCCCTCTCCTCGGTGGACTCCGTGATGATGATGTACCCGTTCTTCTACAGACCCCCGAGCCTGAAGCTCGAGGACGGGTGGCACCTCTTCCCCCTCGAGCACTACTTCCAACAGATCTCCTCGCAGGTGAGCCTGCGAGGGACAGACCTGTCCCCACCCTGGGGCTCCCACTGACCCCTCGTGTCCCCCCAGACGAGCCAGTGGCGCCTGAGCACCGTGAACCAGGACTTCAGCACATGCCCCACGTACCCTCCCACGGTCATCGTGCCGGCGGCCGTGGACGACGATGCTGTAAGAAAGGCTGCCCGGTTCCGGCAGGGCGGGAGATTCCCCGTCCTCAGCTACTTCCACCCCAAAAACAGCACCGTGAGTCCGCCCTGCCCCTCGCCCCCTCTCCCAGCGCTCCAGGACGGGTGGCTGGAAGCGCCCCCAGCGCCGTGGGGTCCCCCAGTGTCCCCACCGCTGTGCCCACAGGTGATGCTCCGCAGCAGCCAGCCGCTGCCGGGACCCAACCGCAGGCGGTGCCGCGAGGACGAGGCGCTGCTGGGCGCCATCCTGGACGAGGGCGAGCGGGGCTTCATCATCGACACGCGCTCGGCCCAGGCGGCCAAGCAGGCTCGGATGACCGGCGGGGGCACCGAGCCCAAATCCTCCTACCCGCAGTGGCGGAGGCTGCACCGGCCCCTGGAGAGGTGAGGGCTGTGCCGAGCCCTGGCGCTCTCACGGCACGGCTGGGTCGCGCTGCCTCGTGTGACACGGGGGCTCCACCTCCATAAAAGAGCCCCCCCAATGGCTCTGTCCCCTCTGCTAGAGGCCGCCCGCTGCAGGAGAGCTTCGTCAGGCTGGTGGACGCCTGCAGTGACCCCTCTCTCAGCATGGACCGGTGGCTGGGCCGGCTGGAGAGCAGCCGCTGGCTCAGCCACGTCAAGGCAGCCCTGAGCACGGCCTGCCTGGCTGCCCAGTGCATGGACAGGTAAGGGGCACCCCAAAGCCCCCCTCTCCCCACTGCCCAAGCTCCCAGTGTGGCACCAGCCCCGGTTCACCCCGACAGGGAGCAGTGCAGCGTGCTGGTGCACGGGGCGGAGGGCACGGACACGACGCTGCTGGTGACGGCGCTGGCCCAGGTGATCCTGGACCCGTCGTGCCGCACGCTGCTGGGATTCCAGGGGCTGCTGCAGCGGGAGTGGATTGAGGTGAGAGCGGCAGCCCCGAGGGGGTCGGGGCTCCCAGCCTGGCTGGGCACCCTCACCCCCATTTCCACCCCCCAGGCTGGCCACCCCTTCCACCTTCGCTGCGCCCGCTCTGCCTATTCCCACGCCCGGCTGAAGCAGGAGGCCCCCCTTTTCCTCCTCTTCCTCGACTGCGTGTGGCAGCTGAGCCGCCAGTTCCCCTTCTCCCTGCAATTCGGGGAGCGTCTCCTCCTCGCCCTCTTCGACAACGCCTACGCCTCGGCCTACGGCACCTTCCTCTGCAACAACGAGAAGGAGAGGTGAGAGGGGTGGGGACAGCGCTGTCCCCAACTCCAGGGCTCACACAGGTCTGGGTCACACAGGTCTGGGTCACACCCAACCCCACGAGCCCTGGCAGGGACCAAAACACATCCCACGTGTCCCGCAGGAGCCTGTGCAAGGTGAAGGAGAACACACACTCGCTCTGGGCCTGGCTGAGCCAGCCCGAGGAGCAGCAGAAGTTCCTGAACCCGCTCTACTCACACAACACCCTGGTGATCTGGCCCTCTGTGGAACCCCAGAGCATCCAGCTCTGGCAGGGTGAGTGGGATCCCCCCAAACCCCATCCTCAGCTCCAAGCCCCATCCCCAGCTCCAAGCCCCATCCCCAGCTCTGAGCTGGGCTGCCTGAGGGGAAGCTGCTCTGCCTTTCCCTCCCTGACAGGGCTGAAATAACACCCAGCCCCTCTCTCCTAGGCTTATTCCTCCGTTGGATCCGTCCATCCCAGCACCTGGATGAGGCCTGGGCAGAGATCCAGCGGCTGGTTGAGCAAAACAAGCCCCCTGCCAAGGAGGGCACAGGGAACAGGCTGAGCCAGTCCCCCTCTGACCCCACTGCCGGGACAGGGAACAGATAAAGGGCAGCACGGGCAGTTCAGTCCCATGGGATGCCAGGACAACACTGGAGCTTCCTGTGGGAAGTGCTGTGCTGGACACAGACCCCACAGACAGCTCTGGGAGCAGGAACAGACCCCCTTTCCCAGCCTTTGGGCTGCCCAGACTGAGCTTCTTTCAGTAAAGTCTCTCTCTCAGCCCACACCTGCATTCTGCTCTTCCACAGGGGCAGGAGGAAGCTGTTCTTTCCCAGTGGGATTTCAGCAGCACTTGTGGATGGCTGTGGAGGCAGGACCTCAACCTGCCTGCCTGCCTGGCACAGCAAAAGCAGCAGATCACACTAAACCAACACCCTCTCCACAGAAGGCACAAAGGCTGCAGCCTCAGCGTTCCACCAGTCGCTCCAACCTGGGAATTGTGCCCTTGAACCCAGATTTGAGGAAGGAAAGAGAAACAAACCACCCCTCGACAGACAGGGTGAGAGGGGGGGAAGGATGAGAATCTGCAGCATGAGCTCCTAGAGCAGGAAATAACTGTTCCATGAGGAAAGTTGGCTCAGGGTCAGCCCAGCAGACAAACAAAGCGGCCGAGCCGGGCGCGTGCGTGTCAGCTGGAAAACAATTCCTGGCTGCTGCACTTCCAGCCTCTTCACACTTCAGGGCTGGACCCAAGGGTAGGGATCACTCCCTGGGAAAGAGTTAAGCCAGGGTTAAGGGCAGAGGTCCCGGGAGGAGCAGCACTGTCTGTCTGCCCATGGGTGTGGAGCAAGGCACAGAGCTGGGAAAACAAAGTCCTTGGGTTAATTCTGTTCCAGATCAGAAAAAAACACCACAGAGGTGCTTTTCCTTGTGTTTACAAAAGATTTCTGTTTATTTCCTGATGATTTTTTCCCTCCCCTGATGTATAAATATGCCCAGCAGGCAGGAAGCCCCTGGGGCAGGCAGGCAGGCAGCCAACCCAGCTCCCTTCACTCTTCTTCCCATAAAGACCATTCCTGCCCTTTGGAGCTGGCTGAGTTTCCACTTCCCCACCTTCACACAGCCCCAAAACACAGCAGAAGAACTTCAGGCCTTACAACAGCCCCGTGACAGAGCCAGTGGACCGGGCAAGGGGTTGGAGGAGGAAAAGGGAGAGGAGAGGAGAGGGAAATCCTCCTTCAGGCTTCAAATTCAAACTCGAAGTACTGGGGGTCGAAGTAGTGGATGCGGACGTAGCCATCCTCACCCCCACTGCTGTAACTGCAGGGACAAAGGGAGAGTCAGCAATGCTGCAGGAGGGAACAGTGGCAAGTCTGGGCTCACAACCCCCTCCTGAAACTAATACAGGAGTCACAAGGCAAAAAAAGGGATGAGTGACACAGCCAAGGTGTGGAACAGGGTGTAAGTGACCCCCCAGGCCAGCCTGGGGAAGGTTGGGATGGGAGCATAAGGTGCTGATTCCACTCCCACCACAGGGATCCTGTGTGTCTGGCCATATCCCAACTAAAAAGTGGGATTGGCTGGACTGGGACACGCTGCAAGACCCCAGAGCCCCTCACCTCTTCCCATCGGGGTGAAACGCGACGCTGTTGATGGGACCGAAGTGACCCTTCACTCTGCCAAACTCTTCCTCAAAAGCCAAGTGGAAGAACCTGGGAGAAGGCAGATTTAAATTGTCACAGGGAGCTCCAAGGGCCACAAGCAGGGATTCCTCAAACAAGCTCTGCATGTTCAAGGACTCCCCCAGGAGCAGGATGCTCTGGGAACAGCAGCCCTGGGCTGTCAGAGTGCTCCAGGTGAGGATCCAGCCCTGCCAGAGGGAAAGGACCGACCTGGCCTCAAATTTGCCAATCCTGGTGGAGGTCGTGGTCACATCCATGGCCTCCTGCCCACCACCAAGCACGACCTGCAAAGGAGAGAAGTGCTGCTTGTATCACAGGCAGCTGAGGAGGGAACAGAGCTCTGGGGAATCCCAGGATCACCAAGGTTGGAAATCAAATCCAACCTGTCCCCACCTTGTCACCCAGCCCAGAGCACTGAGTGCCATGTCCAGCCATTCCTTGGTCACCTCCAGGGACGGGGACTCCCTCAACCTCTTCCCACTAATCCCACAGATCCCACCAACCCACCAGAGAATCCCCACCTCGCAGCCACCCTTGTCTGAGGACACAAAGCTGGGCCCAGCAAAACTCCCCAGCCCCATTCCAGAGTCCTGGTTTCTCAGCTGGGCTGGGGACCCCCACACTGGTGACACAACTCTGGGGTCACAGTAAGAGCCTCACACTGAGGGAGCTCATCCTTACGTGGTCAAAGATGGGGGACAGGGCGGCCGAGTTCACCGGCCGCTCCGTGCGGAACGTCTTCAGGTGCTCCAGGGACGTGCAGTCAAAGAGCTGCGAGGCAAAAGGGGGAGGAGTTCTTTAATAACTCACACAAATGCAGCTGCTGGCCCTCACCTGGGTACAGGTTACCTCTGCAGTCACTCCTGGGTGCTCAAATCCCAGAAGTGTTTCCCCAGAATGCCAAAATACCAGCCCTAAGGCAAACCTGTCACCTTCCAGAGGAGGCAAAACTGCAAACACGTCTGGAAGCGCCCAAAGAATTTGGTTTTCGATGTCACATGGAAGCACCTCCCCTTTCTCACTGAACTTTCCCCACTAAGCTTTGTCTCTCCACTTACTCAAACCCATAAGGAGGAAAAAAGCCCCTGTGATAGATCTGAGGAGAGATCCTGCCAGGAAATACCCTGTGATGGCAAAGTCACCTTGGCCGTGTTGTCCTTGGAGGCTGTGATGAACATGGTCATGTCCCTGGAGGTCTGGATGTCATTGATTTGCTTGGTGTGCTCCTTGATGTTCGACAGCTGCTCCCCTGACTGAAGGGCAAGAGGCACTTTCAGGGAGCTGGGAAGTGACTTCCCATTAAGAACAGTTTAGGAGGTCATGGAATAGAAGCCTGGAATGGCTTGGGTTGGAAGGGAACTTAAAAGATCACCCCCTGCCCTGAGCTGGCACATCAGCCTCGCTCAAGGGAGCCACAAATTTTAACTCTCCTTCCACAAAGCTGCTGTTTGCAGCCCCAAATCCCCAAATTCTGATCATGTCCCCCCCTCCCCAAGGGGCTGCTGCCCCTCACCTTGGCACTGAACTGGTTGAGCTCCCCACTTTCGTGCCCAGCGATGATGAACTCCCCGAGGGGGCCCCACACGGCGCTGGTGATCTTGGAGTCGCTGCAGGGGATCTTCATGTAGGGCTCGTTGTTCTCTGAGGGAGGGGAGGAGGGGACAGGCACACAGAGAGGTGGCACAGCTGTGACCCCCCTGCCCACCCTGCCCACCCCCAGGGCAGCCCCTCACCGATCTGGGCAGGGTCCCGCAGGTCGAAGAAGCTCACGAAGCACTGGTACCCCATCTGCTTGTCCGTGGAGAACATGATGATGTTGCCCCCAAAGTCGAAGCCACACGTCCTCACAGCAGAGCTGGTCTTCACCAGGGCCAGCTGCTTCCCTGCAGGGGGCAGAGCGGGCTGTGGGGCAGCCATGGGGCAGGGGAGGGGGTGGCAGGGGCAGTGGGAGCACCAGGGAATCCCTGACTGAGGAGACACAGAATCGCTTCATCTTGGAGGGCTTTGCCAGCCTTCATCATGGGATGACAAGAGGTTGGGGTTGGGAGGGGCATCAAGGACCATCTTGTTCTCACACCTCCCCTATCCCAGGGTGTTCTGACCTGGCCTTGGGCACTTCCAGGGATGGGGCAGTCACAGCTCCTCTGGGACATCCATTCCAGTCCCTCCCCATGCTCATCACAGGAAGGAATTTCCTCCCAATATCCCACCCAAATCTCCCCTTTTCCAGCTTAAAGCCATTCCCTGTGTCCTATCCCTCCCTCCCTTGTCCCAAGTCCCTCCCCCGCTCCCCCAGAGCCCCTTTAGGCCCCGGAAGGGCCTCCCCGGTGCCCTCCCCAGGCTGGGCACCCGCAGCCCTGCCAGCCTGGCTGCCCCCCATGCCAGTGGGTGCCCTGGAGAGCCCAGCAGGGCTTTGGGCAGGGCCTCACCGGTCTCACAGTCCCAGAGGCGGCAGCTGTTGTCTGCAGAGCCCGTGAGCACGTGCCGTGTGTCCCCTGGGGCACAGTCAGGGAATGCCAGTCCCAAAGCGCTGCCCAAGCACCCCCTCAACACCCACCCCCCACCGGCAAGGCCTTCTCTGTAAGGCAGTTCCAGCAATCTCAGGGTATTTGGAGCTGGAAGGGACCCAACACTTAACCCCGCCCAGGAGGACCCAGGGAAAAAATAATCCGAGGAGGTTGAAAGGAAAAGGCTCCAGTTGTTGCACGACCCCAATTTGTGCACGGTCCTGGCTCAGAGAAATTCCCTGAGCAGCACAAAGGGCTGGCAGACACCACATGTGGCACTCCAACCAACAACCCGGGAGGAAAAACCACCGGAAAAGGTGGGGGGAAAAGCAGAGGAATGAAAGGCTGGAAGGGTCAGGAGGAACCGCCGGGATCGAATCCCTAAAAAACCACCCCGGGATCCAGCCGGTCCCCGAGGATGAAAGGATACAGTCGGCATCCACACACCACACAGCGCCCGTGTGCCCGTTGTAGGTGCCCAGCCTCTCCCCGTTCACCGAATACCACACGTTGACGATCTGCGAGGCGAGAAAGGCGCGGGGTTCATTAGTGAACCCCCCCCCCCAAATTAATTAATCAGGGGAGGGGGGGGAAGGAACTCACGGGATCCTTGGCCACGGTGAACAGCAGGTCTCCCTCGCGGTTGTATTTGATCTGCGTGATGGAGCGCTCATGGCCTTGCAGCAGGATGGGCTTCTGTAATTAAGGGATTAATTAATGAAGGGGGAGGTGAGGCGAGAGGGGCGAGCGCGGCCCTCGTTCCGGGGCTCCTGG
>JAWWTY010000059.1:4512947-4525866 GCA_035222235.1 Margarornis squamiger
GCGCCGGGGGCGCGGGGGGGGGGGGTTGGGGGCCCCCCCCGCGCCCCAGGCGCCCCGGACCGGTGGCGTTGAGACGATAAATCGCCGGTGGCGGCCGCAAATCGCGACTGGCGGGGCTATCGCGACCCCCGGTCTCACCATGGCTGCCACGCTGGGGGAGGAGGGCGGTCACTTCCGTGTTGTGGAGCGGCGCGACGGAAATGCGTCACGGTCGCCGTGGCAACGGCGAGGCGCTTCCGGTCGGAGAAGGAAGTGAGGTCGGCGTTGCCATGGCGACCGCGGGTGAGGGGAGGAAGATGGCGGAGGGGGAAAGGGGCAGTGAGAGGGTGGGAATGGGAGTGGGAATGGGAGTGGGAAAGGGGGTGGGAGGGCGGCCGTGTGCGGGAGTGGGCGGTGGGAGGGAGGGTGGGGTTCCCGCGGGTAAACGGGTGGAATGGTGTGGGTTGGGAGGGACATAAAGATCATCCAGTGTCACCCCCCGCCATGGGCAGGGACACCTTCCACTGTCCCAGGGTGCTCCAACCTGGCCTTGGGCACTGCCAGGGCTGGGGCAGCCACAGCTTCTCTGGGCAAACCTGTGCCAGGGCCTGCCCACCCTCCCAGGGAAGGATTCCTGCCCAACATCCCAAACCTCCCCGTTCCCAGTGGGAAGCCATTCCCCTTGTCCTGCCACTCCAGGCCCTTTGTCAATAGGTCCTTGTAGCCCCTTCAGGTCACGGGAGGCCACAATTGGGTCACCCCAAAGCTTCTCCAGGCTGGACAGTCCCAACCATGGAGTGTCCAAACCATCCCTAGGAGTGCTCAAACCACCCCTGGGAGTGCCCAAACCATCCATGGAGTGTCCAAACTATCCATGGAGTGTCCAAACCATCCCTGGGACTGCTCAGACCATCCATGGAGTGTCCAAACCATCCTTGGGGAGTGCTCAGACCATCCCTGGATTGTCCCAGCTATCCATGGAGTGTCCAAACCATCGCTGGGAGTGCTCAAACTATCCCTGGGAGTGCTCAGACCATCTCTGGAGTGTCCAAGCCATTCCTGAGACTGTCCAAACTATCCATGGAGTGTCCAAACCATCCCTAGGAGTGCTCAAACCACCCCTTGCAGTGTCCAAACTGTTCATGGAGTGTCCAGACTATCTCTGGGAGTTCTCAAACCATCCCTGGGAGTGTCCAAACTGTCCACGGAGTGTCCAAACTATTCACTGAGTGTCCACCCCATCCCTGAGAGTGCTCGAACCATTCCTGGGAGTGCTCAGACCATTTCTGGAGTGTCCAAGCCATCCCTGGAGTGCCCAAGCCGTCCCTGGGAGCGCTCAGACCAGGAGTGGCTGTGGAGCTTTGGGACAGGGTTTGGGCTCGCTTGGGGGGCACGAGGTTGACCTTGAGGATCTCGTGGGGCTTTCCCAGCCTTAAATCCCGCCCAGTCGCAGGGCAGGGAGCACTCCCAGTACCCCGGGCTGCCCCGGGGGTGTGGGTGGGCTCCAGGCGGAGCCCCTTCCCGCTGAGCCGGCTGTCCCGCAGGGCAGGCGGCGGCGCTGGCGCTGGTGGCCGTGCTGTGGGGCGGGAGCAGCCCCTTCCTGCGGGCGGGAGCGGCGGGGCTGGAGGAGGTGACAGCTCGGGGCCACCTGCGGCAGCTCCTGGCACAGCTGCGGTTCCTCAGCCACAGGCTGCAGGTAGGATTGGGAGCCTCATCCCTGCCCCCAGCTCCTGAGCGCTCCAGTGCATCCAGAGATGTATGGAATTGGTCCAGATGTGCAGTTGTAGGTGTAAATATATATACATTGCACGTTCCTGCCTCTGGGATCAGTCCTACCTGCTCACTCTGGCCTTGGTACCTCCACTTCAGCTCTTAAGTGTTCCATCTATATTTTTATATATGTGGAATATGTATGTGGATTTTTATTTGTAGATATAGAATTTATATGTTATATATACATATAGGGGGGTTTTAAATTTTATTTATATATATTCCATATTCCTGCCTCTGGAATCATTCCTACCTGCTCACTCTGGCCTTGGTACCTTCACTTCAGCTCTTAAATATTTCATATATATGTGGATTTTTATTTGTAGATATATAATTTATATGTTGTGTATGCATTTTTTAATTTTATTTATATATATATTTTCCATATTCCTCCCTCTGGGATCATTCCTGCCTGCTCACTCTGGCCTTGACACCTTCACTTAAACTGTTAAATGTTCCACATCTCTTTTCTTATCTGTGGGATTCCTGTATGGGCAGCTGACAGGCCTGTGCTCTCCCTGCAGTACATGGTGCCCTTTCTGCTCAATCAAGCTGGATCTCTCCTCTTCTACCTCACCTTGGCATCCACAGGTCAGTCCTTGCTGCTTTTTGCTCGTGGCTTTGGTGGGGATTTGGGGAGGGTCAGTGATTTGCTTGGTGACCACCAGGCAGTTGCCCAGATAAACCAAGAACCTGCTTTGTCACCTGTGTTAAATGTCCCCTTTCAGACCTGTCCCTGGCAGTGCCACTCTGTAACTCCCTGGCTCTGGTGGTGACTCTGGTGACTGGGAGGATCCTGGGAGAGGATCTTGGTGGGAAAAGTAAGTGCCACACAACATGTCCTGCCCCTGTTTGCTGTGCAGAGTGTGACAACAGCCAGTTACCCCCACAAGGCTTTCACTGCTTCAGTAGCAGCTCTTGCTGCAGAACCTGAAAGGGAAGTGAAACAGATTTGTGGGCAGGACTGGTAAATTTAAACTTAGAACTGGCTGTTCTAAGCTAAAAGAGTTTATAAGCCTAATGAGATATTTAACCATGAAAGAAGTACCAAGTAACAGGCCCACCATGGAAAAGGAGTGGCCCATAAGCCCCCAGATATCAACACCCACCATCCTTCCCTTCCCTGACTGTCCTACACTAACACTGTCCTGCTCAGAAGGGCAGAAAAAGGCAGGAAACATGAAAGTTTAAAACTCCAGCACCTGGAACAAGGGCTGTAGGAACAGGAGCTGGAGGAACACACTGAGCTGTTGTGTAAGCCTGGATCTAACAAAGAACATTCCTTAGAAACATCCTGGGACAGTCTGCACATCCAAACCCCCTGAGAACTCACCTGGCCCAGGTTGTGCCTGTGCAGACACTCGTGCCCTGTGACACCTGAGCATTGTGTGTCCAGCACGGAGAAGGTCTGAACTACACAGGCAGCCACAGAATGGTTTGGGTTGGAAGGGACCTTCAGGGTCATCTCCCTCCAACCCCTCGTGCCTGTTCTTTGTGAGCAGATTCCCAATATCTCCCTGTTCATTCCCACAGGGGCTGTGGCAGGAATGCTGCTCACCATCCTGGGAGTCTCCCTGTGTGTAGCTGGCTCAGGAACAGGCAGCAGAGGAACAGGACCTGATCAGAGGTAACCCCCCATGGCCAAGGGGACTCCTGGCTCAGTCACACCTGGGGACTTGCATTTTGACACCCAGATGTCAAAGGCATGGATTGTATTCCCTGAGCACCAGGGTGGAACAAGCACGTCCTATTTCATGTCTTCAGCTGAGGGATTTTTGGTGGGTGTTTCAAGTCAACAAAGATTAAGTTTGTTCAGCACTGAATGGATAATGAATGGTTAATAAATCATTCAGTGGGACCTTCTGGGACTGATTGACTTTTGATTAGGAGAAGGTTTTTTTTTTTAAATTCCTCCTTCTTGTAGCCAAGCAAGTGAAAATGGCTTTTTCTGCTGTGCTCAGCTGTCCCACATGACACTGCCCAGCCCCTTACTCAGAGGTTACTACAGGGCTTTCCTCTGAGTGCCTCTCATTCATCAAACACCCACAAGTGCAGTGTGTCCTGAAGGAAGGAAGGGTGGGTTTCTTTTCAGTGAAATTATCAGTCCAAACCACCAGATAAATCACAGAAGGGGAAAAAAAAATCATTGTCACCCTTGTAGTTAATCAGAAACACCAAGGAGGGAAATCAGAAAGCCTTGCCCAGAGAGGGTGATAAAAGAGCTGTTTATTCCTCTGACTTCCTAAATCAGGCAGATGCTCCTAAGACAGAAATAAAATGTATATGGGTTTGGGAACAGGTTTAATTGCTGCAAACATTGTCCAAGCACTGCAAATCAGAGGGACAGTGGTACAGTGAAATCTCTTTATGAGAAATGTCTGATATAGAACAAACTCTGGCAGATGTTTTGTTATAAGAACACGTTTTCTGTTCAGTAATTCTTCTTTCCCAAGGTCAGGTACAAACCAGCTCATTTAGAGCTCAGAAAAGCAGCCATTTCCTCTGAGAAAAGGGGGGAAATCTTTATTATTTAGCAACACTGTGCATCTAATTCCCTGCTCACTGATTCCCTGCTTCTGAGGCCTGGATGATGAGGATGAGTGACTTTAGAAGAGTTTGTTAATTCATGACAGAGCTTGGGCACTCTGGGGTGTTAGAGAAATCAAGGATTCACTTGCAGGTGTTACCTGTTCAAACTGTCCCTCTTCTCCCATCACATTCCCTTTGGGAACTCCTCAGAGCTCTTTGCTGCCAACATCTTGAGGTGTTTGCCACCCTCAGAGTCACTGGCACCCCCTTTCCTCAGCCCAACCTCCTGGGACATGTCTGTACTCTGTGCCTGTTGGGGTGAGAAACACACACAGTGATTAATGGAGCACTTCATTACAGAAGGAGTCTGAACCCCTGAATTGCAGTCCTGCCATGGCTTTGGTGTGCAACTTTGGGTCTCTGCATTAAATTCAAAGGGAGTTCATTCAGTGCCTGAGGATTCTGCCCCACTGCAGAGGAGAGCTGTGGCACTGGAATAAAACCAGCTCTACAGGAATGTGATCCAGGGAGGAATGGCCAAGGGAAAACAGAAGCATTGGAGTCCCCACTGCAACAAACACAGCACACCAAAGGTCAGGAACCATCAGCTAAAGCTTCAGCAGGGCTTTCTTTAATTCCAGTTCAAAGGAATTGTGTTCCTTTGAAGTTCTGACTAACCCAGAGACACCACTGAGGCAGAGCTGAGTCACCTACCCTGTCACCCAGCACAGCAATCCTAAATACCCTTAGGAAAAGTTTAAACCATTAACACACAACTAACAACAACCGTTTTGCTGACCTTGTCACACAGAATTTTGGTTTAAAAACCCCTATTTTTTTTCCTCTTTTTAAAGCAAGGGTTTAAACTTGTTACTAAAATAAGTGTGTTCAGTCATGTGAAGAATCCAGTGGTTATCCCATGGCAGGTTCTGAGCTTCACCTGGCTCCAGGGATAACGAGTTAGGTTTGGTGTAAGGAATCACAGGAATTACACTGGAGAAATCTGAGCACAGGAGGGTTTTCCCACACTCCACAGAACCAGGAAGGGGAATAAATGCCTTTCTGTGGTGTCTCATTTTGGCTTTTGATTTAAATTCTTCTGGAACAGGAGTAAGGGTAGAAGACACACAGAAAAATCCAGGAAAGCCTCTGCTGTCCTTACTGGAGTGGGAAGCTGTAGCTTTCACATTCCAGAAGGGAATTTTAGTGACCCAGATGGGAATTTCTTGCCTTCCTAACCCACAAAGCCCCGCAGTGACACGTGCTGTGGTTTCTCGAGTTCCCCCTCGTGGTTACTCTCAGCCACTGTAAGAACAAGGTTTCAGCGAGAGGCTGTGGCTGCCCCATCCCTGCAAGTGTCCAAGGCCAGGTTGGACAGGGCTTGGAGCAACCTGGGATAGTGGAAGGTGTCCCTGCCCATGGACTGGATGAGTTTTAAGGTCCTTCCCAACCCAAACCAGTCTGTGATTCCACAACTGTAACACAAACCCCCCTTTGCCACTGAGCACTCACCTTTCCCTGGCTCTTTTTGTGCCTGATTTTTGGGTGGTTCCTGTAACAAAGAAGCAAATTCCAGCATGAGGCAGAGGTCAGCTCTGGGAGAACACAGTCCCCTCTTTTCCAGAGGAGAGGGACCCAGAGGTGTTTTTCCCATTCCACAGTGGATCACGTGAGGTGATACCACACTGCCCACTACGGGCCTGGGAAATTCCCTGGGAATTCCATGTGCCCCTCAGTGCTCCATGAACATGCAGCTGAGAAACAGCCAAACCATTTGCTTCTTCTGGCCCTGAACTCTGCATTTCAGGGACTGTTCTTCACACCAAACCCCACGTTGTTTCTCCCTCAATTCCAACACACGAGGCACAACTCAAACCCTGACACAGGCAGGTGGAACAGGAGGGCTCCCAAAAGGAAGGCTCCACCTGAAGATCACCATGGAAGGAATTCCTTACACCCCTTGGCCACAGCCCACATACCCCAGTGTCCTGTACCCCGAGTCCTGGGGCACCAGCAGCTCCCAGTAAGGCAGGTGTTTGTACTCCTCCTTTCCCACTGCCACGTAGTGATGGCCATTCTCCAGCTCCTCCCCTCTGGACACCGGGGTCCCATCCAGCCTGCAGAGCCTCGAGGAGGAGACAGCACAGGGATCAGGGCTCTGAGAATCCCTGAATAACCCCCTCAGCGTGGAAAACAAGGGCAAAGTGGGAAACAGGACAGGGCCAAGGCAGAGGATCCACCATTCTTAGTATTCTGAGGTCAGCAGAAATCCCACCCAGTGATCAGTGAGATGCAGCAGATCCCAGCTCTCTCCTTGGGTGTCAGTATATTGATGTTTGGGGAGGAATTAGGTTTCATTTGTTGAATAAAAGCCCCTCCCTCAAGACATAAACTCCTTTTTATGCCACTGTTGTGGTGGTTTTTTACTGTTTGCTTGCTGCTTTTTCAGCAACAGCCCCTTTCACAAAGCCCCCAGGTCATTGGGGGTATCCCTGATTTAATGATGGGGAAACCTGAAAAGCAAATGGGTTTGCAAAAGCACATTGTGTGAACTTCCAGTCAGAGCCCCTTGTGTTCTGGATCTATGGCAAGTGCCTTCCCTGGATACCCACTTGCTGACGGCTCCACTGCTCAGCTCCACCTTCTCTGTCAGCGTGGCCAGGAGTGTGTCCCACTGCAGTGGGACCCTCTTGGGGAGCAGCAGTGGGAAAGGAGGGCTCAGCAGATCCCCATTCCGGAAAACACTGCAGGAGAAACAGCCCAGAGCACGGGATGAGCTGTGGGAGATGGGCAGAACAGGCAGGCACCAGTGTCTGGGCCCATTTACAACAAACCCTTCTGGAGGAGGCTGGGAACTGTCCCTGTGGGGCAGCATTCCTGGGATCTCACAGAGAAACTCCCTCTGAAAACATTCCCAGGGACCCTCCAAAGGGAAAATAAGGAGTCACTTACTGTATGGTGCAGGGCAGGTGGGAGAGCTGCTGCTGCTCCTGCATGGAGGTCTTGGACTTCCAGGGCCCTGCAGGGCGGGACTGGAGACAGAGGTCAGTGCACAGGGACAGCCCTGCAGAGCCCCCCAGGCTGTTCCCATTTCCCCATCAGGCTCTGCCCGCCCTGGGATACAGCCTGCCCAGCCTTGCTGCTGCCAGGTGGGGTTTGTTGGCAGCAACAGGGAGGCTGGAGAGGCTCCTCACACAGGGAGTGTGTTCCAGGTGTGCCAGGGAATCCCTGAGCTAAGACCCTTCCCTGCACCATGGAGGGGGGTGAAGGGACCAACAGCAGCCCCATGTCCCCCGATCCCTGGGGCACTTTGCCTGACCTCACAGCCATAAATCCCATCCGTGCTGCCGCTTCTCACCCTCCCTGCCCATCCTGTGCTCCCACCTGCAGACCCTCACTCCTCCTCGTCCCACGGGGGGGCTCCTTCTTCCCCTGCTTCCAGTAGCTGTGGGAACAAGACAAGGACATTTCCACACCCCACCCGAGCCTTCCCAGAGCTGCCCCCAACATTCCCTCCACTCACTCCAGCTTTCTGAGCCTCTCCGTCCCTGCTGCCACGTACAGGCCGCCGTCCCGCAGGTCTCCCAGCGCGGTGACACCGCGGCCGTGCTGGGGGGTGTAGAGGTTCCTCACGGCCAGGGGCGCCTGCAGCCCCCGGGTCACCTCGGTCAGAAAGGCCTCCAGGGTGGGGAAGCACCGTGGGGTCACCACGAACCTCCTCCCGGGGCAGAAACGGTCCCCGTTGCGGTAGATCAGCACGGTCCTGGCCGGGGGGGCTGGAGCTGCACCCCAGGAGCTCATCCCAGGGGGACACACCGGTCACAGGGGCGTGGGGAGTGCAGAGGGGCTCTGACAGCCTTCTTGCTGAGCCCAAACCCCTCCTGCTGAGCCCAAACCCTTCCAGCTCACCCCTCACTGAGCCCAAACAGATTCCCAGAGCCCAAACCCTCCTGACCAACCTCCCACTGAGCCCAAACCCTTCTGACCAGCTCCCCAGAGTCCAAACCCTCTAGACCAGCTTCCTGAAAAGCCCAAACAAAACCCTTCCAATCAGCCTAAACCCTTCCAATCAGCCTCCTGTTGACCCCAAATTCTTCCTGCTGACTCTAAACCCTTCTGACCAGCCCCTCCCTGAGTCCAAACCCTTCCAACAAGCCCCAAATCCAAACCCTTCTGACCAGTCTCCTGCCTACCCCAAATCCCTTCTGCTGACCCCAAACCCTTCCAAGCAGCCCCCCAGATCCCAAACCCTTCTGACCAGCCACTCTGGGGCTCTGCTGTCCCATTCCTTCCCAGCCCTGCCTGGCATTCCTGGCCATCTCCATGGATGCAAAGCCAGCAGGAGGAAGTTGTGGGCTGGCCTGGAGGCCACACCAAACACGTGCAGAGCACCACACACGGCTCTTTAATGCTCACACACCAGTATGGGAGCTCAGAATTGGAGCCACTGGGCTCCCATCAGGATTTATGGATCAGGATCCTCCCAGCAGCAGCTCATGTCCCAACCCAGGTGTTGTCACACCCCTGTCATCACTTGTGACCTGCAGAAGTGCAGAGGTTCCTGTCCTGGATGAACACTTTGTCCCAGAGAGATTCCATGGGTCAAAACAGGCCGTGGACCCACCTGGCTGTGCCCAGGAGAAGGCAGGAAGCCAGGCAGGAATGGATTCGAAGAGGAGCATTAGGAAAGCTTTTTATTCACAAACAAGTGGGGATCATTGTGGAACAGAGGGATCCATGTGCCCCACAGGGCAACAGAGGCTGTTCAGGAACGCAGAGGGGGATCACAGTGGGGAACCACAGCACCACGTGGGAAGTCCCTTTCCAAGGCACCTGGAATGTCACTGAGCTGCAGGAAGAGCCAGAGCACCCCCTGAGGGCCTGGCCCAGGGTCGGGTGTGACGTGCCAGCACTCCCCACCCACACAGCACTGCCAGCAAACTGCTCCTGACTCAGCACTTCCCCTCAGTGTTCCCCAAAACCCAGCACAGGCACCTGGAGATGCTGGATGTGCAGGGTGTGCAGAGCCATCCCACACACACGGCTCAGATTCCCAGCCAGGTCACACAGAGCTCAGAGGGGAAGAGCTTCCTGCAGGTCCCAGCACCTGCTGCCTTCAGGCATTTCAGTCCAAAAGCACCTTCTGGAAGTGAAAATCTGCCCAGCCTCCTTTGTCCTCCAGCTCAGCCAACAGAATGGGGTTCTTGTGGAAGGATCCTCGCTGGGAATTCCTCCAGCACACACCAAGACCTCCCTGGCTTCACAATGCTTAATCCTGCTCTGACCAAATATTCACATTTAGAAGAAATAAAAGGCTTTCTTGCCACGTTTTTCTGAAGTTAAAAACATCAACCCCTGGAGCTGGAGCTCCCCTCAGTTGCTGCTGTCCGTGAGGTCACCCACAGTGCTGCAGCTCCACGGCTTCTCCACACCAATCCAGGTCCTTGGGAATGCCTTCCAAGGGGTCAGGAATACCTTCCAAGGCGTCAGGAATGCCCAGCTTCCGTTTCAGCAGCAAGAACTGCGAGAGAAAGGGAACCAAGCACTGAGGGTTAAATCCCAGAGAGTTAAATCCCAGAGACCCACAGGCAGGAAGGCACCAGCCTTGCAGATTCAACAGCAAAATCCCTGTCCCCACCCAGCCCAATCCCTGGAAAATGGAATTGTCCCCAGCCAGCCCCCTCCTGGAGGGGAAAAGTGTTTGGGAAGAGGCAGGGTCAGGCCCTCACGTTTTTCCTGCTGGCAATGGCCTGTTGCAGCCACATGAGCTCCATGAGCAGGTGGGTCCTGTAGGACTGGAGCCCCGAGCGGGTCCGGGGAAGGTCCCCCAGTGGGATTTCTGCAGAGAAACCAAACAGAGGCCCAGGTTGTGTGAGCCCTTCCAGCCCCTCCAGGGTATTCTCCAGGCTGTGGAGCCCCCCGTGGGCCCTCCCTGTGCCCCCTTACCCGGGTGGGCTCCGAGGGTCTCTGTGCTGGAGTCGGGGTCATCCCACACCGAGGACACGCTGCTGTCCCTGTCCCACTCCTCACTCCTGCACCCCCTTCCTGTGCCTTGGTCACCCTCAGCCCCCACATCTGGGGGGCTCAGGGTGTTGTCCTGGCCCGGGGGGGTCGGGGCTGTCCTGCCCTGCAGGGGGGTCCCCTCAGTGCAGCCCTCAGGCCGCTCTGCCTCAGGGGGATCCGGCTCCTCCGGAGGGTTTGGGGGGCTGGTCCTGTCACTCCCTGCAGCCTCCTGGGCATCCAAAGCCTTCCCTGGCGTGGGCTGCCCAAGGGGAAACATGGGAGGGATGGCAATGGAAGGGAAGGGATAACATAGTGGGGGGAAAAGAAAATATGAAGGGAATATTAAAAAATATAAGGGGAATAAATGTAAGAAAAGCGTAAAGAAATATAAAGGTGTAAAGAAATATGAAAGAAACTATAAAAATTTATAAAGGGCAACATGTAAAAGAAAACACACAGATGTGAACTGTGGCCCTGCTGCTGCCCTGGCACGATGTGCTCTGCTCTGCTTTGAGGCACCACAGACTCCCTAAAGGGCCAGGGCAGGTGGGAGCAGGAGAGGGGGAGCCCAGGACAAGCCCCCCAGGAATCACCTGTGCAGGGCGGGCAGTGAATGGAGGCTGAGAAACCCTCAGCGGGGCCGCGGGGCCGAGTCAGGGCAGGGTTATGGAATTACCACTTCTGATTATAAATGCAATCGCTTTTAATGGCAGAATTACAGCCTCCCGTGACACGGAGCAGCAGTGCCCCCCTCCCCGGGGGCAGCGGGGCCGCACCTGAGCGGGCTCGGCGGGCTCGGGGCTGAAGAGGGGCCGCGGCAGGAGCCGGCCCGTCCAGCGCAGCTGCCGCAGGTCCCCGTCGATCTCCAGCACGGCGGCCTCGAAGTCCTCGCGGGCGCTCTGGAGCCGCCTCCGCAGCAGGAACCCCCTGGCACAGGCCTGCGGGCACCGCTGGAGGCACCGCTGGAGGCACCGCTGGAGCCCCGGCAGCGACCGAGCGGGGCCGGGGCACGGCCGGACAGATGTGACCCCCCCGGGACCCCCATCCTGATGTGACACCCCTGGGACCCTCATCCAGATGTGACACCCCCGGGGACCGCCGTCCAGGTGTGGCACTCTCGAGACCCTCATCCAGATGTGAACCCCCCGGACCCTCAGCCAGATGTGACCCTTCCCAGGACCTCCATCCAGATGTGACATTCCCGCGACAGTCATCCAGATGACACCCTCATCCAGATGTGACCCCCTGGACCCCCATCAAGATGTGATCCCCCCATCCACATGTGGGACCCCCCCGGTACCCCCATCCAGCTGTGACACCCCCAGGACCCCTCTATGCCCCCCCAGAGCTCATCCATCTGTGCCCCCACCAAAGGCCCCTCTGTGCCCCTCCCCACCTCCAGCCCCCCTCCAGCTGCGCACCCCCGCCCCTCTCCGTGTCCCCCGGGTGTCCCCCGGGTGTCCCCGGGTGTCCCCGCACCTGCAGGCGGGTCACGGCCCGGAGGAGCCGCCGCCGCCCCTCGGCCTCGGCCTGCGGGCCCAGCGCCGCCATGGCCGCCCCGCCGCGCGCGGGGATGACGTCATCGCCCCGCGCCGGGCCGGGCCCCTCAGGCACGGCCGGGAGGGGGGCGGGTTTGGGGTCTGGTTTGGGGGGTGGGTTTGGGGTCAGGTCAGGGTCGGGGTCGGGGCCGGGGTCAAGGTCAGGGTCAGGCCGCTGCATCCTCGGGGTCCGAGGTCTCTGCCAGGTGCAGCTTCTGTCTGAGCGCGGGTCAAGGGGGAGAGCCACTGCTGTCCCTGTCCCCATTGTCCCCAGTGTCCCTGTCCCCACTGTCCCCAGTGTCACTGTCATCACTGTCCCTGTCCCCAGTGTCCCCACTGTCCCCAGTGTCCCCACTGTCACTGTCCCCACTGTCACTGCCACCACCATCACTGCCACTGCCACCGCCTTCACTTCCATCACTGTCACCTCCGTCACTGTCACTGCCACCCCTGGCCCTGCCACCCCCATTGCCAGACTGTCCCCACTGTCACCCCTGGCCCCGCCAGCCCCCTTGCCAGATTGTCCCCACTGCCACTCCCATGGCCAGACTGTCCCCACTGTCACCCCTGGCCCCGCCAGCCCCATTGCCAGATTGTCCCCACTGCCACCCCCATGGCCAGACTGTCCCCACTGCCACCCCTGGCCCTGCCAGCCCCAGTCACCCCCCAAGGATACATGGAGCTGCTGAGCTCTTCCAGCTGTGGGAGCAAAGGCAGAGGAGCTGGGGCAGGGCCCGGGGGGAGCGGGCCCCGGCAGGGGACAGGGGTGCCACTCACGTGTGCCAGCAGCTGGTCCAGGTTCCTGTCGGCCGCCGCCTTCTTCTGCTCCTCGGGCAGCTCCTCCACACACACGTCCAGCCCGAAGTGCAGCCGCGCCAGCTTCTCCTGCATCTCCCGCACGTGCTCCAGCTGCTCGAAGGAGCACTCCTTCCCTGGGACCACCACATCCATCCCATCCCACCCCACCCCACCCCACCCCATCCCATCCCACCCTGCTCCTTCCCTGGGACCACCACATCCATCCCATCCCATCCCATCCCACCCTGCTCCTTCCCTGGGACCACCACATCCATCCCATCCCACCCCACCCCACCCCATCC
>JAWWTY010000059.1:4525966-4545865 GCA_035222235.1 Margarornis squamiger
TGCCCGTGGCCCCCCCATGTGCCCCCACGCCCATGTCCCCCCCATGTCCCCCCCAGGCCCGTGTGCCCCCATGCCCGTGTCCCCCTCATGCCCGTGTCCCCCTCACGTCCCGCCCATGTCCCCCCCATGTCCCCGCGCGGGGCCGTTGCCATGGTGACGGCGCCGGGCGAGGCCCCGCCCTTTCGCGGAGCTCTCGCGAGAGTTGGCGGCGCGGCCGGAGGGACAGCCCGGGACCGGAGCCGGGACAGGACTCGCTCCCTCAGCCCGGCCCCGCTTCCCCGATCCCCTTCCTGTCCCCTCAGCCCCTTCCCTCTCCCTCAGCCCTTTCCCTGATCCATCCCCGCTCCCTCATTCCTGTTCCCGTTCCCTCAGCCCGGACTGACCCCGCTTCCTTCAGCCCTTCCCACTCCCTGATCGCATTCCCACTCCCTGATCCCATTCCCTTTCCCCGCTCCCATTCCCGCTCCCGGCCCCTCTCGCCATGAGCTTCCTCTTGTGAGTGCCCGGGGGGGCTCAGGGCCTTTGAGGGGATAAAGGGCGGGGGGGGCTCTTGGGCTCGGCCTGTGGGAGGGTTTGGGGGGGTCTGTGAGGCGGGGTGGATTTCTGGGGAGGGGTCCTGGAGCAGGGGGTGCTGCAGGAGGCGCTGGGGGTCGTGGGGAGGGGAATGGGGGGTCCCAAAGGGAGTTCTGGGCTTTGGGAAGAGGTTTGGGGAAGGTTTTTGGGGGTCAGAGTCCCCCAGGAGCTGAGAAGGCACAGGAGGGATCTTTAGGGAAGGTTTAGGGGGCAGCTCTGGGTGGGATCGGACTGGGGGGACCAGCCGTGGCTTGGGGGGTCCCGGGGTGAGTGTGGAGGGGGAAGGCCTTAGAAAGAATCCTTGGGAATGTCCTGGGAGGGGCTGAGGAAGACTGAGGTGGAGGAGGAATCCCTGGGGTGGAAGAGGGTTTTTTGGGAGGAAGCTTTGGAAGAAGGTGGGAGGATCCCAAGAGGGGGCTGGAAGCAGGAGTAGGGCGAGCCTGGAGGGCAGGAACTCTGGGGAGGTGGTTGGGGACAACGAGGGGCAAATGTGGGGACAATTTGCATTTCAGGCCACTGTTTTTAGCAGGTGGTTTCCTCTTGGAGCACAGTGCCTAAAATGTGCCCGAGTGACAAGGGATTTTCTTTCCATGATGGAAAAGCTTTGGGTTTTTGGGGGCTCCGAGTCAGACTTGGAGTCTTTGGGCCTTCTGCACGTGTTTGGGATTTTTAGGAAGGGCAGGGAGAGAGGGAAGAGGGTTTTGTGGTGCCACCAGAAGCATTTTGGCTTGACTGGAGCATCTGTTGATCCCAAGGGTGAGGGAGACAGGGTAGGGCTGTTAAATGTGCTGGATGGGAACAGTTCTGGGATGGGAGCTCTCTGACAGTCGTGGGAATGGTATCACTCTTCTAATTTTTTCATGGGCCTAATTAACCTTTTAATTAGTTGTTTTAATTGCTCACAGGTTGTGTGTTAGGCCTTAAATCACTGTTAGGCAGCACAGAGGAAAAAGTTGTCAGAAGCAACTTTTGTGAGAACAGGGCTTGGGAAAAGTGCTAAAAATCCAAGTTTTGGGCTCTAAAACTGGCTTTCAGAGTTACAAAGCAAGGCATTACTTGATTTGCAGCTCTGGGCGTGTGGGTGACAAAAATCCTGCCTCCCCAGGCACCAGCACGTCACTTTTTCACCTGTTTATCCATTTTTAACAAAGAAATTAGTGCTCTGTGAGCTCCAAAAGTGATATTATTTCCAAAAGTGATATGATTTCCAAAAGTTCTGTTACTTCCAAAAACTTCTATAATTTCCAAAAGTTATATTATATCCAAAAATTGTATGATATTATCTCCAAAAGTTACATTATAAAGTTATATTATATCCAAAAGTTATATTGTATCTAAAATTATATTATTTCCAAAGTTATATTGTTCTCAGGTTACATTATTTCCAAAAGTTATATTATTTCCAAAGGTTTTTCCAAAGTTCTATTATTTCCAAAGTTATACTATATCCAAAAGTTATATTCTAGTATTTCAAGTTACATTATTTCCAAGTTCTATTATTTCCCAAACTCTATCTAGTATTTCCAAGGTATATTATTTCCTAAGCCCTAGTCTATTATTTCCCAGTTATATTATTTCCCAAGCTCTAGTTTATTATTTCCCAGTTATATTATTTCCCAGTTACGTTACTTCCAAAAGGACTCGAGAAAGCAGCTTGGGGAGTGATAGGGAAGCTCCAGGTGGGATATCAGGGAACACTTCCCTGAAGGGGTTGCTGAGCATTCACAAATCACAGATGTGTGTTGAGATACAGATACCAGTTGAGGTTGGGTTTGGTGGCCTTGGAGAGCCTCCCTGACCCCCGTGGTGTCCCAACTGCAGCGGCAGCCGCTCCTCCAAGACCTTCAAGCCCAAGAAGAACATCCCTGAGGGCTCCCACCAGTACGAGCTGCTGAAGCACGCCGAGGCCACGCTGGGCAGCGGGAACCTGCGGCAGGCCGTGCTGCTGCCCGAGGGCGAGGACCTCAACGAGTGGATCGCAGTGAACAGTGAGACAGAGCGACCCCAAACCCCCTGCCTTGGCCCCAAACCCTGGGGCTTCCCTCGGGGGAAAGGAAAGCGAGTTCTGCACGGGGACAAAAAGCAGGAGAGGAACCCACTGTGGTTTGGGGAGCTCAGACTCTTGGCAGGGTTGGGTTTGGGAAGGGTTGGGTTTGGAAGTGGGAAATTTACTGTTGTTGGCTGCAAAAGCTGCGGCACTGAATAATCCTGGGAGAAAGTGGGGCTGGATTTGCACTCCAGGGAGAAAGTGGGGCTGGATTTCAGCTCCACACAGAAAGTGGGGCTGTGTTTACACCCCAGGGGCTGTATTTCCAGTCCAGGGAGAAAGTGGAGCTGTGTTTGCATTCCAGGGAGAAAGTGGGGTTGGATTTGCATTCCAGGGAGAAAGTGGGGCTGTGTTTCCACCAAACTCCAGCTTTGTGGAGTTTCTTTCTCGTTTCCCCTTTTCAAATCCTACAAATTGCAGTTGCTTTTAGCAGCTGCTCCCCCTGGCCTTGAACTTGGTTTCTTTGGAGTTTAGAGGAGGAAAAAGTGGTTCTGAAGGAAGGCAGGGAGGGTTCAGCCTCAGGGAGGTCTCTCCTGCACTGTCAAATCCACCAGGTTTCTGAGGAACCTGGAACCTCAAGCTGTTTTTCCCAAGGAATGGAGTGCTAAGTGGAGCTTCATGCTGTGCAGATCAGTTGGGGAGGGAGCCAGGCAGTGAACACTGGGCAGAGCAATCCCAATTCCTGCATAGCTGCAATGTCTCAAAGTCATCAGCCAGGTGACAAAGTGACAACTCACTGCCTTTCCTTCCCAGCTGTGGATTTCTTCAACCAAATCAACATGTTGTATGGGACCATCACGGAGTTCTGCACAGAGAGCAGCTGCCCTGTCATGTCTGCAGGGCCAAGGTGAGGCCTCTGTGGCCACAGTTTCTCCATGGGAACATGGGTGGGGGTCACTCCAGTGGGTGTAGAGAGAACCTGGAAAGAGGATGGGAGGTGTCCGGATGGGACTGTGCTCCGCTGGTGGGGTTCACCTGCTCGTGGCCACACCATCTGGGATCTCTTTGCCCTGTCCTTTGGAAGCTGAAGAGATTCGTTGTTGGAAAAGGTTGGTTTTAAAGGAAACGAGGGATCTAACTCAACTGGAACACTCTGGTCTTGCTGTCGAAGTCTTACAGAATCCCAGCTGGTTTGGGTTGGGAGGGACTGTAAAGATCATCCAGTTCTATCCCGTGACATCTTCCACTCTCCCAGGGTGCTCCAAGCCCTGTCCCACCTGGCCTTGGAGCCTTCCTGGGCTGTGGCTCTCAGGACAAGGTGTAACTGCTGGGTGGGAAGTCAGGGTGTCCTGAAGGGTGGGAAGACAGTGAAGGCACGTTTTGGGGGCACCTCGTGGATTTTAGGTGTGAATTCCTGCCAGGAGAACTCCAGGTGTTGGCTCTACACTCAGAGGCAAAGCTCCAGCTGGGCTCCTGGCTGGGAGGCCGCTCAAGGCTCTGAGTTTCTAAGCCCAGCTTTGTGGGTGCCGTGTAACATCCTGCCCAGGATCTGCACTGCCACTTCCTGCCTCTATTTTTGGGGCCATTTCCTGTCACAACGTCCTGTTTGAGGCTTGTTTTCACTTGCTGTCGAGCAAGAGTTCACCTCACATGGGGGCTTTTTTTCCTGCTTTTGAGGGATTTTGGGAAAGATCTGGGAGAAAGCAAATTGTGTTGTGTCTGCCCCGGTTTGGAGGAGCCGTGGGATTGATGAGCACATGTGGTGAGTGGATCTGGAGGCTCCCAAAGCCTTTGGATAATGTCCAACTCCCGGGATAGTCCATCTCAGAAGTCTTGTGGGAGTGCCAGATGCCTGGAGGGTGTCTGGAAGCCACAGGGGAATTAATGCAGGTGGTGGGGATGGTCCTCGTGCTTCCTCTTTGGCCACTTTTTGGGTTGTGTTAAGGAAATGATGTCAGAGGAGGTTGCCACAAAGCTGAGGCTCATTTTTAACATCCAGAGGGACCAGTCTCTACTCTCTGTGGCAGTGCCAGGACCCTGGAATGGCTGGAGCTGTGCCAAGGCAGTCAGGTTGGATCTCAGGGAAAGGTCCTTCCCCCAGAGGGTGGTGGGCACTGAACAGGCTCCCCAGGGTTTGGGCATGACCCCAAGGCTGCCAGAGCTCCAGGAGGGTTTGGACAACACTCTGAGGGACAGGGTGGCATTTTGGGGTGTCTGTGCAGGGCTCAGGGACTCTGACCCTGCTGGGTCCCCTCAGCTCAGCCCATTCTGTGCTTTTGGAGGGGGAAGCCCTGGAGGGCTGGGCAGACTCCAACAGGCCGAGCGCTGCTCGTGTCACTCCTCAGGGCATCACTGTGGCTCCTTCCTGAGACCAGGAGGAGGCCACTGGGCCTGCAAGTGCCATTTTCCCTGTGGGAGCATGGAATTCCTTGTCCCCCTGTGCAGGTACGAGTACCACTGGGCAGATGGCACCAACATCAAGAAGCCCATCAAGTGCTCGGCACCCAAATACATCGACTACTTGATGACGTGGGTGCAGGACCAGCTGGATGATGAGACCCTCTTCCCCTCCAAGATTGGTGAGCACAGGCAGCCCCCTGGCCCGGGCTGGCACCTGACAGAGCCACGGCCTCACCCCTGGGTGCCTCTGCATTCCAGGTGTGCCCTTCCCCAAGAACTTCATGTCGGTGGCCAAGACGATCCTGAAGCGGCTGTTCCGCGTCTACGCCCACATCTACCACCAGCACTTCGACTCGGTGATGCGGCTGCAGGAGGAGGCCCATCTCAACACCTCCTTCAAGCACTTTATCTTCTTCGTGCAGGTGAGCTGGGAAGGAAGGGCTGCCAGCTCTGTTTGCAGGGGAAAGGAGGAGGATTTCAAGGCTTCCCTCGCAGATGTGCAGCCCCGGCGTGTGTTGGGAGATAAAACCTCTCCCACTCCTGGTGCTGGGCTGGGGTTTTTTGTAGTGGGGCTTTTTCCAGGAAGTGTGGCTGAGTTGGCTGTAAAGTGCTTGAATTTGCCTCTCAGTCTAATGATCAACCTGCAGCCAACAAAACCAGGCTTGGAGGAGAACTTGGAGGGTTTGTAGCTCAAGAATCACCTCAGAAGTAACAGCACCAGCACCTTTGGGTTTTTTTGCTGCCCTGAAATGCTTGGATTCCCCACAGGGAAACAGCAGAGGTGGCTGCTCCTCTGTGGTTCTCCCAGGGACACCAGTCACGTTTTCCAGCAGCCCTTTGAGAGGTGCCTTCAGTTTTTGTGCCTCTTTTCCCTGCCAGGAGTTCAACCTGATCGACAGGCGGGAGTTGGCTCCACTGCACGAACTCATTGAGAAGTTGGGCTCCAAGGACAGATAAAACATTCCCAGGGGGACCCTTCTGGCCTCTCCTTTCTGCTTCTTCTCCAGCCACCTCAACGCTTGGGCTCCTGCTGTGCCCCAGCCTGCCCTTCACAGCTGGGGGCTGGGGAAGGTGGAGCAGGTGACATTCCAAGTGCTGCTTCCTGCTCCCAGAGCTCCTCTCTGGGCTCTGCAGCCTGGGAGCCCCAGCCTGGCCTGGGCTGGGAGCAGCTCAGCTTATTTCCAGAAGTGCTTTTTTTAGGATAAGAGGTGCACTTTGGCCCAGAGCCTTAAGCTCCCCTTGGCAGCAGCACTGGGGGGAAGTGCCTGGTCCCAGGGGGGCTGTCCCTGTCCCTGGGAGGGAGGAGCAGCTCCGGAGTGTCCCCTGGAGTGGGGGGGACAAGGGAGGGACCCTCCTGTGTGGCAAGGCAATAATAAAAGTTTCTTCCTGCTCTTCTTTCAGAGGAAGAAGAGGGGTCTCCTCCTCTTCTTCCCCTTCCTCCCACGGGTGCCCTGATTGAAAACACAACACTGGGATTGCAGTTTGGCCCCAGGGAGGCAGTGCCAGAGCAGCCCTGGAGCACTTTATTGGGGGCAGCAGTCTCAGGGCTTGGGGGTGGAGGTGAAGATGCGCAGCCCGTGCATGTGCTTGATCTCCTCACTCAGGGCCTGCAAGACAAGCACAGCTCTGAGGTCAGTCAGGGCCTTTGGGCACTGCTTGGGCACATCCCACACCTTTAGAAGGTCCCTGTGCCCACAGGAAATGTGGCTGTGGGCAGAGTCACACGTGGAATTGCAGGTGCTGTTGTGCTGGGAGACACCTGGCCCTGTGTGTGCACACAAACCAGGCCATGAAGGGTCTGAAGCTCTGAATACCCCAAACAGGCCTCCACAGCCCACCCTGCACAGCCTCCCCAGGGTCTGGTCACAGCCCCGAGGCTGCCACAGCTCCTGGAATGTTTGGAAAACACTCTCAGGGCCAGGGTGGGATTCTGGGGGGTCTGCAGGGCCAGGGGCTCAGAACAGCTCTAAGTGCCACTCACAGACACCCCCCTGTGCTATTTAGGGGGGGAAATAAGGAATGGCCACTATGTTTTATGAGGAAGACCCTCCCAGCTGGGCACTGGGGGGGTCTGTGCACACACCCAAGTGCTGCACCTCCAGAGCATCACCTGAGGTGTCACAAGGGCTGCACTTATTGCCATAATAATAATCAGGGGAAAAGGGAGAGGCTTTGGGGAGGCAAAACCTTCACTGCAGGGGAAGTGCTGCACTCTGAGACTCTGTGAGTGTTTTACCCTCTGTGTGCCTGGAACACCCCCTGTAGGGGGGCACTGGGTGGTCACCCCCCAGAGCACCCCCAGCTCCAGAATTTACAGGGAAGGGCTGGCTTTGTACTGGGAAAGGAGGGGAAGGGCTGGCTTTGTACTGGGAAAGGGCTGCACTGGGCATTACTGGGAAAAGGAGGGGCTGCAGTGAAAGGCAGAGCAGGAATGCTGTCAGTGTTCAGCACTCCAGGTGCTGTGCATGTACAGAGACCCCAGCTACACCCAGAGCTGTACTGGTTTTTACTGGGAAGGAAGAACAACTCTGCCCAGACCCCGTGTGTGTGTGTTGTGTTTGTGCGTGTGTGTCTGTGTATGTTGTGTTTAAGTCTCTGTGTTCAGCCCTGACTGTTTCACTGCACAGGCACTGAAGGTTCGAGTGCCCCCCAGTGCCCAGTTCTGCCCCCCTTGCTCTGCCCCCCACGCTGTGCCCCCCCTGTCCCCCCAGCACCTCACCTGGTTGACCATCTGGTGCTGCTGCACCGTCCTCTTGTCCCGGAACTCCTCGGACTCCACGTGCACCTCGTACATGGCCCCGCAGCCCCCTGAGAGCGGAGCGGGTGGCAGTGCCGAGCCGAGGCTGGGGGAGAGGGCCGTGCCCGCCCCGACCCCTCGGGGGTCCCGGGGAGGAGCCCGGGGGCTTTACCTGAGATGTCCACGACGCGGATGGAGGAGGCGCGTGGGAAGCGCTCCCGCAGGACCCGCGCCAGGCGCGACTCCCCCTCGGAGCCGGAGCTGAGGCTGCGCCAGGAGCGGCAGCGCAGGAACAGCTGGGGAGGCAGCGCTGGGAATGGGGGCTGGGAATGGGGGCAAGGGGACCCCAAACATGCACAGGGACCCCAAACGCACACAGGGACCCCTTGTAGATCCCAAACACACACAGGGACCCCAAACACACACAGGGACCCCCTGAGGGCCCCAAACACACACAGGGGATGGAAACGGGGGGCTCCCTTTCACCGGCACCGGGGGGGGGCACGGAGAGGGGCACACGGACACGAGGACAGAGGGACAGGGCGACAGAGGGATGGACACGGGGATGGACGGGGACAGAGAGACACGGGGATAGGGACAGGTACAGGGACGCACGAACATGGGGACAGGCTCAGGGACACACGGACAGGCTCAGGGACACACGGACAGTGGGACAGGGACATGGGGACAGGATCAGGGACACACGGACAGGGACACACGGACACGGGGACAGTGGGACAGACACACAGGGACAGTGGGGCACAGGGACACAGGGACAGAGGGTCACTCACCGGGGCCCGGCCCAGCCCCGCCGCCATCCCGGGGCGCGCGCCGGGGTCACGCCGCGCCTCAGCCAATCAGCGGCCGGGGGGCGGGGCCGGCTGCGCCACAAGGCGCCCCCTGGCGGCTCGGAGGACCCGGTGGGGGGGGAGCGTCATCCTGCCCCCCATCCCATCCCGTCCCATCCCATCCCATCCCGTCCCGTCCCGTCCCATCCCGTCCCATCCCATCCCGTCCCATCCCGTCCCGTCCCATCCCATCCCGTCCCATCCCGTCCCATCCCATCCCATCTCATCCCACTCCTTCCCCACGCCCCCAGGAAGGACCCCTCGCATCCCCCCAGCCCCCCATCCCACCCCTCACCGAACGCCTGCAGCTTTCCGGAGTGGAAGTCGCTGAGGAGGCTGAGCAGCCCTCCCTCCATCTCGCACACGTCGGACACGTCGGTGAGGAAGCTGTGCTGGAGCGGAGCCCCCCGCGCCGCCCCCGCTCCCGCCCGCGCCCGCTCCTTGCTGGTCCTGGGGGGCACAGAGCGCTCGGCAGGGCTCGGGGGGCGGCGGGGGCGGCCGGAGGGACCCCCGACCCTCACCGACCTGCGGAGCCGGGCGCGCTGCCGGGGCGAGGGCAGGGTGGGCAGCGGCAGCGCGAAGGTCGTGCTCTTGCTGGGGGGCAGCGGGCGCGGGGCCCCGGGGGGAGCCGGCTGGGCCAGGCAGGTCCGGGGGCTGCGCTTCTTCCTGCGCTCCTCCATCCCGCGGCTCCTGCGGGCACGGGCACGGAGCTCGGCCGCTCCTTCCCTTCCTGCGGGGACGGGGCGCGTCCGCCCGTGGCACAGCGGAGGGGCTGCGGGACCCCCGGCGTGACCCGCGGGAGTGACAGCCACGGGCACCGGGACCCCCAGGACTAGAGGTGAGAGCCACGGGCACCGGGACCCCCGGGGCAAGGGGGGACAGCCAAGGCCGTCGGGACCCTCAGCACAGCGAGGTGACACCCACAACCACTGAGCCCCCCATGGGGCCACCGGGACCCCCAGGACAAAGGGGGGGGGACAGCCACGGCCCCCGTGAGCCCCTCCGGGGCTGGAGCAGGAGCTCGGACTCGCTTTCCCGGCTCGGGCTCGGGCTCTGCTCGCAGCCGGAGCTCCGGCCTGGCCGCGGCTCTCGGCGTGTCCCCCGCCCCGGGAGAGCAGGATTTCAATCACGGCTGCCCCGGTGGGACCGGGACCGGGAGCGGGACCGTGCGGGCACCGACACGGCCGAGCTCCGGCCGAGCCCCCCGAGCGCCGGGCCCTGCCCAGCCAGCCCCTTTGTCCGCAGCTCCTGCCCGGGGACTGACCCGTGCCAGGCCCCGCTCGGGCCGTGGGGCTGACCCGGCGTGTCCCCGAGACAGAGGGACACCCCAAACTCGGGAAGACCCCAAACCCGGGGACACTCCGAGCCCGCCGGACACCCCGAGCCCGAGGGACACCCCAAACCCAGGGACACCCCGAGCCCGAGGGACACCCCAAACTCGGGAACACCCCAAACCCGAGGGACACCCCAAACCCGGGGACACCCCGAACCCACCGGACACCCCGAACCCACCGGACAGCGTCCGCACAGCCTGGGATTTGCATTTAAAGGGAAAGGGAACTTCCTCCAGGCTCTGCCGGGCTCCGCTGCAGGACCCCCAGAACCGGCCCCATCCCCGGCATCAGCATCCCCGGGTCGGGAATGGGGCAGGATCCGTCCTCCCCCCGATCCCGCTCAGCAGCGGCCGCTCTCCCGCAGCCCCGGGGTCGGTCCTATCCCCCTCCGTCCCCCCGTTTACCCCGCGTGGTCCCCCGGTGTCCCCGCAGCGCCGCGGCCGCGGGATCCGTCTCTGCAGGAAGGAGCCGGGAAGGGGCTGGGATGGAGCCGGGAAGGAGCGGGATGGAGTCGGGAAGGAGCCGGGAAGGGGCTGGGAAGGAGCCGGGATGGAGCCGGGAAGGAGCCGGGAAGGGGCTGGGAAGGAGCCGGGAATGGCCTCCAGCCCCGGCGCAGGGACGGGATTAGACGAGTCGCGTCCCCCCCGCATGCACAGCCCGAGCGCAGCTGGTCGTGTAAATCCCGCCAGGATTTTAATCCGATCGTGGACATTTGGGAGCCAATGGGGACACCAAGGGCTGGGCAGGACGCGGAGGGGGCGACACCCCCAGGGCAGGTGACATTTGGGGGCTGGAGCATCCCGGGGAGGGAGAGCCACGCGTGAGTGCTGGGGGTCCTGGAGACCCACCCGACCTTCCCCTGGGCAGGGACATCCCTTCCCTCCCAACCTCCCCCACCTCATCCCCCTGGGAAAGGCAGGGCTGGAGCCCCTGGACACTGGGGTTGTGTCGCACAGAGGCTGATGTGGCCTCCCCAAAGCCACCCCACGGCCCCAAATCTTCACTGCCCACGGCGCTGAGGAAGGAGAGACAACAGAGGCAGCAGCAGAGGCAGCGGCAGCAGCGGCAGCAGCGAGGTTGGGAGCGTTTCTATTGGATACAGGATACACACAACAGCCCCCGCGGAGGTTTCTGTTTCCATAACAGGGAAAAGACAAAAAAAACGCGGGTTGGTGAATTTCTAAGGGGTTTTCCTTTCACTGAAAGAGCAGGAGAAGCCCAGATCCCGATCCCGGCTGGGATGCTCCCACCAGGCCAGAGCTACATTCACTTGCTCGGGGGCTCCTTCCAGAGGCAAACGCTGGAAGGCAAAGCCACGCTCAGCTCCAGGGAACGTGTCCCAGTTTGGATGTCCAACCGTGGCTCTGTGGAGACCTGTTAGAGCCCATCCCTGCTGCAGACAGACCCTTCCTTAGACCTGGATTCACTGGAGTCCCTGTGGAGGGAAGGGGGACACGGAGGCAGGTCCTTCATGGAGAGAAGATGCGAGGGCAGCTGTGTTGGCAGGAGAGGATCCAAAGCTGTTCCACTGAGCACATCCATGGTGGGAAATCCCTGCAGGCAGCTGGCTCCAGCTTCCAGGAGAAAGAAGGCAATGCTGGGAAGAAAGTCTGTCACAGAGAAGCTGCAGTGAGGAGGGTTGAAGCAAGTCAAGTCTTCCAAAAGGACAGGGAAAAGTCTTGAGAAACTAAGGAGAAATCCCACAAGCCCAGAGACAGCAGGTCCCACGTCTGTCCCTAAACACCCCCCCAGCACAGCCGGGTCCTTGGGGTGAGGCAGCACTGGGGAGATGCTCTTCCAAGAAAGCAGAGAGGAAAAGGGGGGCTGGGATAGCACAGGTACCCCCAGGCTGGAGGGCCCACGGTCCTGGAGCTGGTCCTGGCGATCCTGGAGCAGTCACAGGGTTTTTTATCCTCCTGGAGCCCCAGCTCTGTGGATGCCCCCAGGGATGGGGCAGAGGAGCTTTGGGGGGCCCCGTCCCCCTGCACAACGATGACACACTTGTGCAAAACACTTGGGAATTAGACCTTTGGATTAACTGTTTAATACACTTGTGCACATGTGCGTTCAGCAAAGAGGCAACTGTGAATCGTAAGGCGATTGAGACATTGGCAGGTCCTGGGAAGAGCGAACGTCCCATGGGAAAGACTGGGAACCCTTTTCCTGCTTCTCCTTGTCCCCATTCCATACACAAAACAGAGGAGGGGAACAGCCTCTTGCACCCCCAGCTCACACAGGAGCAAGTCCGGGGCTCCCTCCTGCCTGGTGCAGAGGGAAGCGGGAGAATCCAGCGCTGGGGATGCTCTGGCTCTCCCAGCTCTGCTCCTTTGCTTTCACTCCATGCCAGAGTCGCTGTGATGGCAGAGGTGCATCCCACGGGACACAGATCCACGGCCCTGCTCTCCCGGGCTGCGACACATCCGGGGAATCGCAGCCCTGCCAATGACAAGGTCTTTTAGTGAGAGGGACGATCAGTTGAGGCTCCATATATTAGTTACTGACACACGCAGGGAGGTGGGTCATTCTGGTTTTCCATGGATGTCCATATATAAAGTGTACGTTGGCCTGCACATTTTTATATATCATATATATATATATATATAAAATTTTAAAAAACCCTAAGCTAGGAAATCTCACATCCCCCAGGAGGGCTGTCCTGTCCTTTTCCACCTGTCCCAGGACCGGCAGAGGGGCAGCAGGTGGGAGTGTGCACAAAGCCCTGGGCCCCCCTCCCTGTGCCCAGCCCTGCAGGGGCTCAGTCAGTGCCCCTTGTCCCCTCCTCAGTCCCACTCTGCCCCGTGGCTCCAGGGCTCAGTTCTCCCAGGCTCTCCGCAGGGTCCGGGCCGTGCGTGGCCTTTCCCGAGCTGGGGCAGTGGGAGCTGTCCCGGGATGGGTCCTTCAGGGGCTCTGGCAGCTCCGGCTCTGCCCGGGGCGTGTGGGCACACAGGTCCTGCACCTTCTTGTTGAGGTCGTTGCGCTCCGTCTGCAGGGCCCGGCACAGCTTCTCCAGGCGCTGGATCTTCACCTGCAGCCCCTCCAGCTCCTTGTCCCGCAGGGTTTTCTGCAGGGGGAGGCAGAAAGGGAGGGATGAAACCCCAGAGGGATATGGGGCAGACAGTGACAGCACAGGGAGGGTG
This sequence comes from Margarornis squamiger, assembly GCA_035222235.1. NCBI lineage: Eukaryota > Metazoa > Chordata > Aves > Passeriformes > Furnariidae > Margarornis > Margarornis squamiger. Next base: position 4,538,983 of record JAWWTY010000059.1, read on the forward strand.
GTTTTGAATGGACAGAGGGCAGGGTTGGGTGGGAATTTGGGAAGGAATTGTTCTCTGTGAGGGTGGGCAGGCCCTGGCACAGGTTTGCCCAGAGAAGCTGTGGCTGTCCCATCCCTGGAAGTGTCCAAGGCCAGGTTGGAGTACCCTGGGATAGTGGAAGGTGTCCCTGTCCATGGAACTGGATTATCTGTAACATCCCTCCCAACCCAAACCATTCCATGACTGACTCTAGGGAGGCTCAAGGAGAAAATCCTTGTGACCAAGCAAACAAAGCCCCTGAAGCTGCATCACGGCTTCTTCCTCCCTTTGCCCCCTCAGACCTCCCTGTCCTGCACTAGGGCAGGAGTTGTCCTGTCCCCCCTCAGCTCCAGCCCACCCCCAGAGCCCCCTCACCTCCTCTGCCATCTCCAGGAGAGCCTTGTTGCTGCTCTCCCAGCGGGACCGGTACATTGTGGTCTCCTTCTCCAGCTTCTTGATTTTCTTGGTCATCTACAGGATCCCAAAACAAACACAAAGGGAATCACAGAATACCCTGAGTTGGAAGAGACCCACCAAAGTCCAGCTCATGGCCCTGCACAGGACACCCCAAGATAAATAAGCCCCAAATAAGCCCCAGACAGAGCATTGCAGTGACACCCCACATGTCCTCATGTGCCACCCCCTCCCCTGGCACAGTCCCCGGGGTCTAGACCCAAAATGAACTAAATCTGTGGAGCTGTGGCTCTTGCAGGAGAGCCAGGACAGCAGAAGGGTTACCCACCTTCTCCATCTCCTGTTTAAACGTCGTGAACACTTCGCTGCTTTTGGAAAGGGTGTTCTGGAATTCCTCAAACTTCTCTGTGTAGAGAGCCAGCTGTGGGGACAGGCAGGGAGCTCAGCAGGGCACCCCTGACAGCCTCACCCAGCCAGGGATGAGGCCAACCAGGGGCTGAGCTGCTTGTCCTGGGACACAAACAAACTGGCAGCACAGAGCTGCTGTGCCAAGGGGGAATTCTGTCCTAGGGAAGCATCCCCAGAGTGATGTGTTCTATAAACACCTCCTGGCCAGGGCAGGAGGCACTTGCTGGGGTTGACTGAGTGCAGGATGATCCCATGACTGCTCCCAGCACTGGAAAAAACCAAGGCCCCTTTCTCCCAGAAGGCAGAATTGCAGAAGGAAGTCTCAGCTCACCAATACCAAACCCAGGAGAGATCCTGTCCCTGTGTTTTCCCGATGAAGGAACTTTGGGTTGGTCCTTGCTTAGGAAGGAAGGAAAAACCCCCAAACAAAACAGGCTGAGCACACAGAGCAGGTAACTCACCTGCTGCTTGAGGTGGGTCTCCTGCTGCTTCATCAGCTCACACATCCTCTGTGATTCCACAGCTTCCTTCAGCAGCTGGGGAAGAGCAAAAGCAGTTACCTGGGAATGCTCTCAACACAGCCCTGCACGGCTGGTGCTGGGCCTGGGCTGGGAGAAGCACAAGGAGCAGAGCAGGGCTCCAGCCTGGCTCCTGGGGCTGCTCAGGAAGCAGCCACTGCTGGGCATGGCAGGATCTGGGATAACACACTGGGCTCTGCACTCAGGGATCCAGCAGCAACAAGGGGCACAACCATCCCAGAGCTGCTCCAAGACTTACAAAGTCCTTCTCCCGCTGGTGCCTTTCCTCTGCCTCCTTCAGCATTTCCTGGGCCTGCTGCAGTTTGGCATCCACCAGCTGCTGCTGCAGCTCCTTGTGCTTGAACACCTTGTCAATGTGCTGCCAAGAGAACACCACAGGCTCAGGAGACTCCAGACAAACAGATATTCTTACTGCAGGTTATTTGTAAGTAGTGTCTAATTAATGTATGTAAAAGGCATGAGTAACTCTTAGCATTCTATACAAAGTAAAAATGTCTAGTTTGCATTAAATGAAGCAGTTGAATTGGGGTAAATCTCAAGGGCATAAACAACCTAAAAAAAAATCATTTAATGGTTGTTTCAGGGGAAATAAAATGTGGGTAGCTGGGTGTTTGTATGTGCCTTCAGACACATGCACACTGGGGTTTCCTCTGCTAAAGCTTTATCCACTTGAGTGTTATTTCTGAAAACCTGTGCTCCATCTTGCTCCATTTGTACAAGTAATGCCTGTTTCCCTTTCACTCTGCAAAACACAGTCTTAAGTCTCTTGTGGCAGTGACAAACTGACTCCATGAGAGCCCATTACTGGGCTGTGGTTACAGGAATGTGAGGAGGAGGAGGCATTTGCTGGTTTTACCCCGCTGTGGCAGCAGAACCCCCTGACCCACCTCCTCCCGCAGCTCGTACTGCTCGATGAGCTTCTTGAGCCTCTCTGCCAGCTCCATGTTCTCCTGGCGCAGCTTGGAGTTCCTCTCGTTGTGCTGCTCCATCTGCAGCTGGATGTCATTCAGTGTCACCTGGAAGTGGGATGTCACCTCCTTCCTCTTCTCCTCCTCCTCCCGCGCGCGCTGGACACCCTCCTCCTGCACGGGGAGGGCAGGGGTGGGAGGGACACGTCAGGCACGGCAGCAAACTGCCCAAATTCGTGCTCTGAACCCACCCAGCCTCCCAGTGTTCCCTGGATCCACCAGGAGGGCACTCTGGGCCTTTCCCTTCCCTTTCCCCAGGGGGTACACCCTGAAATAACACTGGGACAATGCAAGTAAAGGGCCTTTCCCTTCCCTTTCCCCAGAGGGTACACCCTGAAATAATACTGGGACAACGCAGGTAAAGGTGGCTTAACAGCAGCATTAAAGCCCTGCCCTGAGGGCACACTGTGGGCAAGCACTGGTGAAGGGGAGCTTGCCAAAAGGCAGAGTGATCCACGTGGTTGGGATGGAGCAGCCCCGGGAGCAGAGCCGGGAGACACCTGCCTTGAGGGTGCGGTTGTGCCTCTGCAGCTCCCGGCACAGGCTCTCCAGTTTGCTCCGGGCCAGGATGGCCTTGCTGTGCTCGCTCTGCAGGTGATCCTTCTCCTGCACCAGCTGGGTCTGCTTCTTCTGCAGGATCTTCATCTGCTTCTGGGAGTTACGGTGCTCTTCCAGCTGGGGAAGGGGAGCAAAGGGCATGGATGCAGCAGGGCAGGGCAGGGCAGGGCAGTGCTGTGCCCGCTGAGGGACATGGGGAGCAGAGGTGGGTGACACTTCTGAGCAGAGCAGACATGACACAGAGCCTATGGTCCCCTGGACAGGCTCTTTCTCCTTCCCAAATTCCCATCTGCACATCCCTCCAGCACCTCTAGGTGTTGCTCCAACAGAGCAGAGCTCTGAGCACAGGGAAAACCCACCCAGGGACACTTTGGACATGCACAGGCAGCCCCACAGCTCCCCTGCTCCACATCCAGGAAAGGAACTAGACCTGTGCCCAGAGCTAATTCTGCTTAAGCATGGGGTCAGGATTGTGTGTGAAAACAGATCAGAGCTCCCCTTACATCCAGATTTGCCAAAATCCCTCCTGCCCACGCTTACGCTTCACAAACACCACCAGGCTGGGCCCAGCAACACCCACCCTCTCCCCCTCAGATATCCAGCACTGCAGAGATCCCAGAACACTGCAGAGCTCCAGGCTGTTCCTGGAATGTCCCTCCTGCCTCCCTGAGCTGCCCTGTCCCCCCCAGCCCCGGTGGGACTCACCAGCTCAGCGTATTTCTTGCACAGCGCTGCCAGTTTCTCCTCTGACGTGCTCAGGGTGTTCAGCGTCTGCATCAGCAAAGTGATTTCCTTGCCTGGAATGAGACAGGGAATGGAAATGAATCAATAAACAGGATAAAATGGCTTACACAGAGCTCTGGCTCGGGAGGGTGAAGAGAGGAGGGACTGAGGGGTCTTGCAGCCCTGGGGCAGAGCTGCTGTTCCTGGGGTCTTCTCAGGGCTCTGCCCCATGGATTTCGTGGGGAAAAAAAGTGCAGCAGCTGGGGAGAGACCTGATTTTCAGAGCAGGAATCACCACTGGGCTAGCCAGAACCAGCTATGCCCAGGAGAAGAGAAATCCATGGAATTCAGAGGCTGTGGCAGCCCCAGGAGCAGCCAGTGCTGTTGCTGCCCCGGGTACATTCCTCACCCCCCTGGAACAGGACGCTGTGCCATTCCCAAACACATCCAAGGCACCAATTTCATTAGTGCAGCCAAACCAAAGCTCTGAGCAGACCCCCTCGGGCTGCAGCACAGCCAGGGCAGGGAACCTCTTACCTAAACCCTTGGCTTTCTTCTTCTCCTGGGCCTTCTTCTGGTCCCGCTCCCCGCCCTCCTCGGTGCCCTTGGAGTTCTCCTTCTCCCCATTCATCTCGGGCCCGCCCGGCTCCTGCTCCCCGTTGCGGGGGGATTCGCTGCGCCCCTTCTCGGGCTCCTCGGGCTCGGGGGGCTCCCCGTGCCCGCCGTCCTCCCCCGGGCCCTCCTGGCTGGCATCCACACAGTAGGTGCTCAGGATGTCCTCCAGCTGCCGGCTCAGCTCCTCGGACACGTCGCGGGAGGATTTGGGGTCGTCCCGAGTGAGGGGAGCTGAGGGGGGGACGGGGACACAAAGCGTGAGGCTCCCCCAGCCCTGCCCGGGCACAGGGAAGGGGACAAGGGGAGCCTTCCCCGGCTGCCCTTCCAGCAGCATAAGCTGCTTTGTTCCGGCTGCTGCGTCCCCAGCCAGCTGCCCTGACAATGGCAGGGCATTCCCAACAGCCTCTCCTTTGATCACCAGAGCATGACCAAGCCCCTGACATCTGTCAAGAGCAAAAATTCCACCCCCCCCCAAACCCCTTTCCAACCACAAGCCTTTAAGGAAAGCAGGTTGTGTGGGAGCTTTTCCCCCCCTCCAGGAACTGGCAGCTCAGATCCCCAGGGCTGGGCTTTTTAGCATGACAATGGATTTTAAACCTGGCTGAGCCTCTCTCCTCACTGTAAGAGCAGCTGTATTGGGATCAAACATCCCTCATCCCACTCAGCAGGCACTTAGGAGTGGAGCAGGCAGCACATCCTGCCTCCAAACTTTCTCCAAACAAGAGGCTTGGAGTAGCTGGTTATTAAAACAATTTTTCTCACCGTGTTTCCTACATCCCCAGGCATGGGAACACCAGGCAGGGTTAATTTTAACCAAGCTCCTACTCTATTACACCTGGATTTTGTATTCCAGAGAATAATTTGGATGAAGCAACAGCAACAGGAAAAAGTTGTCTGACGTTTTCTGAAAGGGAGACCCTTAAGGTCAAAGCAACAACAAACAACCCTTTGCTTCCAGGTGAGAACTGACTCCATGATCCTGCCAGGAGATGGGAACTCCTCCAGGGCTGCACACACACAGAGATGGGAAAAACCCAAGATTTTCTGCCCTGGAAAATACAGCTGCTCTTACACAAAGGGCTGGATGCAGGAGCACAGCCTCATGCAGAGAAAGCAGCAACCTGATTCCTTCCAGGCTCAAACCCTCCCTCCCACACTGCAGGGAATGCCAGCACTGCCACCTTCCCCCCCTTCCCCGGGGACCCCCCCACCTTCTGGGGGTGCTGCAGCCTCTGGGGAGTCTCCCTCCTCCAGCCCCATCGTGCTCGTTTTGGAAGCACCAGAGGGACGTGGGGCTCCTTTGGTCTCCACCCCCTGGTTCTTCATCGCAGCCTTTGGGCCTTTTCAGACTCTGCAGAAACAAACAGCGACTTTAAGAAGGTTTGGAGGGTCTGGGGAGTCATTCCCTGGACTGGGAAGGAGCCTGTTCCCAGCAGAAGGGCGGGAAGCAGGGCTTGGTTCCCAGTTTGTCCCTCACCACAGCGTTCCCTGTGTCAGGATAACTCCTCTTCCAGCTGCACTAGAGCAGGGCAGACCCACAGACAGCACAGCTCACCTGCTCAGGGGGGCACAACCCCCTCAGCCTGCAGTCACCTTCCCACTTGTCCCAGCTTTTGGAATTTGGAAGTGCCAGAGAAACCCCCTCACTGGGGTGGGGACCCAGAGACTGGAGCATCCCCAGCAGAGAGGTCAATTCCCACCAGATCCTGCCTGAGGAGAGCCCAAAAATCCCAGCTCCTCATGCCCATCCCCTCTCCCTCTGCAGGGTTTGGATGTTCTCACTCTCCTGCTCTGGATGTGACCCTAACGATGAGCTGAGCATGCTGATGCTCCTGGTCTAGAGAGGAGGGGCTGCTCCCAGTTTGGAGCTCAGGGACTGTTCCCAGTGCAGGCTGCTCCCAGTTTGAAGCTCAGGGACTGTTCCCAGTGCAGGCTGATCCCAGTTAGGAGCTCAGGGCTGTTCCCAGTCCAGGCTGCTCCCAGTTAGGAGCTCAGGGCTGTTCCCAGTCCAGGCTGCTCCCAGTTTGGAGCTCAGGGACTGTTCCCAGTCCAGGCTGCTCCCAGTTTGGAGCTCAGGGACTGTTCCCAGTGCAGGCTGCTCCCAGTTTGAAGCTCAGGGACTGTTCCCAGTCCAGGCTGATCCCAGTTAGGAGCTCAGGGCTGTTCCCAGTGCAGGCAGAGCCCCTTCCCGTGCCCCCCTCACAGCGGTCCCAGCACTCCCAGTGCTCCCAGTAAGCAGCCCCGCGGGCAGAGCCCAGCCCGTGTCGCCGCCCACGTGCGGGATCCGCAGGGCAGCGCCTTCACCCGCACCTGCCCCGCGCCTCGGGCGCTCCTTTCCCGCTGCTGCCGCAACCGACGGCGCGGGCCCGGGGCCACAGCCGGGGCTGGTTAACGGGGACCGGGGGGGGTTAACCGGGATTGGGGAGTTTAACAGGGACCGGGGCCGGGGGGGGTTTAACCAGAACCCGGGGGGGGTTTAACCGGCCCCGCAGCACCCCCGTCCCCCCGCCCTGGCCCATCCCCTCCCCATCCCACCCCAATCCCATTCCATCCCCCTCCCTCCCAATCCCCATCTCATCCCATCCCCTCCCCATCCCACCCCAATCCCCATCCCCATCCCATCCCACCCCAATCCCATTC
>JAWWTY010000059.1:4546626-4584478 GCA_035222235.1 Margarornis squamiger
CATGGCGGCCGCGGGGACTGCAGCTCCCGGCATGCCACACCCATGGCGGCCGCGGGGACTGCAGCTCCCGGCATGCCCCGCGCGGGGGGAGAGGAGAGATGGGAGGAAAAGGGAGGGGAAAGGGGGAAAGAAACAGGGGGAAAGGAAAGGGGGGGAAGGAAAGGGGTGGCAATGGGAGGATACGAAGGGGAAAGGGGAGGGGGAAAAGGGCAAAGGAATCTTGGCTTGCCCGGGAATGGCGGCCCTGGGGACTGCAATTCCCGGCGTGCCCCGAGCAGGGAGGGCCGGTGGATAAACAGAACAGAAAGAGAGAAGGGCAAGCAAGGAGGGAATCGCAGCCTCCAGCGCCCGGCACAGCGCTGGGGGAGAGGAGGAGGAGGAGGAGGGGGAAGGCAGGAGAGCACGGGCTACAGCTCAGCCCCCCCAAAACCACAGAACTCGGCGTGTTCTCCTCTGTTTTTAATGAAATCGTGGCAAAGTCACTCGCGGGGGGCTCGGGGCTCGCAGGCAGCAGGACCCCCGAGCCCAAGGGTTTCCAGGGTGTTCCTGCCTCACAGTGCTCCTGTAGGGCAATGGCAGCAATTCCACATAGAGTTTACTCTGTGGCCCAATTAGACAAATATCTACCTATATATAATATAAAAAATACAGATATTCGCCTCTTTTTTTTTCTCTCTTTTGGAAGTAAAAGGTACATTATCCAAACTGTGAGCAGGAGGGAAACCTGGAAACCTGGTGCTGCTGGAGCTCCCACCACCACTGTCACCACCAAGTCTTCCTCCAACCCATGGAACCACCCCGAGGCAGGCAAAAAAACCCACCCCAGAACTCAGACCATGTTCTCATGGAAAACAAAGTATTTCAAGTAAAGATGAAGGTGGGTTTCAGCATTTCAGAGCTCTGGTGTCAGTCAGTACAATGCAAACCAAACCTGTGCAATGGCAGCTGTGCTTCCTGCTCCGAAAAAAATCCACCCCAGTTTCCCATCTTTGGGCTCTTGTTGCTTTTTTTTTTTTGTTTGTTTTTTAATCCTTGGAAATACTACTAGCAGTTCTTAAAAAAAAAAAAAAATAAAGAAAAAACCAAACAAAATAAAATCTAGACAAAAGGGAAGCAGCAGAAGAAGAAAAAAAAAAATCTTCCCAAGAGTGGGAGACTTCCTTTTTTTCTGTCCATTTTCCAGGGAACTTGGCCTGGGTTCACCAGGACTGTCCACTGAAGGAGGAAGGCCAGGGTTAAACTTTGCTCTTGGCCAATTAAGAGTCTTTAATAGAGTAACATGTGCAAAAAAAAAAAAAAAAAGAAAAAAAAGAAAAATTAAATAGATCAACCCACGTTTTCCAGAATTATTGTGGTCAGAAAACTCCCTCTGATCTGTGTCCTCACCCAACCCAACGCCGGAGCCTCCCGGGAGCACTCGAGGTAAGAACTGCATTTGGGAGGGACCACCACAAAGAACAAGCCACCAGGAGGTGCCACCTGTCACCTCCACGTCCCTCCTGCATTAAAGACACGTGTGCAGCAGCCAAAAGAAACAAGGATAAGAAAAATCCCCTTCTTTCCGCAAGGGCCGAGCGCTGTTTGTATTTTGTTTGAAGGAAGAAGAGTTTCCTAACTCAGGGTGTTGTTCAGCCTTCCCAGCAAGGACCAGCAGCTGCTCCCAGGTGCTTTTCCAGAAAGTTTGTGGTGTATTTTATTCTCCCCACGGCACATTATAGCTGGAAACCATCCATGGGGGCTTCGGATTGCTGGAAGATGTATTGCTGCTGGTTCTCATCCACCTGGGGAGCCACGGAGGAGTCGTCCTCCACTCCAAAGTAGTGCTCAATCAGGTCAAAGGCTTTCTGGTAGATCTCCTGGTTTTCGTGGCTCTGCAGGAATTCTATCTTATCCAAACCTTGGAGGGGGAAAAAATTGGAATGTGATGAAACAAAGAACTCTTGGTATTTTATCCCGAGATTTATTCCCACTCCCACCCTCACCCCTTTTCCCTGCAAGAGCTTTGTGTGAGGTTTGCATTTTTTGGGGCAGCTCTGACACCTAAACCCAGCTTATTCCAGAGCTGCTTGTGGATCCCATCCCTGTCAGGCAGCATTAATGTCTTTCCACTGGCAGGTTTAGCTCATACAGATGTGGAGACCAAACCACATCCCAGTGAAGTGAAAACAAGTGGCTGTGAGGAATTTGGGAGCTGCAGGGGGCAGGGAGGGGCAGGAGCAGGGCCTGCAGCCTCCAGCTTTAGCTGCCCTAATTAAATCCACTGCTGCACATCCAAGCACAATATACCCCCAAGAATTCCAGGAATTGTTCTTACAGGGAGAATCAGGACACGCAGAGGAACAGGCTGAGAGGGCAAAGCAGACACTGCCACTACACAGGGAGTTCCAGACCAAAATAGGAACTTGCTCCTCAAAGCACTAAGAGGAGGACAAATCCTCACCCACCCCCACCAAATTAAGGTGCTCCAGGGAAAAGCAAAGTCTCCCTGGATTTCCAGGGTTCAACTGGGTACAGTTTGAGCAGTTTTAGGCCCAGAATTGCCACTTTTAACTAGAAATGAGCTGAGTAAACACTCCCAGCTGGTGCAAGCCACAACTATCAGCTTGGCCTCCAGGTCTTGGAAGCCTGGATCAGAATTCTGACAGTTTTTACTTCCAAGTATTTTCTCCTCACCCAATCACGAGTCTGAAAAGACTTTGGAACAAATATTGGCTATTTTGGAATGTACTAAACCCCTGAACACAGCAAAAAGCAACCCCTTCAATGCCTCCTGCAGTGCCCAAAGGCCCCACCTACCATAGGCCTCCTCGATCAGGCTGCAGTAGGGGTTGATCCCTGTCCCACTCTGGTTGGCTTCCTGCTCTCCCAGCCTCAGGATGTTCTCCAGCCCATTCAAGGCCACCAGAACAATCTTGGAGTCCATGACAGTCAGCAGGTCACACAGAGGCTTGATACAACCCAAATTTACCAGGTACCTGGAGAGAGAGCACCAGCAACCACACTTGGTGTTCAGGGGCTGGAAGCAGCACCTCTGCTCCGTTTGGAGGAGCAAAGGAAACGAGTCAAACTAAAACACATGAATTTAACTTAAAATGTACATTAACTGCTCTGTAAGGTTAATTTTTATACACTTATTTTGTAGTTGTACACACCAACCCCTCTTTTCAGAAAGCTCCTTTATTTTAAGGAAAAAAAAAAGCTATTTTGAAAATCCAGGTGCTGCTACAATTAAGCCCACATTGGAATTAAATCTGTCATAGTTTGGACATTCAGCTTTCCCTAAAACTATCCAAAGGGGGATGGAGAAAGTTTGGACCAGACTATCGTTACCCAGAAGGAAATTACAATTTAGAGCAGAATCAATGACCCAGCCCCAGCTCTGCCTGTCTCAGGTGCTCTCCAGAGGTCCCCCACACTCCTGCCTTGCCTCCCAGTTCCCATGGAGGCAAAGCTCCCAGGACTTCAGGCAGGAGGAGCCCCAGGGAATACCTGATCTGCTCAGGGGTCCCTCCTGAGGTGGCGTTGGTGATGGCCCAGGCTGCCTCTTTCCTCGTGCGGAATTCTGCCTTCTGCAGGATTTCTATCAGCACCGGGAAAATGTTGGCATCTATGACAGCCTGGGGAGAGAGGGCAGGCACAGGGGGTGGCATCGGCAACACCATTCCTAAAAGGCTTCCCAGCACCTGAAAGAAACCTCCACCTCCACTTCCCGACACCACAGAACTTCCCAAGCCCCAGAGATTCCTCTGGTTTATTCCTCAGCTAAATCCTATTAACACAAGATATTCCATGTGCAGCAATCCCTGGTATTGCATCAAGACTGTGGGAATGCTTTTAGCACTGATCTGCCTTCCCACGTAGGCAGGAAAAGGATAATTAAAACTCATCGAGCTCCAGCTCTTCAAAGGGATTGAGAATGGAGAAATAAGGGGCTGTATCTCCTCTTCTTCCAATGATCCAAGCGTGTGGGAATCATTTCAGGCTGGTCTGTGCTGGTGCCATTACCAAGCTCTTTTTCAGCTTGTTTGGCAGATGGTTGGGAGCAGCAAATTTGCAAATTACTGCAGAATAAGGTGAACAAATCCAGCCTCTAAATGTCAGATAAGGAGAAAGCTGCAAATCCTTAATGCTGAGCTTGAAATCTGGGAGAAGGAAGTACCTGTATCTGTGCTCTGTTTCCAGCTGTGATGTTGGATATAGTCCAGCACGCTTCTTTCCTGATGGATTCCTTGGGACTGCTTAATAAATGCAGGAGACAAGGCAGGGCTGAGCAGTTGAGAATGACCTTTGGAGAGAGGAAGCAGAAGTGAGATCACCAGTGCCAGGTCTGGAGCTGATGGACATGGCATTCCCTGCAGGAAAGGCCTCTCCTCTCACCTGGGTCTGGATGTCATCCCCTGTCACGATGTTGCCAACTGCTCGCAGAGCTGGGGAGGCCACTTTGTAGTCATTGTGCCTGCAGGGAAATGGGGCAAGGACACAAACAAATCCATCACATCACTGGGAGATCCACAATATTCTCTCCTCGTTTATCTCCTCTGCATTTTTTCCTTAGAAACACAGAGTAAGTTGACCTTATTGCCACAGGAAACAAAACTGCAATACAGTTTGATCCTTCATATCCCAACTCAATCCTCTTTTTCATGTGGATTTCCATTTTCCATATTAATAATGGGAGAAACAAAGCCAAGCTGACTTTTGCTACCCACTGGTGATTTGCCTCTTAACTCGGTTTCCATAAGCACATGTGAAGTTTGAGAGCAGACAGCAGCACCCTGCAATCCTCTCTCCCTTCACAGAAGTGTCAGTCTGACCTTTGCATAATAAGTTCTTCCTCGCTCTGTGTAGCTGGCCCACACCCCTATGCTCCAATTTCAGAAATTTATAGGGATGAGGTTTCTTTTATCAGTGAATTTGCAGTTTTGGGGACTGACATTGAGACCTACACAGGTGTCTTTTCACCAGTGTCAAGTATAACTAGAAAACACTCAGCTCAGGAAGACAAACCAGCAAACTACAGCTCTGAACTCCAGGGAATCTCTGTTCCTTCCCCACCCCACATTTCCTCCTCTCTCTGCAGGTTCCTTTTCCCATTTTTGGTAAGACTTGGCGGTTCCTGATGTCCTTGCTCAGTAGATGTGTTAGAATATCAGATTTATCCTAATCCAGCTCCTTTTAATTGAAATACAAGTTTATGAATTTGGTTTCCTGCAGATTAGATCAGTAGCAGGATCTGGAAGGGCTTGGGGATGAAAACTTGGTGCAGCTGCACAACCACAGTCCCTAGTGGCAGAATTCCCGGTGCAAATGGAAGTGGATCATGGAAAAGGGAGTCAGTCAGTGAGAGCCACTCCAACAAGGCCTCTCCAGCTTGCAGGCACTCACATTAAGAGCTCCACCAGGCGCCGGCACACTCCCGAGTCCACCACTGCCTGGATCTTCTCATTGGGCCCATCAGACAGGTAGGAGAGGGCCCAGCAGGCGTCTGCCAGCAGGTCAGAGTCGCTGTTGAACAGCAGCCGGGACAGCACGGGCAGGCAGGGAGACACCTGCAACAAGAGCCAGCAGCTGGGTCAGTCACCCTGTGCAGGCCACCACGGGGCTGTGCTGCCTGCTGAGACAAGGCCTGCAAGGCCACAGGTTCCTCAGTGGCCACAGGTTCCTTCTCCCAAGTCAGCAGCTTCCCACTGGTTCCCACACCTCCTAATCACAGTGTTCAAAGCCACACTAACATTGCTATACTCAAATTATATCCCTTCCTCCCAGAGCCAGTCTAGACTCCTGAGACAAGTGGTGCTGTGCAGGTCACCCTTTGGAAGCTCCTTACATTCCTATGGAAGAGAGAGCTCTGCTCCATTTCTCTGCTTGATAATTCAGAGAAGCAACCATCAAGTTACACCTCTGAGTACTTCAATCATTTATAAGTGGGTTTATATTTACACTCAACTCAGATTTCACCCCTCACCACAGGCTTCCCAGCTTTGACATGTGACCTTTCACTTAAAAAAAGTGATTTAAAACATTTTGGTTCCACCAAAGAAGGATGAGAAACCTGAAAGGCCAGCAGGACCTTCTGTTAGGCTCCCAGGAAAGAGGAAGCTGCCACAGTTCCCATGTGGCTGCAGGAGTCCTGGTTTGCAGCATTTGAGGTCTCAGAATAGGTTTTAGTGACCATTTGAGTGAAGTCTCAAAATCCCACAGTTCCTAAGAAAAGGGTTTAGGTAGAGAAACCTTGCAGGGAAGGTTTTGGCCTGTGTCTTACTTGAGGGGTCCAGCTGATGGCAGAAAATTAAACAGGCCCTCAAATATCTGAGCAGCAGATCAACCCCAGCAGGAAGAACCTTCACCCTGATCCCTCCTGGAGTGACTTAAAGGAGTCCAACAGCCCAAAATAACTCAGACAAACACCTTCACTGGGTGTCTCCCCACCACCTGTTCTGCCAACAGGGCATTTACTCTCACCTTCTCAAATTCAGGTGGTGGGCTCTTTCCTCTGCACAGGTTTGACAAAGCCCAGACAGCATTTCGTGTCATTGTCAACCTGGTGGATGTCGTAAGGAGCCTAAAGAGAGAATTACCAAGAATTATAATCCTCATGTGGAAGTAAAGGGAATCAAAAGAATTAAAACTAATAGGATTTTAAGGAAATCAAAGCACTATTTCTCTGGGTGTAGGTCAAGCCATGCTGCTTGTCCTCAAGCAAAAGGAGAAGTGACCTGAGACTACTCATTAGGATAAACAGCTGTAATTCCTAACAGTGCCAAGGGACACGGGGCAGGAAGGCAATTTCCACTCTAGAAAGGTTGCAAAAGGAAGGACACATCAGTCAAGTGCAGCTCCAAGTTCCAGTTCAGCCCAGACACTCCCAGTTCTCTCAGTGTCTGAGCTCTGAGGAGGATGGTGAGTCCTGTGGGGTGAGGAGTCAGGCAGCCACCCCTGGGACAGGAAAACCAGCTCGCTGGGACACAGCCTCAGTTTTCCAGGGATGGGATGAAAATTAATTCCTTCCAGAGCTACGAGAGCCTGACAGATGGATCTCACTGTGATGAGTGTGCTGCCCCCACTCCAAGCCCCTGGAATCCATATGCCAAGCAGAGAGCAGGACCTGAGGGACACCCTGTGACTCCAGAAGGACCAGACACTGCAGCAGCACCCACTTTACATGCAGAGCAGTGTGAAGGGCTGTGAGACAGCGTGTTATGCAGCGAGTCCCACTCTGTCTATCAGATCCTTGTCTGAACTGAGAGTTAATCTGGTGCCAGTGGTTTGATTCCCAGTGATCACCACCAGGGAATCTACTGGCCCAGCTCCAGCCTTGCTGCTGTGGTACAATGGGACTCCAGGAACTGCACTGGCAAGTGTTCATGGCTACTCACATTAATAAGGGAGGAAGAATAGCGCAGTTAAGGACATAATCTCTACACACAGAGCTGTCTCCAGCAATGTTCCCCAATGCCCAGACAGCCTGAAAGGAAACAGCAACAGTTTTAGCATTCACAGTTCCTAACAGAGGAAGAACAAGGCAGTGTGCTAAGAAAGAATTTCCCCCTAATTCCAGGCAAACAACACTTCCATCTGTGGTCTGGAGCCACTTGTGAGGCACTGGTCACTCATTTTAAACACTGCAGTCTATGGTGTGCAACCCATTGTGGTTCTCCCCCAGCCCCAAAGTAAGGAGGGATCCTTACCTGTTCCTGAACATCCTCAAAGTCCGAGTTTAACAGCTCTATAAATATGGGAACTGCCCCAGCCTCAATGACTATTTTTGTTTGTTGGGAAGTCCCTGATGCAATATTCGTCAGTGCCCACGCAGCTTCAAACTGCAACAAGCAAGTGACAGACAGAAGCATAAATCAAACAGGCTTGAGTGAGCAAAATCATTACATTTTGGCTTCAATTCTTCCAACTTCTACTAAAGAGGTTGTGAGGGAAAGGAGCATATCACAAGAGAGCACCTCAAGAATCAAAGGGGGTTATTCTCTTGAGCAATGAAAGAGCCACATCTGCTGAAAACCTTCTCAGAGGCTGCAGCTGCTCAAAGGACGAGCAAGTGAAGATGTCACCACCAGTCACGTCATTTCACCTCTACAACCACTTCCCAGCAAGAGAGGTGAAGACACACAGAGCACAAACACACACAGTAGAAAGTTTTCACATCTACATTTCATCTGACACCCCAAAGACATCTCGAGTTCAAGAGGAGCTGAACAGCAATTCCCTGGTTTTGCCTCTCTCTGGTTTAAACACAGATTTCCACTCAGTTCTTCTGGAAATTAAGCCCCTATGGCACATGGCCTAGGGCCAGAGGGCAGGAAGAAAGATCAAAGCAATCATCAACTGGGATCAAATGCCATGTATGGAAGTATCTTTAACCCCTCCAAAGTAACCAGACTTATTACCAAGCTGGAAGGAATCTCAAGAAGCCACCCTGTCCATCCCTCTGCCCCGGGCAGAACCAGCCCTGCCTAACCCATTTCTAACAGTCTCTTGGCCTCTACTTAAATCCCTCCAATAGTGGAGGTTTTTCCTCACACAATTTCTCCCTGCATGTTTAACCCATGGCTCCAACAGCTCCCAGCAATGTCAGATGCAGGAAGACCAAACTCCCTTCTGCTGCAGCTGAATTAGGTTATTTTTGCCAGCATTCTCTCAAGAATTTAATTTAGAGCAATTTATAATTTCCTTTTTTTGCCTAAGCATTGAAGGCTACCTTTGTCTTCTCCTCTAGATCACATAACCTGCCTTTTTTGGGTTCAAAACATCACCTTCCCCTGACAGCATCTGTGGGCTCACATTGCTAAGCAAAGGTTAAACAGCTACAGGCCATGAAGAACTCATAACACAATACCTGTAGTGTGCAATTTTCACTTCTTTTCAGGAATTCAACAAATCTCTCCACCACTCCCTGAGTGTTTATCACTTCATCTATTGGAGGATTCGGCTCTGGAAAGAGCAAGGCAGTGTCAAAACAGTGTACAGGCCTCATGCAGGGGAGTAACAAGCATGAAGGGTTAATTTAATTATCTTAAGTTGGACTGAATTTAGGACAGATCTGCAGAATCACTTTGTGTACAATTCATACAACTGTCAATCATTAGCAATAAATTATCACATGTGTAGTTTATAGATTCTTGCCCCAAAGAAAGCTTCTGTACAGCAACACGTGCACAAACCCTTGCAAAAGACAGGCTGTGTCAGATCCCGTGGCAGGGATGAGTTATTTTTACCTTTGGAGAGTAATTTCCTGAATTTCTGAGTGGTTGCCAGCTGTAGGTCAGGGTCATCTGAGAAAAGCATCTCTACCATTTCTCCTGTGATCAATCCCTCCTGCAAAGATGCAGAGACAGAAAAATGGTCCAATTTCAGACTGAGATATTTAAGGCACCACACACGACATCCTGCCACGATTTGTGCTTAGCTAGTGAGCCAAGGATTCCAAATGTGAGATCCCAGCACACTATTTACTTCCTGATAGACTTTTCCAGTTCACTGCAGTAACACTTGCAATGCTGTTGGGAAGAATGGGTTAAAAGTGGAAAACTCTGGAGGAGGATTTTGAATATACTGCAGTGACCTTGCAGCTGGAAACAACCCTTGATAACCCAGTGTGAAGAGCAGGGTGGGGATTCCCTGGCATGGACTGAGCTTTACAAGGCTCAGGGCTCCACTGGTGTCCCACTGGGAATAAATTTACTTTTTGCATTCTAGCCAAGGGTTTGTGGCTGTTCCAGCTGCACAACTTACACTGATGTTCTCACAAGTGAGAAAACAAAACTATTGACATTTGTCAGGTCCATGCAATCACAGAATCCCACAGTGGTTTGGGTTGGAAGCGACCTCAAAGATCATCTTGTCCTAACCCCTGCCATGGGCAGGGACACCTTCCACTGGCTCAGGTTGCTCCAGCCTGGCCTTGGACACTTCCAGGGATGGAGCAGCCACAGCTTCTCTGGGCAAACCTGTGCCAGGGCCTGCCCACCCCCAAAGCATTAACTGTGAAGGCACAGCTGGAACAAGGAAAGGCACCTTACCCCACATGTTGTGGAACTAACATAGGAATCCACAAGGAGACTATCAAACATGGACTCATCCTCATTGATCAACTCCACATTCCTCCTTTTAAAGAGCTGGGGGGGGAACAAAGCACATGACTTGTTATTAGAAAGCAATGATGAACAGGCTCCACAACTAGACATTCTTGTTCCTCAACCAAGACTGCTTCAGCTAAGACTGAAGGTAACCTAAATAAAAAGGATCATTAATAACAACTCTCAGGACTAGTCTGGCACACAAATCCCAACAATAAAACAAGCTAAGTCTTGCCCTCAGATATGCAAATGCCCAAGTCACTCAGACACTGGTATAGGCAGTGCAGAATTTGATCTAACAAGTCAGGGAAACTGGGCAAAAAGCAGCTTATAGGTGATGCTCCAACAGAGTACACATTTAGTCCCACACACATCATCTTGTGCTTTCATAGACCTTCAAGCCAAAAAAAAAACACATCTCAGAGTTAAGAAATACTTTGCTCTTCCTGTTTCTTGAGGAAATAATCCCATTAATTAATTAAAAAAAAACCAACAACAAAAAACACACCACCAAAAAACACCACCACCTTTAACAACAAGGATCTGTGAACTAAAAACCTCCAGTCCCCCAAGGAGAAAGTGCTCGGAAAGCTCTTGATGTGAGCTGGGTACAAAGAAAAAGAGAAAAGCAAGATCTCAGTTAGAACAGGAAAAATAAGAGGACTGCCAACAAACCTTAATGCACAGATCCTTGAAGATTCCAGTTAGGCAGCAGCACAATCTTGGTTGTGTTAAGGCTGTACACAACCTACTCAAGATGACAGTTACCTGTTGCTCTCGTTTCTGTTTGCGCAGTTGAATCCCTTCCTCTTCTCTTCTCCGTCGCATTTCCTCGGGATTTAGGGCTTTGTTCTTGTAACTCTTCATTCGATAGTTTTCTGTGCAGAGAATACAAAGAGAATTCTGCCTCAGAGCTCCTGCCACTCTCTGCTCCTCTGTGCACCTGTCCTTCCTGACAAGGAACTCCGTGTGCATCAAGCAGGGAATACCCAGATTAAACAGATTTATTTACTCAAAGTGCATAACTAAACTCAACTTGTACTGAAAACCAAAGTCACTTCCCCGGGATCATCGTGGCATAAACATCACCTGGATGTTTTTTCCCAGGCAGAGCTTCATTGCAAGGCAAAAACCCAACAGACCCAAGGCCTTGATTTTATAGTAACAATAACCCCCTGCAAGAGCAGAGCTGTCCATGAGGCACAGCCCACATGTGTCCCACCAGGTACTGCTTCAATACCTGACCTACTTCTTCTGCTGGTTCACAGCTGACCAATGCAGCAGTTCCAACCTGATTCCCTGTGTTTGCCTCCAAGTCAGGGAAGTGACACTCCACTATCTGGCACAGCTAAGGGCGGCCAGGGCCAAGCAGTAAGCCAAGTATGAAAGGATGGCAATTCCTCCCTGCACCCAGCTGCAATCCACTGCTCTGAGCAGGTCAAGCCCTTCTGAATCTCTCCAAACTCTCCTGTTTCTGATACAGGTTATTTGCACATCTGTGCCCTTCTCAGGGCAGGAAGGAATCGGAGTCACAACTAACCCTGAACAAAGTGACTCCTCCAGAACTCCCGTGGACACCAATCTCTTTGTTTTCTCCCAACAGCCAAGGGAAGTGTTTTGTGAAAGTCTGCAGTGTTATCTCCTTATCCCCCACTTTCAAGCCTGAGGCACCCTCAGCCCCATGGCTTACAGAAAGCTTCTGACTTATCAAGTGCCTCCAGCCACTCTGGAGCCCTTCCAAGATCAAGTGGAGAAGCTTCAGACCTGAAAACCCACAGCCAAGCCAAGAGAAGACATACACAACACACAAATGTCCAACATTTCATCACTAGGGAACGAGAAAACAACTGGGAAAATGAATAGTTTAACAAAATACTTCCAGGTCTAGGATTTCCCAAGAACAGCTAAAATGACACCAAAGAAGATGCAAATCTAGAGGCTTTAGGGGTTTATATCTGTGCAGTAGCAAGTTGTCATCAACATATAGGTTTTAATTCAGAAGATGTATTTAAGTACCTGTTCAATGTTCTAGGCTGTGTATTTATATTGTCACCCCAGAGCTGATGGCTCAAGCAGCCACACAGGAGAGCAGGAGTTGAAAGCTGAATTCTGAAAACAACTTAAGAATCTTAATCCTCCTTTTGGAAAGCAAAGTCTCCAATTAAAAGGTGGTTTTTAAGAAAAGGAGGAGGAAAAAGTGAGGACACACAGGATTACCAGGCTGTCATATAAATAGCCAAGGGACACATGACAGTTCAGCTGCCTCCAAACTGGCCCAGCCCTGCTCAGCTCTGCAATCCCAGAGCTGGGGAACAGCTAGAGACACTCAGTCCTGCTGAGGGCTCGGGAACACTCAGGAACACTCAGCACCTTGTCCTTTAAGGCTCTATTTTTTATTTTCCACATCACTGTGCAACACTTTCTGGCACTAAGTTTCCCATTTTCCCTCCCACACTTTTATCTCTGCAGATGATTCCCACTGGCTTGTGCCAGTCCCTCATGTGTCCATACTTGTATGACATGAGGATGCTGATCTGTGACACTACACCCAATTTCCATGGCAATGGATGGATGTGACAAATGCAGGATCAGGACCTCACAGTGAGCTCAGTCACTGAAGGAAGCGGATTCCAGCAGGCTCAGACACGTGGAATAAAACAGCAGGATGCCAGGCATGGACAAATTCTGTACTTGCAGTGTTTCAGTACAAAACATCCAGTTCATCTGCAAGTCAGGCTTTGTGTTAATTATAAACTCAAATTCTATCAGTGGGAACCCACAAAACCCACTAAACCAGGCTATTGGAGAACCTGGGCTGTCAGGAATGGGGAAGCAATCCTTATAAATTGAGGGATGAGAAGGCATTTACCACTTAAAAGAAAGGAGAAACAGTGTGAAAGGTTGCCTTTGAAGGCTCAGCAGAGCACTCAAACCCTATGTAAAGCCAACAGAAACTGCAGCAGTTCAGCCAAAACTGTAATTCCAGGGCCAAGATTATAATGGCTTCTTGATATTCCTCGATCAGGAATCCAACTCTGCCTCTTCCCATTTCTCTGCATGACAAAAAGCATTTGCTTCAAACATTTTATTCAGCTGCTGAATAAATAAACCCTGGGAGCTGAGTCACTGCAGGGACTTTTGCTGCTGAGTCAGTGTGAAAGGCCAGGCCAGGAACTCACTGACAGACCTGACACTGCTCTTTTTAAGCCAAAACACCCTTTCACAGGGGGAACCTTCTAAGGTGTCTATTAATACCTGTGGCACAGCCTGGCCAGGAGGGCTGACAGGGGCTCCTCGGAGCAGGGAAGGGCTGCAGAATTTTGCAGATATAAATTAATACACTTGGTGAACTTCATCAGCACTAACCTGTCAATTAGTGCCCACTGGGAACATTCCCAGCCTCAAACCAAGTGACCTCCAAAGGTCCCTTCACCCAAGTTTTCCCTGGGATAGTATAAACTTGTTCATTTACAATGAAACCTCCCCTAAATTAGGCAAGTGGCAGCAACACACTCTGAGAGAACTGCTGAGTTTCACGGGATGAGCCTTCCTGACCATATCCCTTGGGCTGCCCTGAAATCCCAAAGGAGCCTCCCTGCTGGCTAACACAGTTAACATCTCAAGAGGATTCTCTTCTGGAAAAAGTGTCTCCATCACAACTTTATCAACTTGAACTGAAACTATAGACAGAAAAGACTAAATAGTCTGTACTACTTAAATACAAATTAAATGAAGTTGGTTCTAATAAATACATAAAAGTATTTGAACTATTTGTACACACTGTATAAAAACACAGTTCTGAATTGCTACCAGAAATTAGTCAAAACCAGATTCCTTTATTGTCACTTTGATAGTTTTGCAGTGAAGTAATAGGAAAAAAAGAGAAACAAAAAAAAAAATCATTTGGCTCAGAAGACAGAGGGAAAATGAAGCTAAACAGGAGAACAACTACACAAGCAATCCTGTCAAATAATCAGCAACTCAGGGCTTTTCCTACAGCCCTGGAACTACTCCAGCTGCCCTCAAACCCTGCAGAAGTGGCCAAATTCTGTCGTGCTGCCCCTTCTGCACGTCAGTTTTGCACGTTTGCTCCGCTCTTTTATGTTCTCACACGGGTTATTTGAGTGTTTACCACGAACAAGCTCCCACAGAGGCTCTCCCAGAGCCTGTCCCCATTCCCCAGGTCCCTGTCCCTGTCCCCAGGACACGCTGTGCTGGTAAATCCCTTATCCCTGCAGCTATTTGGCTCGTTCCCTCCTGGTTCAGCTCCCGGAGCCAGGGATGTGATATCACCGCTGGAATGTGCAACACTCGCTGAGGGCCAGGGCTGGGAGGGGGAAGGGACAGCCAAAAATTCTCTTTGGGGGAAACCAACAGTCCCACAGCACCGAGGGGCAGGCCAAGATTATGATTTCTTTTGGGATGTCTGTGCCCTGATGGGCAAAGAACCGAGCTACTCCTCAGCCCAGTTCCCAACACGTCATTTCACCTGACCTCCTCCTCATTTGATCTTTTCACCCCAAAAATCTGAGGTTTGGGGGATCTAAATCCTCTTCAACCTGATTTATATATTCTGAGACGTTCAGGTTTCCTTAAGGGTGGAATGATCAAGCACAAGTGTCATCTGAGAGTCCCTTGCAACCGTCCCTAGAACAGGGATTAAATTCCACTAGATCAACTCAATTCACAAGAGTTACAGGTTAAAACCAACCAGAAACACTCAGAGATAATTACAGAGGCATATAAAATTCCAATAAATCCATCCTTTCCAATGTGTGCTTTGCCTCAGAAACAAACAGGACTGTGTGATTTGCTAAGCAGATTTATCTGGACCTCCCCAGCCCCAGAGCTGGAAGGCTGAAGGAATCAGGACTTTCACTCTTGCATGATTTTAATGATCAAACTCTCCCCTTGACAAAGTTCATGTTTGCTCTCCTGAACACAAGCAAACAAAGCAAAACGGCCAATTAACTGTTAAATTCATCAGCCAAAGGAGTTTTATTAAGAATTGAGCATTACATACTGCTCCATGGCTTAAATAGCACTATAAAGACATTTAAATACGTAATTTGCATAGCAAATGAAGAATGAACTGATGAGAAACTACAAGAGCATCCCCGACAAAAACGTCAGCACCTTCAGCCTGCAGGAAGGGGTAACAACCCTGCTGTCCCCATTTAGCCCTAATAACCTGAAATAATGAAACAAATAAGTCTTAAGTTTATTTCCAAATAAATAATTCACTAGAATAATTCAAGGCAGGGGGATATTAAACTCTTGCTGTTGGAAAACTGCAGTGGGGGGGAGGATGGGAAGCTCCTGTGCACAAATTCCTCAGCTCCACACAAAACTGCTCCAGCAGTTTTCACACACAACAGGCCCAAGGACATTTTTCTCCCATCGAGGTTTTACATCTCAAACTATGAATTAAGCTTTGAAAGTTCTTCAGGACTGGGACGTGCAGCAGCCACTGCACACATGGACACTGTCACTGACTTTTCCTGGAACATCACAGGAGGGGTTTGGAGATGGTAGAACAGTTCTTTATGACAAGCAGGATCCCACCCCAAAAGGAATTTTAAAGCTTCACAGAATCCCAGAATGGTTTGGGCTGGAAGGGACCTTAAAGCTCACCTCATTCCACCCCCTGCCATGGGCAGGGACATCGTCCACCAGCCCAGGTTGCTCCAAAGTGGCCTTGGACACTCCCAGGCTGGGGCAGCCACCGTTTCTCTGGGCAAACCTGTGCCAGGGCCTGCCCACCCTCCCAGGGAAGGATTCCTTCCCAACATCCCACCTAAACCCACTCGCTGTCAGTTTAAAGACATTAAGCTTTGAAGCAAGCCTGGTTAAAAGACAACATTGCAGGGAAAAGGAATAAAACCTTAACCCTCGCTTCCAGAAGATCCTTACTGTGCTTTAAGGAGACCACAGCAGCTCCAGGCTTGGCTTTTCCACCTCACCCACCCAAACCCTCAAAAGAAGCCACCTCTCCTCCCTGAGCAGGAGTTCAGGTACATCAAAACAAAAACCCTGCTGGTATTAAAGCACTTTTTGAAGGACAACACTCAGTTGTGATTTATTTGAGACCTGCCTGCAGCCTCTGGGAACCTTTAGGTGTATTTATTGGTGCTGCTTACAAAGATGGGAACAAACTCCTCCCTCACCCCTTCCCTGCACACCTGCCCGTGCCACCCACGTTTATGGTGACACTGGGGTTTGAAGTTTGATTTTATGGAAGCCACAATAACCAAAGCCCCGCTGGGTTATTAAAACCGTGAAGGGCTTACTTGAATCTGGAACTCTTGCAGATCCCAGGATTTAAATTAAAACAGTGCTCTGAGAATTTAAACCGAGCAGAGCTCAGCAGACACACAGCCTTGGATGGAGGTTCAGCCTCTCAAGGGGTTTGACCTCGGGGGATGCAGCAAGAACAGCCCCAAATACCCCAAAATCAGAATATTAAA
Organism: Margarornis squamiger; assembly: GCA_035222235.1. NCBI lineage: Eukaryota > Metazoa > Chordata > Aves > Passeriformes > Furnariidae > Margarornis > Margarornis squamiger. Next base: position 4,563,182 of record JAWWTY010000059.1, read on the forward strand.
GCCCTGACATCCCAAACCCGGGCTATTTCACCACTAAACCCCCAAAATCAGAACATTAAAGCCCTGATACCCCAAACCCGGGCTATTTCAGCACCAAACCCCCAAACCCAGGGTATTTCAGCCCCAAATACCCCCAAAGATCAGTATATTAAAGCCCTGACACCCCAAACCCGGGCTACTTCACCACCAAATCCCCAAACCCAGGGTATTTCACCATTACACCCCCAAAATCAGAATATTAAAGCCCTGACACCTCAGATCCGGGTTATTTCACCACCAAACCCCCAAAATCAGAACATTAAAGCCCTGACACCCCAAACCCGGGTTATTTCACCACCAAACCCCCAAAATCAGAACATTAAAGCCCTGATACCCCAAACCCGGGCTATTTCAGCACCAAACCCCCTCAGAGCTCCCGCCCCACCCCGGAGCGCCCCAAAGCCGCTGCTGGCGCTGCCCGGAGCGGTAAAACCCCCCTTTCCCCGCCGGTCCCAGCCCGGCTCCCTCACAGCAAACCCCCCGGGGTGACTCAGCGCCCGCCGCCCTCAGCCCCGGGCAGCCGGTGAGGGGCGCGGGCGGCGCGGGCCGGGCGGGCTGTGCGCGCTGCCCGGCCCCGAGGCGACCCCCTCAGGCTGCCCCGTTCCCCTGGCGGTGCCCGGAGCCCCCGTGGGCGCTCCCGGAGCCCCCCGGACCCGCTGTGGCCCCTCACCCATCGCGGCGGCTCCGGTGGCGGCTCCGGTGGCGGCGGCCACAATATGGCGGCACCGGGCGGGGCGCGGGCCGGACGGCGGCCGCGCGGGGACAAACCTGTGCGCGCGGGGCGGGGCGGGGCGGGGCGCCCCCCAGCGGGCGGGGGCGGAACTGGCCACGAACGGCGCGGCGTGTCAATGGTGTCCTGTCACCTGTCACTGGTGTCCCGTCACTGGTGTCCTGTCACCGGTGTCCTGTCACTGGTGTCTTGTCACTGGCGTCCCATCCCTGGTGTCCTGTCACCTGTCACTGGTGTCCTGTCTCCTGTTACTTTTGTCCTGTCCCTTGTGTCCCATACCTTGTGACCTGCCTCTTGTGTCCTATCCCTTGTGTCCCACTCGTGACCTGTCCCTTGTGTCCCACCCCTTGTGTCTCACCCCTTGCGACCTGTCCCTTGTGTTCCAACCCTTTTGTCCCATCCCTTGTATCCCACCCCTTCGCCCCGTCCCATGTCCTTGTCCCCATGTCCCCTCCATACACCCCACATGTGTTCTGAGCCCTAAATCATCCTGTTTGTGTCCCCCCCATCCCACAGGGAATGAGAACACCCAGACAGGCAGAGACTCTGAGAGTTCCTTTAATTGCTGTTAACTGCAAGTCTGTAAAAGGTTTGGAGAAAGTCCTCGTTACAAAACTACCAGCTGTTAGAATTGTTCCTGGTTTTCACCCCAGCTAGAAAAGGCTCAGGGAGACGCAGAATAGTTCAGAACAGGGAATATTGCACGACCAACCCAAGGGTTAATTTGACTAAAGAAGAGAAGAAAGTGACACAGATGCGAGCGCTGCCCCTCGAGCTCTGCCCAGGGACCAGCTGGGACTGCCACCAGCAAATCCCGAGGGACACAGCCCCCAGGCCCCTCCCCGACACCCCACTGGTGTCCCCTGCCCACCACAGCTAAATCTGAGCCAGGACAAGGTGAGCCTTTGCTGGAGCCACCTCACCCCAGGCAGAGATGTCCCCAGTCCCCAGGGGTTTGGCAGGACTGGGACGCTCCCACCTGGAGTCACCTGTGTGAGCAGAATGTCCCCATGCGAGAGAAAACCACAGAAAACCCACCCCAAAACCCCAACTCTTTCAAGTGCACCCCATTTAGTGCTGTCCAAACCCTGCAGGGCACCCACAGCTCGTGGGGCAGCCCTGGAAGGGGCAGGACAAAGGCATCACATACTGAACCACCACCCCAAAGGCAGGGGAGAGCACCGAGGGCACTGTCCCCTTGGGATAATTCTGTATTAGCAACATAGTGTGTCATTGAAGGGAAACTGCCCTCAAAAGAGGCTGTGGGGCTGAAGGAAGCATTGCAAGCAGTCATGGGGGCTTCAGGGAAGGAAACCAAGTGAGCACAGCAAAGCTCGTGACCCTGGTGGCTGTGGGACCTGGCACAGGGGGGACATGAGGGGTCAGGGTGGGACACAGCCTCAGCCAACAGGAACCACCCACACTTGGGAGCCTCTGCCTCCTCCCAGGCTGGGAGAGGGAATGGCCAAGCAGAGGTTAAAGTGGTCAGTGGGTCAGGCTGGGGCTTTGCAAGGGCTGAACTGGGCACCACAACAAGGGGTTCAGCTCCAGAGGTGACCCCACCCCAGCAGGGCTCAAGTAAGGACAAGCCACAAGTACTTTGCTTGGAGAATTTAACTAGGAAGGACACAAAACCCAGTGCAGGAAGGTGGTGCAGCTGCAAAGGGGGGAGCAGCAGGCCCTGGCTCTTCGAGGAGCTGCTGCTCTTGCAGCAGGAAACAGGAGTTTCCATGAGAAAAAGCTTCCAAGACAAAAAGCCAGGCAGAAGCTCAGGGTTTGGCAGGGGGTTTGGCTCTTTCCAGGGTCAAAGCCACAAGCCAAGTGCCTTTTTCCTGCAGCACCTTCAGCTTCCAGGCCCTCCCTGTGTGCTCCTCCCGGGCCAGGAGTGTGGAGCAGAACAGAAACAGCCACATCCAGGAGCCTCTCAGCTGTGGGTTACATGTGCACACACAAGCAAACAAGGAGCCAGCTGGCACCTGGCAGCACCAAACACCCCTGCCAGGGGTCTGAGTGCCCCGGGGACCCCTCACTCTGCCTCCACCCACCACATCAGGGTGGTCAGTTTTGGCCTGGCCACTCTCTGGGACCTACAGAGAAGATGGGCTACGAGTGCCAGAGACCTCCTGCTTCCTCCTCCTCCTGGATCTGAAAGGGTCACTTGAGTTGCCCACAGGATTCAGCAGGAATGAAACTCCTCCAGCCTGGAAGTGCAATCCCCAGCACAGTCACACACACAAAGGAACAGCCGGTCCGTGGTTTGATTCACATTCAATGGTGGAAATGAGCCTGTGACACACACTGGAAGCAGTTGGCTTATTCCCAGTCTTCCCACTCTTCATCTTCCAGCTGCAAACAAGAGGAACATCCCTCATTTTGGTTCTGGAACTCGACAGCTCCTCCCACCCAGGGCAGTTGAGTCAGCACAAAGCCTGACGTATCTTCACACCCCCACACCCTCCCAACAGGGATTTCCCTGCTCTGTTCCCCTTGGGAAGCCTGCACACCCCACCAGGCCCTCTCTGCTCGTCCAGCATCACCCTGAGGGGCTGGTGAAGGTTTTGGGGAGCAATTCTGCCCTCCCTGACTCACCTCCCCAGACATTTCCACCTTGGACAGTGCCAGCTGCACCTCCTCTTCAGTCATGTCCAAATCAAAGTCCTTCTCCCAGTCCTCACTGATGTCCGTACTGGAGCCTGGAACCACAAACACCCCCACTGAGCCACCAGAGCTGCACCTGCTCTCCAGACACTCTGGAGCTGCCCAAGCAGGCCCCAAATCCTTGGCATTCCCAAGGGTCAGAGCTCCCACAGCCTGCTGGAGGAGGGAAAGCCTCCACATTCCCAGGAGCAGGCTGGTTTGGGACAAGTGGGAAAGGTGGATGCTGAAACATGTCCTCCTCTGGTCTGGGAGAACTGGGATGTGTCTGGTTCCAGTCACCCAGAAAATACAACGGATAGGGAAAGACTTAGATAGGAGAGCTGTCCTCACCCCCAAGAGAAAGAACCTCCTGAGGCAGAGGAGCAGCAGGGACACTCCTGGGGTGACAGGCACAGGGAAGGAATCATCACATTCCCTTTCCCAGCCTTTCCCTGGCATCCAGGGACCAAGGACACCCAAGGACCAAAGGCCTGCTCTGGTCAGACAGCAGCCTTTTGATTTCTTGTCCAGGTTCACTCCACACACAGGCCCAGTTCCTGACACTCAGCCACCCTGGTGGATCTTGGGTTGTTGCAGAGCCTTTCTAAGCCCAGACCCAGCACACCCTTAATCCTGGGAGAGCTGCAGCAGGCTCTGCTCAAGCTGTATCCCTGCATGGAAAGGCCTGGAAACAGAGCCTGCCAGAGCTGTGACATGTCCCTAATCTCAGTCCTGGAGGAGTCTCACCCTCCATTCTCCTGAGGGAACATGGAATGGGGCTCAGAAGAGGGATAAGGACAGAGCCAGCTGTGGCACCAGCCCTGCTGAGAGCAGATTGTCACCAGCTGATGTGACCAAAGCGATGTTGCCCAACAGCATAAGGATTAACTTCCACTTCAGCTTCAGCCATTAGGATCTACCCTCCATGGGGCATTCTGGCAAAACCCCATCACCACAAAACCAAAGCCCTTTCCCCCAGAGCTGCCACCCCTAGGGGGTTCCCAGGCCCCGTGTGGCCCCCAATACACACCCTTCTTGCCATTGTTGGAGGGGGTGGATTTCCCACTATCCGAGTTGAGCTCGAAGACTCGTAGATCCGTGGGCCCTTCCTCCCTCAGAGTCTCTGTCCTGCCCTGGCCTTTGCTCTCCCCCTCTCTGAGCTCTGTACCAGCCGCTGGCTCCGAGGATGCTGCTGATTCCTGGGCAGGTGCAGAAGGCTGAGCAGCTTCTGGGGGCTTTGGCAGGGAGCTCTGCTCTTCCAAGGTGGCCTCCTGCAGCCTCTGGGAGAGGTCTGTGGTCCCAGCAGGCTGTGCTCCAGTCTGTAGCTGTGCAGCAGGCACAGAGGCAGGGTTTGCAATCTGAGTCACAAGGGACACGCTCTCACTGCTCTCCGAGGGGCTCTGCTCCGGGGGGAGGGTGGCCCAGCTGCCCTCGGAGGGGCCCCTGGGAGCAGTGGGGTGGGATCCCTCCGGGGCTGCCGGGGCAGGCTCTTTCTGTGCTGCTTCTGGAAATGTGATGTTTGCACAAGGCAGGGGTGACATCCCCAAGAACTCCTCTGTAGGGAGGCAGAAGAGAAGCAAGAGATGTTTCAGCAAGCACAGCAGCAGCTGGGCAGGGAGATGGATTTCAGAGAATCAAGGAGTATCCTGAGGTGGGAGGGACGCTCAAGGACCATCCAGTCCTGATCCTGCACAGACACTCCAACAATCCCACCCTGTCCCTCAGAGTGATGTCCAAACACTTCAGGAGTTCTGGCAGCCTTGGGGCTGTGCCCACTGCCCTGGGGAGCCTGTTCAGTGCCCACCACCCTCTGGGGAAAGAACCTTTTCCTGATATCCAACCTAACCCTGCCCTGACACAGCTCCAGCCATTCCCTCATGTCGTATCACTGGTCCTCCACTGCCCTCATGATTTGTGGGAGTGAAGAGAAGTCCCCCAGAAAACCCCAAAATCTGGCCCACCTTCATCCTCCTCCCAGCCTGGCTCCTCCTGGTGCATGCTCTGCTCTGCTCGCTGCTTCAGAGCCTCCCTCCGGGCTTCATCCTGCAGGGAATGCACCGTCAGCAGCCACACAAGTCCCCAGCCCCTCCTTCCCCAAGGCATTTCTGTATCAGGGACATCCAGAAAGCAGTCCTGACACTGCTTTTTCAGGAAAAGCACCTCCTGCCTCTGGTCTGCCTTAGAGGGCTCCTTGGCTACCGTGCCCACCCCCAGGGAGCCCCCCAGCCCTGACCCACCTGCTCCAGGCGATGCACTTTGTAGAAGTAGCGCTGCCAGAACTCGGAGTGGGAAACGGCCACGGGGACCTGGGAGTGACATGGGAATGGGATGAGCCCCTTCAGAGGGAGGTTCTGCAGCTGCTGCCATGCTCCCCTCTCCTCCCAAGCCTTGCAGCTACCCCTGGTCACCATGCAGGGCACCGTGTTTTCAGGTGCACAGACTTGGGGCTGAGCCTCAGGCACGCACTGGCAGAGGCTCCAACACACACTGGAAGTTCCAGGGGAGCTCCTGTTCCAGGCCCGTGACAAGTGTGGAATAAAACTACAACCTGCTGCCCAATCCCCACGCAACCACAGTTGTTTCCATGCCAGCCCCAGGGCCTCCCTGCACCACTCCCCAGGTGAGGGGCTGCCCACGGGGGCCAGGCAGGGCCTCACCATCTTGGTGTAGAGCGCCCGGATGGACGGGCTGGTTGCCAGGAGCTCTGCGACCTCCCCTTTCTTCTCCTCCAGGCTGAACTGAGCAAGCCAGGCCTCCAGCAGCTCAGCAGGGCCTGTGTGGGACAAGCACAGGGATAACAGGTCTTGGCACAAGCAAGCAGGAAGGGGTTTGGGAAGTTTAACTGGAAAGATGCTACTGGGGCAAAGGAGGAGGGAGACGTGGGGCTGGAAGATCACACAGAGTCACAAGGTCATAGAGCATCAGTTTAAACTGGGCCTAAATTCAGCCTAAGCTGGTCCCTAACACAAGAGACAGATGTGCTCTCCAGGAATAGTGATCCCAGCTGCAGACCAAGCCAGCAGCCCCACTGGGGAATTCCAGATGGATCCCAGACTCCCATGAGGGCCAGCTGGGCAGGGCAGCACCCTAGAGACCCCCTCAGACCCCTCCCAGACCCCCCCATACCATCGGGCTCATTGCAGTAGGTGGCTGGGTCTGACTGGAGGCTGTAGAGACGGGCCTGGAGGAGACACACAGGGCAGAGCTGTCAGGGGAGGGGCAGCAGCAGAGCCCCAGGGCCAGGGCTCAGGATTCCATATCCCAGAGCTTCTCTCTGGGAATGGCACACTCACCTTGGCACTGTCATAGGGCTCGGTGGTACCTGAGGGTGTTGCCATCAGAGTTATAACATCACAGTCAATGGTCTTGTCTGGGGAGGGGGCAAATGTGTCTGAGATGACTCCCAGGAAGTCAGACAGCCCCTTCCTCACCTTCTCGGTGGCACCTGAAGAACCTTCTGTCCTCTTCAAGAGAAGAAGCAGCACAGTGTCAGTAACAGTGCCTGCAGCAGCAGCACAAGGCTCAGAACTTTCTGGACAGGATCCTTTAACAAAGCAGGATGTCTCTCCCTTCAAGAAGGTGCTAAGGAAGGTGCTTCCTGGGCTGGAAGGGTGTGGTGGGAGACTCCTACCTCAGGCAGGCAGGATTTGTAACAGGTTTGTGGGGAACTGAGGCCAGGCTCTGTGGGAAGGACACAGCCAGGTTTGGGCCAGGCTGGTTTGGGGTTGGACTGTCACAGCAACAGCTGTGCAGGGCTGAGGGTGAGAGCCATGGGGAGATCCAATGTCATACACAGTGACACTGCCAGGATCCCACCTGCACAGCACAGGGGAACCACAGGGAACCTTCCTCTGCTCATCTACAAGGGCATGGAGTGACAGGACAAGGGGAATGGCCTGAAGCTGGAAGAAGGCAGTGTTCATGGGATATTGGGAAGAAATCCTTTCCTGGGAGGGTGGGCAGGCCCTGGTACGGGCTACTCAGAGAAGCTGTGGCTGCCCCAGCCCTGGAAGTGTCCAGGGCCAGGCTGCAGCAACTTGGTCTAGTGGAAGGTGTCGCTGCCCATGGCAGGGGGGTGGAACTGAATGATCTGTAAGTTCCCTTCCAACCCAAGGCATTCCATGACTCTGTGACCTCCAGCAGTTCCTCACCACTACAAGGAAACCCCAGAGAGTGCTCAGCACCAACCCTGCACTGCAGAGGAAGCCTGAAGGTCATGGCTGGGGTTCTTCCAGTGTCCCCATGGGCAGGACCACCCTCTGTCCCCCCTTTTTCCTGTGCCAGCCCCTGCTCACCGCCAGCCTGTCCTTGACCACGCTGGCTGTGGCTGCGATGGTGCAGGCCGTGTCATGCTGCACCACCTGGGTGAACTCTGCCAGGTCCCTCTTCATGAACTCCAGGGCTTCTGTGGACTGCAAGGACACAACAGAGGGATCGTGGAGCCTTTTGGCTCTCCAGCAACACCCAGCCTGTTACACCAAGCCCAGTGTGAGCCCTTGCCCCAGCCTGTGCAATGGGTAAGGCCGGAGCCAACCAGAATGAACCCGAACAACAACAGTTAATAACAACATTTGCTATTCCCAAACCACTAAAGTAGGAGGGTTCTTTCAAGCTGAGAACAGAAAAACACAGGTTAGGAAAAGCCTTGTCCTGAGTTCTGTGTATAATTAACACCAGCAGTGCTGTCAGAAGCAGGAAATTACACACCACAAAGGCCTCCCTGCTCAGGGGTGAGTGTTCCAAGGCAGAGCCCAGGGCTGCTCCCTTGAGCCAGGAGACCCCTGCATGGCACCCAGGCCCCCCTGGACTCCCCTGGATCCCCCTGGACCCCCCCAGGCCGCGGGTCCCACCTTCTCCTTGACGGCCTGGTAGCTCTGCTGCAGCCAACTGCGCCACCAGCCCCCGTCCTCCCTGCGGGACACGGCGGGGACAGCGCATCAGGACACATGGACACACAGACACAGAGACACAGACACACGGACACACAGACAGACACAGAGACACAGACTGACACACGGACACAGACACACGGACACACAGACACACAAACAGACACACAGAGCCTGGGCCAGACCTTGATCCAGACTTCAGAGCCCAGCCCCAGATCCAGCCCCATATCCCTCTGCAGATCCTTACCCAGATCCAGATCCAGCCCCAGATCCTGACCCAGATCCCCACCACAAGCCCCAGATCCCAGACCCCGATCCCAACCCGGATCCTGACTGCAAACTCTAGATCCCAACTCCAGCCCCAACCCCATATCCCAGCCCCACATCCCAGCCCCAATCCACATCCCAACCCCACATCCCACATCCCACATCCCACATCCCATACCCCACACCCCACATCCCATACCCCACAGCCCATATCCCACTTCTCATACCGCCTACCCCACACCCCCCGGTCCCAACCCCGGGCCGTGCCCAGCTCACCCCTCCGCCATCTTGGCGGTGTGACGTCACCAATATTTACCGACCCCTCACCCCCGGTGCGCCGTGACGTCACTTCCCGCCCCGCCCCTGGTACGGCGGCCGGGAGGGACCGGGAGGCACCGGCACCGGCGGAGGTGAGCGCGGGGAGGGGGGCAGGTGGTGCCTGGGAGGGATGGGGGCACCGGGAAGGGGGTTTAGGGAGCGGAGAGGGATGGGGGCACCGGGAAGGGGGTTTGTGGAGCAGGGAGGGATGGGGCACCGGGAAGGTGGGTTTAGGGAGCGGGGAGGGATGGGGGCACCGGGAAGGTGGGTTTGTGGAGCAGGGAGGGATGGGGGCACCGGGAAGGTGGGTTTGTGGAGCAGGGAGGGATGGGGGCACCGGGCAGGATAAGTCCCGACGGTCCTGGGCGTCCAGGAGCATCCCTGGTGCCTCCCGCGGGCGGGGGACTGGCGCTGTCCCTGCTGTCCCCTTGTGTCCTCCTGTCCCTGCTGTCCCCACTGTGTCCCCCTTCTCTCTGCTGTCTCTTCTGTGTCCCCAGTGTCCCCTCTGTGTCCCTCCGTCCCCTCTGTGTCCCCCCTATCCCCTCTCCTGTCCCCCATGTCCCCCCATCCCCTCTGTGTCCCCGCTGTCCCCTCTGCGTCCCTCCCATCCCTGCTATGTCCCCCTGTCCCTGCTGTGCCCGCTGTCCCCTCTGTGTCCCCATGTCCCCACTGTCCCCTCTGTGTCCCCCTTCTCTCTGCTGTGTCCCCCTTCTCTCTACTGTGTCCCTGCTCTCCCATTTGTGTCCCCTCTGTGTCCCCCCTGTCTCTTCTGTGTTCCCCATATCCCCCCTGTCCCCTCTGTGTCCCCATGTTGCCCCTGTCTCCTCTGTGTCTCACTGTCCCCCGTGTGTCCCGCCTATCCCTGCTGCCCCCCCTGTCCCCTCCGTGTCCCCCCATCCCCTCTGCCCCACGGTGGGGTGGTGGCAGTCCCCGTGTCCCCTCGGGCGGCCGTGCTGACCTTGCCCCCGTGTCCCCCGTGCCGCAGCCATGGAGGTGCAGTCCTACTACACCAAACTGCTGGGGGAGCTGAACGAGCAGCGCAAGCGGGACTTCTTCTGCGACTGCAGCATCATCGTCGAGGGCCGCATCTTCAAGGCCCACAAGAACATCCTGTTCGCCAACAGCGGCTACTTCCGAGCGCTGCTCATCCACTACATCCAGGACAGCGGGCGCCACAGCACGGCCTCGCTGGACATCGTCACCTCCGAGGCCTTCTCCGTCATCCTGGACTTCCTCTACTCGGGCAAGCTGGACCTGTGCGGGGAGAACGTGATCGAGGTGATGTCCGCCGCCAGCTACCTGCAGATGACCGACGTGGTCAACTTCTGCAAGGCCTACATCAGGTCCTCGCTGGACATCTGCAGGAAGATCGAGCGGGAGGCGGCTTTCTACCAGGCCGACAGCGGGAGCTCGGCACGGGAGGGCACGTCCTTCGCGCCCAAGGGCCAGTGCTCTGCCCCCGGCTCGGCCCTGCAGGAGAAGGAGGGGGCTCTGGGCTGCCAGCGGGACCCCCCGTGCGGGGGCTGCAGCAGCTGCCACCCCCTGGAGCTGGTGGTGCGGGACCCGCTGGGCGGCGAGCCCGCGGACGGCGTCAACTCGTCGCTGCCCAAGGGTGTGGAGCCCAAGGTGGAGTTCGAGCCCGACGAGGGCGAGGGGGAGGTGGGCGAGCGGCTGCCGCAGTTCCCGGCCCCGCTGGCCCTGGAGCACATGGAGGAGGGGCAGCCCGTGGACCTGGCCTGCAACAACTACCACATGAAGCAGTTCCTGGAGGCCCTGCTGCGCAACAGCTCGGCGCAGAGGAAGGAGGACGTGGTGCACCACTTTGTGAGGGGGCTGGAGGGCAGGACGGAGGACGCAGGGGTGGCCGTGAGCTCCATGGTGGACATTCACAGCGACTGGTATGGTGAGGACACAGGTGAGAGGACTCACGGGGGGTGTGCAGGCTGTGTGATGCAGGAGGAGACGGCTCGGTGGTGCCCAGACCCCTTTTGTTGCTCTTGTTCTTGTTCAGGAATGTGTTGCTGAATATTATGGCATAGTGAAATAAACTCTTGTTGTGGACTTCCAAAGCAGCTGTACTTGTTTGTTCAGTGCAGCCCGTGGGAGGTGAGTATTCCCCAGAGCCCTTTGGAACACAAACTGCAGCTCGGTGTGGGTGATTCTGCTCTAATAAACAAACTCATTTGGGACCTCTTTGAATGGCAGGTGAATTTTCAGAGAGGATTTTTCTCTCGTGATGCCCGTGTTCTAAGGAGCAATCCAGGAGGAGCTGAGCTGCCCCAGGAGGGATCTGCTGCAGGACCTGGCACAGCAGAAGAAGCTCATCCCACCAGAGCTCCTGGCAGCACATTTGCTGGGTGATGGTCTCTTTGCCCTTGCTCACAACTTCAAAGGGCAGAAAGCAGCTTAATCCAATACTAAGGGACACCTGCAAGTCCTTTAAAAGCTTTAAACTCTGCGGTACTGCATAAAGATGAGACTTTTTAGAGGCAAACTCACTTTTCAGCTGTTGGTCACCGAGGTTCCACTGCTGTCCCAAGCCCAGCACCTGTTGGAATATCTCAGGAATATCTCCTAGGAGCAGTCTCAGGGACCTGGAGAGGAAGAAAATCATCTCCATATGCATTTCTCCTGAAGTGGACAATAAAGATTTATCTGTTTTTTCACAACTGCCTCATCCAAACAGCCCTGTGAAGACTGGAAGGTGGCTCTTACAAACTGCAAGTGGCACAGCCATGGAGGATGTGACAAATGCCACAGTGCTGTGGGCACAGACAGGGCTGGCACTGAGTGTTTTGCTGTACCCAGCAAGTCTGTAGTCCTGTCATCTCCAGCTCAAGCCTGCCTGTGTGATCCTAAAGCCAATAAAACAGATACATTCTCTCACTGCTTTTAAATAAGGAACTGATAAAGTCACAAATCCAGTGTCACTGTCACCAGAAGCTCTCAGAGCTGCCACAGATCATGCCTGTGGTTTTTGACATGTAGCAAGGCAAGACCATCAAACACACAAACTTCACTTCTCTTTTTCCTCTCTTAAAATCAACAGACTGTTAATAAATCATTAAAAGGGAGATGCTTCTGGAATTTCATAGAGAGCATCAGGTGTCCTGATAATGGAGCAGAGATGTTAGTGGTAGATGTGCTTTAAGTAGGAGTGTGGGAAAAGAAACCAAACCCTGCATTCCCTATGTTTCTCTGCTAAAACAGGACATTGTAAGCATGGAGCAGAGTGAGAGTTTCTCTTCTCAGCTTTCACTGGTGCTGCTGCCTCAGCATTTTCACAAGACACCAGGAATGAGAAATACAAAGTCCTGGCAGAAGAATGTTGTGCTCAGGCTGGCACATGAGATAAATACTACTTATGTTTTCAAGTGGCCACATCTGTTCTTGTCATCCTCATCCCCTTCACTGCAGATGGAGGGTAAAGAGGCACCTCTAGAGAGCCTGGAAGCAAGTCAGGACTAAGAACTGGCTTTGGGTTTTATTTTTAGTGGAGCTTTAAAGAGCCCAGCAGGGATTAGCAATACCTTGTGAAGGTCCAGAATTGGGCGGGGTGACTCTCACTCACATGTCATTAATATTAGACACACCTTTTGATAGTGGGTTGGATAAACCTTAATAAAGGGATGTTCTGCAGCCTCACCTATTTGTGGAAGGGCTCAAGGCTTGACATGCAAACACTGAATCAGTGCCTGAAACAGAGAAAATTAATCCTTTAGCATCACATCTCCACCCTTCTGCAGGAAGGGAAGCTCACACCTGGCTGATGCTGACAGACTTGGCAATGCCCATGTTTATGTCAAATGTGATCTTCAAATTTAGTTCTCTTTTTGCACCTGACTTCATAGATTGGGTATTACTTTGATTTTAGGAACAGTGAAATATCACCAGCAAATGTACTGGAGCCCTTTATCTTCTTATTCCCAACAGGAAGGCTGAAGTGAGCAGCAGTAGAAACAAGCCCTGATATTTTGAGATGGGTCCCCCACATGTAAATATAAAATCACGTGGGACACAGTGCACTGTTCCTACCTGCAATCTGTGGTAAAGGTTTTAGTTTCTGATGCTGTTTAATGCTAAAAAAAATGAGGTAGGAAACTTTCTGTGGCTGAGATGGAGCCGAGACCCCACTGCACTAAAAGATTGGGGGCACTTCATTAAATGGCTCCTTAAAATAAAAGGAGTGTTTTCCTGTGGTGAGTATCAGCTGTGTGAGGCTGACTTGGGCATCTGCAGCTGCACCAGTGTCTGCCTGAGGAAATTCCAGGTAAGCCAAGCCCAAGGAGAGGGGCAGAGCATCTCCCTCGGCTGGGACTCTCCGTGAGCAGGACAACAACCCAGCACAGCAGTTCCCAGTGGTGCTGCACTGCCTGACCCCCTGCTCTGTGTGCTTCCCCCCAAGGTGACGTGCTGGTGGTGCCCATCAAGCTGCACAAGTGCCCCTTCTGCCCCTACACGGCCAAGCAGAAGGGCATCCTGAAGCGGCACATCCGCTCCCACACCGGGGAGAGGCCCTACCCCTGCGAGACCTGCGGGAAGCGCTTCACCCGCCAGGAGCACCTGCGGAGCCACGCCCTGAGTGTGAGACTGGGGGCCTTGGGGGGGCAAAAAAAGGCAAAAAAAAAAGAGAGTTGGTGCAAAAAGGGAGGGTTTTTTTGCTTTTTCCAGTTGTGTTTGCTGAAATATGGTGGATGAACTTAGGGAGGTTTAGTTGTTACTGACACCAAAAACTGGCAGAGATGAACTTGTTGACACCAGTTTGTAGGTGTTAAAAGGGACATTCTTTATGCAGTATGCTGGGTGTTGGGAGGAGAGCTCCTCTAACCAAAGGACAGATGGACAGGGCTTTTTATTACACACAGTTTGCATATTCATTAGATGTTCTCCCTTAATACATATTCACTAGTTTGTTTTACATGGCCACACCCCTGGTGGAAGATCTTTGGTCCTTCTGGATCTTCTTGGTTGCCTCAACCTCAGTTCATGAGCAGGCACAGTCATTGTGTTCCACCACCCCAAACTGGAACGTTTGTGCTTTATTTTATCTGGGTACACAGAGCTTAGTTTGCATCCTGTTTGTTTCAGTTACATCCCTTATCTAACACTCAAGGACTTCTCCTAGATTATGTTGTTCCTTATTTGGGCTTTCCAGGATACTGCGAGGAAAGCTTTTATTGCTCCTATCATTATTATTCTACTAATATGTTTAAGCACTGATATTTGGTTCATTTATTTCTCCTATCATTATTATTCTACTAATATGTTTAAGCTCTGATATTTGGTTCATTAATTTTTTGATATTGGGTTCATTAGATATTTGACATTTGGTTCATGAGATTAGATATGAAGAAGAAATCCTTCCCTGTGAGGGTGGGCAGGCCCTGGCACAGGTTGGGCAGAGAAGCTGTGGCTGCCCCATCCCTGGAAGTGCCCAACACCAGGCAGGAGCACCCTGGGCTAGTGGAAGGTGTCCCTGCCATGGTAGGGGATGGAACTGGATGAGCTTAAGATCCCTTCCAACCCAAGCCATCCTGTTATTCCATGATTCTCATACTTACCTAGCCCAAATCTTTGTGGCTGGAAATAGGATGAGATCCTTGGCCCTCTGGCTCCGAGTGTAGCTGTTTTCCTGCTCTGGGAATATTTACAAACCAGCAGGCTGCCTTTTCTTCCCTTGACTGTTTTCCTTTCCCCTGCAGGTGCATCGCTCCAACAAGCCCATCATCTGCAAAGGCTGCAGGAGGACCTTCACCAATAGCCTGTCGCAGGGGCTGCGGCGCTTCGGGCTGTGTGACAGCTGCACCTGTGTCACCACCACCCACGAGGACCCCATGCCCATCAACCTCAGCCTCGTGGAAGCCTCCTCAGAGGGCCCAGAGAAGGGGGATGCTGACAACGACTGGCCCATCTACGTGGAGTCTGGGGAGGAGAACGACCCAGCCGACGACGAGGAGGGTGATGACAAACAGGAGATCCACAGGAGTCTGTCAGACAGAGAGACACTCATGTAGCAGTGAGAGGGGAGAGGGAGCACTGGGAGCCTCCCTGACAGTGGCCAGTCTGCAACAGAAAACTGCACATTTGCCCACTTAGTGACACTGTGCTGGTTTTTATTCCTTTTTTTAATAGAACAGTGGGGAAAACTGGAATTTTTTTAATACTTTTTAAGTTTTCAGTGCTGTGCACCAGAAATCTGTGAAGAGTCTTCTGTCTGGGGTTCACAGAGGTCGGACTTGAGCGATTTCTCTGCCTCCTGTTTTTGGTTTTGCAGGTGGAACATCTCTGTGTTGTTTTGGTAACAGGTTTCTTCAAATAGTGCTGTTGTGGTCCTTAATCCCTGATCTGAAAGGGGCACCACCTTCTCTCTGAAGATGACATGAAATGTAGTTTACATCTCTCACCTGGGGACATTTTAAAACTTTAAATTGTGAGCCTTCTGCATTAGGACAGTATTATCTAAATTGTAAGTTTGCTTAGACTGGATTTGACCTGGAAACTGGGGCAGAAAAACCAGGATGACAAAAAAGTGCTGCTGCTGAAAGGAGAGACAGTAAGAATAGTTACATTTCACATGTCCTTAATTGCAGGAATTTGGAGATGAAGTTTCTCTTCCTGAATTTTTACTGAATCTTCCTCTCTCAGAGAGCTCAGGCTGCAGATCTTCAGATGTGTCTTTAATGGCACTTAGACATCAGTAGTCTTGGCTTAGGAAATATTAGGCAAATTATGGTGTCTAGTGGCCTGGTCTCAGTTTAGACTGAGAGAAATGCCCAAATTCTCTTTTTACAGGAGGAGTTAAAAGCTGTTGAGCAGGTTCCTTGGGAATTCTGACTGCCAGATTAAAAAGTAGTTCCACAGCTGGTGTAGCTGAGGAGCAGTGAATTACCAAGATCTGAGCTATGCTAGAAAAGAGCTCTGAACACCCTTTTTTAATCCCCTTTCTCTTTCACTATAAATTCCTTTAGAATTTGGGGATCCTTCTCATGGTTTATGTTGTTGTGTGAATTTATCTGAGCATCTATTTATTTTTTTAGAAAAATCCTTCACTGTGGGTCTCCTGTTTCTTTGCTGGGACAACTCAAGGTTTTCAGAGGAGGTGAGATTTGTTACCTTTCCAGTAGCAAATTGAAATAAGCTGTCAGAAATCAGGCTGGGAAGCTTTAGAAGAAAACACACCACCAAGAGAAAGCCTGTTGGCTTAGGGGTGACCTCCTGTTCCCCAAGGAAGAGACAAAACAAATATACTGTGAAATAAGACTGTTAATGCTTCTTTTCCCTGCTGTTCACGAGTGTTTCATGAAAAGGCAAATTTGATGAGTCTTTCTCAAGCACAGGCTGGATCAGAAATCTGTAGACAGATTTGGCTGACAAAGAATGAGCAGTTCCTCCCACTTAAGACAGTGTTTCTGGAGGTTTTTGGGGGTAAAGCCTTTACTCTTGGCAAAGCTAAAAGACAAAGAGCCCTCTGATTTAACCAGGTTGGGGTTTTTTTCTGCCTGGTTTTCTTTTACATATTGAAAAAGAACAATTGAGTTTCTCTACCTGCTTCATCCTGAGGGAAACAGTCCCATCACAATGTCAGGATTTACTTGTGAGAGGTGATTCTGCCCTCACAAGGGTTCATTGCCCCACCAGGCAGGATGAGCAAAGAAGAAACAAGGTTCTTTTTAAACAAATCACTTCACTGGTGGTTGCTGAAAGGTGCAGAAGATAAAGAGACTTGTTTTGAAGTCCAAGGCCTTGATGAGTGTCACCACCACATGCCACTTTTATTTTCTGTCCCTTAATCTGGGTAAGGTTCAGTCATTCCTGTTCCAGGTCACCTGTAAATTCGAGTTTGTAGTAGCTGAACAGTGTCATAGTGACACATCGTCACAGAAGAGCCTCACTGGGACAAGACCTTTACAAAATTCACTGCTCTTGACCCTATTTTAGTCAGTCTGAATTCAAACCATCACAGGGACAACTTAAGCAGGTCCCAGATTTGGAGTTGAGCTCCTCTGAAAATCCTGCTGTGGTTTTGGGTCCTTGGTGCTCTTGAAAGCCCGAGCAAAACATGGGCTTGTAAATCTTGCTGGAATATTTGGAAATGCCTCCTCCAGCCTCCCAGGGCTTGTCTTTTGGACTTCTGGGCTACTGCTCAGTTTGTGGTGAGTCCATCCAACATCAGAGGGGTATTTGTTTGGTATCTGCTTGTCTGATAAAGGAGGGACTTGTGCATGTGAGAGCACATGAAAAAGAGACACGGAGGATCTGTGTTTGTTGGGAGACTCCCTTGCTAATGGAATGTAAATAGGGATCCAAAATGATGTTTAGTGACCAGACATCCCCCTTTCTGGTCACGAAGGTGCCACCTTGTTGTAAATATTGGTAGAAGCCACTAGACATGGAATATCAGCCAGGCCTGCAAGGTCTGAGTGTTGGAAGGGCTGCAGGAGTGTCTGCAGAGACCTTTCCCTTCAACCTGCTGTCTTTGGTCTTAGAGATTGTTCTTGTGTGTCTTGTGCCTAGAGAATGGAGCTGTGAGGGGTCAGGGGTGGGGGGGTTCCACGTGGAAAGTCACCACCAAACTCGTGTTTCCTGTTGGAATTGTCATATTGTGCTGCTTTGTTTTCTATGGAGTCCTTCAGCCTTCGTATGTAGAAGAGGATGTAGCTTATCCACATTCTTGTGAGCGGGTGGTCACGTGAAGCTGTTTTCTTGTGCTTTCCACTTAGTTCTTTGGATGTTTTTCCCTGAAATCTTCCACTGTAGGACCAGCCTCTACGAGCTTTGAGAAAATGACGTGGCTGTTTTAAAGTGGTGCTTGATGAAGAATCAAAAATGATGTTTTTAGGGAAGTGATTTCTGAAATAATCTCTTTCTCAAAGGTTTTTAAAGGCCGTGCAGATGACATTTCTTCAAGTCTTAGCTCAATGTACTTGACTTTGTTTAGGAATATACATTTTAATGTATTTTTGCACATAATTGCACTGTATTTCACTGAAGGAATACATGCTGCACTGGTATTTGTAGCTCATTTAACCTCTTGGTGCAAGCCCTTGTAAATCTTCCAAATGTGGTCATTTAATTTCCTGATGTTTTGTAAGAGTTTCATAACTGAAGTCCTTTAGTCCAGTTACAATGACAAATTCTTATAAACTGAACCTTATTTGTAGAAGTGACTGAGCTATATTTGTGGATCTTGGAGCATTCTGGAGTTTTTTGATTGTCTAGAAAATAAAACTCTCTGAGAGGGTTGCTTTGATTTTTTTACCATTCAGATGTTGACTGAGTAAACCTGAGAGTGTCTGGATTGAGGCTCACGTTTCCATTTCTCAAATTAAAATTAAAAAATGAATATATTCATTTAATTAATCCAATTAAAAAATGAATATATCCATTTCTAGGGACAGACAGTTTGCAAGAAGGTTCTTGGAAGGAAAGGACTAGAAGGATCCTGTCCACTTAAACCCCAGCCAAGAGGGTTTTTTGGAAAATGTTTTATATTATTAACACTGACTTGGCTTTCCTAAATCTTCACAGTTTTATACTAATTTAACTTTTTAAACTCTGTAAAGGTTTTCCTTTTTCATGCTGGGAAGCAGTCACTGATCTGCAGTGATGCAAATGAAGGAAAGTCAAAGCCAAGCTTTGATTAGATGAAAATTGTAATCTCATTCTTAATTCATTTCGAACAGCCACTGAAGTTGTTCTGGTGCAGGCTCTTTTAGCAGGAAACACCCATGGATATTGAAAGGCAGAAAATGCACCATCACTGAAACTCCTGAGAAACAGTCATTTTGAGGAAAACTGAAATCTTTTCACTGGTGTTACCCTTGATTACGTTTGGTCACCACAGCTCAAATAGACCAGGTGGGAAATGTACATTAATAATTTTTGTATCAGCGAGAAGAATGTCATTTCTTTTCAGAGTAATTTGTAAGTTGTTGTCTGAAAAGCAGCGTGTTGTTCTCGCTGGAGCACCTCCTTCTCACAGCAGCCAAGCTTATTCCCAGGGGACAAGCTCTCCAAACAGCACCTCAGCTTCAAGTGGAACTGCCCTGGCTGGAATGAATAACCCTAAAATTCCGAAATACACCCCAAAAACCTGGCTACATTCCTGGGATCAGTGGGTTGTTTGGGGGGTGTTGTTGTGCAGGACACGACAAAACCAGCCCCATGGGTGAGACAAGCCAGGTTTGCTCTGTGGCTGTTCCTGGACTCTCAAGTGCCCCAGTAAAGCACTTGCCATGTCTTTAAAAGCTCTAATTAAGCTAATTAGATTAGATATCACTGCATTTTTCCCTGTTTTTTTAAATTCTGTTGCCTGTTCCTGGCAGACAGAGAACCCTTGAGCTCCCATCGACGTTGATGCACTGACAGCCAAGAGAAAGCACCAATTACCTGAGATGTCAGGTCAGTCAAACTCAACAACCAACCACAGAGAGTTCCTTTCAAAGGCAAGTTTTCAGCTGATGAAATAATTCAGGCATTGATCTGGAGGGGGAAAAAAAGAATGTGATACAAACAGAGATGCCACTTAGTTGAGTCGAGAGGCAAAATCAAACCTTAGAGGAATTAATTCCTTCCAGTATCTGAAGGGACCTCCAAGGGAGCTGGAGAGGGACTTTTCAGGACAAGAAAAGATGGGTTCAAACCGCCAGGGAATAGGTTTAGGTTGGATTTTGGGGAGAAAAATCCCCAAAAAGGGAGGGTGGGCAGGCCCTGGCACAGGTTGGGCAGAGGAGCTGTGGCTGCCCCAGCCCTGGAAATGCCCAAATGCAGGTTGGATGGAACGCCTGAGATGTAGGGAGGGGAAGGGCAGGAAGGACACAAAGGACTCGGCTCAGGCAGAATGGCTTCCTCGGGAATATAAATAAATATTTCCGGCATACAACTGGGGCGCCCAAACCACGGAAATGACCCTGGCGGTGAGGAGAGGAAGGCAAAAACCAAAAACATTAAAGCCACCACAGCTCGGAGGGCGAGAAAGGAGCGGCTTTGCAGACATGCCAGCGACAGCAGCCCCGAGCGGGGCGCGGGGGGTGCCGGCGGTCCCTTGGGGCGAGCCAAGCCCGGCGGGGTTTGGGGCAGCGCGGGTTTGGGGTTACACGCACAATAAAGGCGTGCAGCAGGAGTGGGCGCCCGGTGCGTGGCGCCTTTAACTGTGTCCCCAGCCCTCGGGTGTCTCTGCCCAGCGCCCACGTCAGCAAATACCTTTTGTTTCGGTCTCCTCGCAGGGCTCGGCGGCTGCGGGAGCGGCGAGAGCCCAGGCGGGGCCGGGCCAGCCCCGCACGGTGAGCGGGATGCGGGGGTTATAGGGTTTGGGGTTGTAGGATTTGGGGTCGGGGGGTTTGGAGTCTTGGGGTTGGGGTCTGGGGGTTATAGGGTTTGGGGTTTGGGGCGTGGGGTTGTAGGATTTGGGGTCTGGGGGTGTGGGGTTGTAGGATTTGGGGTTTGGAGGTCTTGGGGTTGGGGTGTGGGATTTGGGGTTTGGGGTCAGGTTTGGGGGTTATAGGATTTGGGGTTTGGAGTGTGGGGTTTGGGGTTTGGGGATGTGGGGTTGTAGGGTTTGGGGTTTGGGGTCTGGGGGCTGGGATTTGGGGTTGTAGGGTTTGGGGTCTGGGGTTTGGGGTGTGGGGTTTGGGGAGGGAAAGGCCCCTCGGGATGGGATGGGGGGCTGTGGGGAGCGGGCGTGCCGCTTGGAGCATCCCAAAGCATCCCGCACGGTGAGCAGGGCCGGGCGGTGGGGTTTGGGGTCTGTGGGTTTGGGGTCTGTGTTTTGGGGTCTGGAGGTTTGTGGTTTGGGGGTCTGGGGTTTGGGGAGGGAAGGGGAGGGAAAGGAAGGGCCCCTCGGGATGGGATGGGGGGCTCTGGGGGCACCGGGGAGCGGGGCTGCATCCCGCAGCATCCCCGTATGGCCCGGTATCCCCCGGTATAGCCCGGTGTCGGTCTCTGTTCCGCCGGTATAGCCCGGTATCCCCCGGTGCCGCCCGGTATGGCCTGGTGTCGGTCTGCATAGCCCGGTATAGCCCTGTACCCCCCGGTATGGCCCGGTACCCCCCGGTATAGCCCGGTACCCCCCGGTATGGCCCGGTATGGCCCTATATCCCCCGGTATGGCCCTGTATGGCCCGGTACCCCCCGGTACGGCCCGGTACGGCCCGGTGCCGGTCGGTGCGGCCCCGCCGGGCGCCATTTGCAGCCCCGGGCGCGGCAACAAAGGGCTGAGCGGGGCGGGCGGGGATGCGGGCCGGGGGATGCGGGCCGGGGGCACCCCGGGCACCACAGGGTACCCCAGGGCACCCCAGGGGTCCCCCGGGCACCGGGAGGGTGCGGGGCACGGGAGGGGGCAGCGGTGGAACCCCCGGTGTGGATCCCGGAGCGGCGGGGCCGGCGCTGTCGGGCATGTCGGGCATGTCGGGCACCGGGA
>JAWWTY010000059.1:4584507-4596024 GCA_035222235.1 Margarornis squamiger
GTTTTGGGTACCGGGGGCTGTTTTGGGTACCGGGCTGGGCCGGGTACCGGGGGATGTACCGGGGGATGTACTGGGGAATTTACCGGGGAATGTACCGGGTATCGGGGGCTGGTTTCGGTATCGGGGCTGGGCCGGCTATCGGGGAATGTACCGGGTACCAGGGGCTGTACTGGGGCCTGTTTCGGGCACCGGGGGCTGTGCTGGGCACCGGGGGCTGTTTTGGGTACCAGGGCTGTACCAGGCACCGGGGGCTGTGCCGGGAGGGCAGCAGCCCCGGAGCCCTCGTAGGTGCGGGGCTGTGCGGGAGCGGAGCGGGTCGAGGCTCCTCGAGTCGGTGGAGCTGCCCGAAGGGTGCACAGCCCCCGCACCCAGCCCTGGGTCCAGCCCTGGGTCCAGCCCCGGGTCCAACCCCACATCTAGTCCTACATCCAACCCCACATCCAGCCCTGGGTCCAACCCCACATCCAGCCCTAAATCCAACCCCACATCCAGCCCCCACATCCAGCCCTGGGTCCAACCCCACATCCAGCCCTAAATCCAACCCCACATCCAGCCCTGGGTCCAGCCCCTCATCCAGCCCTAAATCCAACCCCACATCCAACCCCACATCCAGCCCCGCATCCAGCCCTGGGTCCAACGCAGCATCCAACTCTGCATCCAGTCCCAGATCCAGTCCCCCATCCAACCCCGGGTCCAGCCCCGCATCCAACCCCACATCCAGCCCCAGATCCAACCCCACATGCAGCCCCTGGTCCAACCCTGAGTCCAATCCCACATCCAACCCTGCCTCCAGCCCCGCAACCAACCCCACATCCAACCTGGCATCAAGGGATGGGGATGCTCCCAGCTCTAGCACACCCTTCTCTGCCGAACAGCACGGTCGTGGCTTTGTCATCGCTCCCGTGTTCTTGGGAAATGAGTCTGTGGTTGTGCATATCGAGATTTAAGTATGATTATAGATTTCAATAAATAAGATTAAAGATAGCCATAAAGTCGTGTCTGACGTCTTCGGCTGAGTTACACGATGCTGAAGTCAAGAGTGTAATTATTTTCCTTGTTTTCTAGAGCGACGTTTCATTTCACCTCTTCTGGGATGGAGATTTCTTCTCACCAGTTTCACCTCTTGCAGCAACTCAATGAGCAGCGCAGGCAGGACTTGTTCTGTGACTGCAACATCCTGGTGGAGGGAAAGGTCTTCAAAGCCCATCGCAATGTGCTGTTTGCCAGCAGCGGCTACTTCAAAATGCTCCTTTCACAGAGCTCGAAGGAGACGAGCCAGTCCACGACAGCCACCTTCCAGGCCTTTTCTCCCGACACCTTCACAGTCATCCTAGATTTTGTGTATTCGGGCAAACTGTCTCTCACTGGTCAGAATGTCATCGAGGTGATGTCGGCCGCCAGCTACCTGCAGATGACCGATGTTATCAGTGTGTGTAAGACCTTCATCAAGTCCTCTCTGGACATCAGTGAGAAGGAGAAGGATCGTTACTTCAGCCTCTCGGACAAAGACGTGAGCTCCAACGGCGTGGACCGATCCTGCGTGTACAGCGGGGGCTGGAGAGCCGAGAGCAGCCCCCCTCATTCCCACTCGAGCCCAGACCCCGGGACTTGCATGATGGGCGGGAACACTTGGAGCAATTTCAACTACTACCCAGCCCCTCAGAGGAACGCCCAGCAGCAGCAGCAGCAGCAGCAGCAGCAGCAGCAGCAGCAGCTGTCCAAACACGAGCCACGGCAGGACTGCAGCAAGAAATCCCGGCACCTGGGGCTGCAGCAGCCGTCGGACGCTCCCCACTACAAGTCGAGCAAGCTGGAGGACAGGGCTGCCGAGCCCGCGGGCCACCCCGCGCCGCCCGAGGAGCAGGTTCACATCGACACCGAGGTGGAAGCCCCTCACGTGGGCTACCAGTACGGCCAGGGGGCCGAGGTGATGCCCAGGGGCCTGGCAGTGCCGCAGCAGGAGCACGAGTCGCCCCGTTCCTCGGGCAAATCCAAGTCTGCCAAGGCTGACGAGCAGTACGGGAACATGCCCTCCATCCTCGGTGTCATGGGCAGCTGGGCTGAAGGTGAGGCGGGTTTGGTGCCCCTTCTGTGGTGGCCCCTTCTGGCTGGGAGGGCAAGGGCTTTGCTGGGTGGGTAAAGCACAAAAAAGGCACCTGCATTGCCCTGAAATGTACGTTTGGAAAGTTCAACTCTGTTTTTCAATAATCTGGAGTTACTGAAGTACCTGGGATATTAGACACATAGGATCAGCTGGGTTGGAAGAGACCTCTGAGATTATCAAGTCCCACCCTTAAAACTAACCTTTCAAAATAAATTTAGGGTGTGATCTTTCGGAATATTTTCAAGCTCACTTTCTTAGAATCCCAGAATGTTTTGGGTAGGAAGGGACATTGAAGACGATCTCATTCCGTCCCCCTGCCAGGGGCAGGGACACTTTCCACTAGACCAGGTTGCTCAGAGCCCCATCCAGCCTGGCCTTGCCTGGTCTGTGATAGTCCAGCTAATGGTCCACTCCTCCTTTGTTGCACTTCTGTGTAATTTACAGGAAAACACAAGATATTGGTGCTTGAAAAGACCTACAATACTATCCTTTTAATAAAAGCACTGTGCTATTCTGCTCATAAAATCCCTTTTCCTAGAGCCTGACACGCCATGACTGTGTTGTGACTTCGGGTTTGGGTTTCCTTTCTTTCCTGGCAGATGACCTGGCCAGGATGAGGTTCAAGTGCCCTTTCTGCAGCCACGTGGTGAAAAGAAAAGCCGACCTGAAGCGCCACCTGCGCTGCCACACCGGGGAGCGGCCCTACCCCTGCGAGGCGTGTGGGAAGAGGTTCAGCAGGCTGGATCACCTCAGCAGCCATTTCCGAACAGTATGTACTTTTAGGAACTGCGTGATTTGCTTAGTGTTTAAATCTGCCTAATTAAACACACTGTGAGTGGATCTGGTTGGTGGAATGGCTCCCGTGAAGAAGGGGTGATAGACAATGAATGCAATTTTGTTGCGGGCAGTTTGAAGGGTAATTTGTAGGAAAAGGGGAGGAATCTCTTGGTTAATTGCTGGTGTGCAGAGGTTCTGCTCTGCAGCCCCTAAAGGAGCTTTCAGTGGGCAGTCCCAGTGCCTGGGATGGTTCAGGCTGAGCGTGTGATGACTGTCTCTCAAAACGAGTGTTTTTGTTGCTACCCCAGCCCTGCTTTTTGCCACCTTACAAACACTCCCTTGTGGGATGCATTACCCAGTGTGTCCATGTCTGTTTTCCCAGATCCACCAGGCGTGTAAGCCCATCTGCAGGAAGTGTAAGCGCCACGTGACGGAGCTGACGGGCCAGGTGGTGCAGGAGGGGACCCGGCGGTACAGACTGTGCAACGAGTGCCTGGCCGAGGCCGGCATAGACAGTATCCGCATTGACTTGGAGGCTGAGGCACCCCTGGAGTTCCCACAGGACGGGGACAAGGACTCCAGGTGGCACTATGGGGAGGACAACAGGTCCGACGTGGAGATTGTGGAGGACGGGTCGACCGACTTGGTCATTCAGCAGGTTGATGACAGCGAGGACGAAGCGGATGAGAAGGACGTGAAACCAAACATTAGGTAGTCACAAGAGAAGAATCAGGAGCCCCGTGGAAGGGGGAGAATGTACTGGCTGACTGAGCACCTCCAGCAGCTGCTGTTAATCCTACAGAGACACATGGCTGGACAGGGCCAGCCTTGCAT
The DNA here is from genome assembly GCA_035222235.1 of Margarornis squamiger. NCBI lineage: Eukaryota > Metazoa > Chordata > Aves > Passeriformes > Furnariidae > Margarornis > Margarornis squamiger. Next base: position 4,588,223 of record JAWWTY010000059.1, read on the forward strand.
GTATTTATGGACACGCCACTGAGTCCAGGCTGGTTTGTTCCCAGAACCCCCGTACTTTGCTTGGTGAGAAAGAATCCATCCTTAAATCATGGACGAACAAGAAAACTGCAGTGTTCCGTGGATAACTGCTCACAGCAGACAGTGGGGCACGTCTCAAAGCCTCCTTCCAGGCAGTGAGGTCTAAATATCTAAAAAGAAGTCGCAGAGTGTTGTAAATTGCCCATTTTTGCACTTGTAGAGATGTGGGGTTTATGTCATCGGGCAAAAACAAAGTGTAAAGACACCCCCCCCACCAGACCTCTCTTCAGTATTCAGAAGGGAAGAGAAACTTCCATGAAATTTCATGAATTCTTCCTGTTATGATAAGGAAAAAGGCTGATAATTGAGAAAGGGCATGTAAAATGTTTTGGCACTTTTGTCTGGAAAAGGACTCCTGTAAAATTTATTAGAATAAGGCAAATCTTTAGCAGATCACTCATGCCAGACCTGTTTCTTTACAAGAAAATAAGCCAGCCCTAGTCAACACATCAGAGACCAATTAATTATAAATATGGATCATTAACTGATGCCAGTAGATGTTTTGTTCTCAGAATTGGAATCTGTTTCAATAAGCACTGATAAAGTACTCTCTTTTGCTAAAAACCTCTCAAAAGTGCCAGACATGGTAGGATTGTTGGGCTTGTCCTGTGCAGGGCCAGGAGCTGGACTTGGATGGTCCTTGTGGGTCCTTTCCAGCTCAGGATGGTCCATTCTGTGAACCTTTTCCAGGCTGTACAATATTCCAGTGAGAACAAGATGTACTGGAAGTGCTAGACATCCTCTTTGTGTAATTTCATCTACAATTAGGCTACAAGAGGTAAGGAATGATGAAGAAATTTGACTGCTCTAAGAAAATAACTCACTTTGTCTTGTTGCTTAGTGAATTTATCTTACCCAGCACTGTAAACAGGAGAGGAGCAGAAGATGCTCCCAAGGTGCTGCCACTCTGCTTTTTTTGGACAGGCCTGAGTGTTATTCCAGTTCTTCATCCTGGGGTCACGGAACTCAATGGCTGCAAGACTTAGAAAACCATCATTTGTTTCTTTTTTACAGCTTTGTAAGCATGTTTGGCTGAACCCCAGGGTTTATTACAGAGCAATCCCATATATATGCTATATAATCTTTCCCAGGGGCAGCTAAAAAAAAATCACTATTTTATTTTTATTTGTGTAAAAACTGTATAGCCTTATTAGTACCATCATGACCAGAGATCAGCACCCTCATTCCAGGCTGCAGGTGACCAGCCCAAGGTCTCTTAAATGACAACTCAAGTGCTTCCTGCTAAGTTCAGTGCAAGCATTAACCACCCTCCCCTCAAACACGCCAGGGAATCATCCTGTTTGGATGTTTCAAGGAAACAAGAAATGGTACTTTATCATTCCTACAAAAATTACCATCATTGGCTTAGACTTGGAGGGGGGAACTTAAAAAACCACCATGAAAACAAACATCTTTACAAACAAGACTTGCACCTGCCTCAGTTTTGTTTGACACTTGGTCAGCAGCCCAGAAATGGACTTGATGTGGAAAGAGACATTTAATTTCTTGGAGATTTTTACTCCTGAAATGCCTGTTATTCAATGGCTAAGAAATATTCCTGAGCAACCTGAACTCAATCAAATACGGAACTAGAGATATATAAAATATTCTGGAGTAACTTGGATCAAATCCCAAGATGTTTCCCTTTACATTAAACAGTATGACAATAAATTCCAGGTATCAGTGCCTGCTGTCCCAGGATACAGTGACTGGGATTAGTCTGTGTGTTTTTGGGATGGATTAAGGGCAGGGGAAAAGAAACTGTTTCTCTAGGCCTGAAATCTTAACTGCCAACTCTAAAGGTCAGACTATTAAGTGTTTCTTAATAGTGGGGGTGTTCTTAGAAGCAAAGGGATTTTTGGATCAATACTCAATTTAATTAGACACCATAAATCTAAGAATACTGAGGACCAGATGCTTCAGAACAAGGTCTGAAGTGGCTCTAAATGGGCAAGTGAAACAATCTATCCATAGGAAGACTTTTACTTTCTCCACACAGGCAGATTAATTGGTGATTTGCCGGGCAAATAAGGGCTTTTACTGGTTTTATATGTGATTGTTATTCTCAGTAGCATAACTAAATATCTGTAGTCATTTTTAAAGTATCTTACTAAGCTTGGAGTTTTAGCTCAAGACTGCGATTCCCACAGGTCAATTGTGTTTTATATTTTTTAAAAGTTACCATTTTTACATGCCTTAATTTTGGTTGTTGTTTCCTTATTTTTGTATTGCAAGACAAGATAAATGTTAAGTGCCTTCTGTTTTCTACGTCCTCCATTTTGCATAACCAGTCACGTATTTTCCTTGTTTTTCTCAAAATGAAACTGTTTGTTTTCTTTTTGTCTCCTTCCATTGCCTCTGATTGTCTTCTTCATGTTCCTGTGAGGATCACGCACCACTCAGAAGCACAATAATGTTTTCCTTCTTTTCAAGGAGGAATGTAAAGACCACCTAGGGATGTTCCCACTGAATTCATTTTTTTCCTTTCATTTCTTTCATCTTTATGTCTCTTAGGGACAAAGTTTAGTGCTGGACTTGATCTTAAAGGTCTTTTCCAACCTAAATGATTCTGGGATTCTTTTTGCTTGGCTTGTGTTTGTTTTTGGGTTCCCAAACCACAGTCAAGAGTGAAGACAAAAATCATCATCATGCTCTGATTGGTGTCTCACCCCTAATTGTCCTTGTTTTCTGACAATATCTTGCCATCCTTTCAAAGGCTGAAATAATTAAAAAATTCTCTTTCCCCCTTTTCAGGTATTTCTTACAGAATTCTCCCTGCCACGTAAACCTATGACTTGAGTAATGTTTGATTAGTTCTTTTACATAATGTCCCTTTTATTTTTGTTTCTTTTCCTTTAAATTACCTAAACATCCATATTTACTATGCAAAAAAATGTCACTTGTCCTTATGTTAAAGGTTCAACTCTTGGGTTCCCTTCCTTCTCCAATTAATTTAAAAAAAAAAAAAGGCAGACTCCAAAAAAACCCAACCTCAGAATGAATCTTCCTGTCCAACCTTTTGATTCATATTTTATCCCAGTTCTAAAGAATTGAGATTAAAAATAAATAAATCAATATTGATTTAGGGTGAGCTTTGAAAATCCCTGTAAGCCCACAGAGCTCTCACAGAGGACTGACCACTGACTGCTCCAGGTATCCTTCCTTTACTGCTGGCTCTGCAGAATGCTCCATCCTCCAGGGCTCTGGGGTGCCTCTCAAATTTTCTGTGATAATTTAGGGGGAAAAAATCCCTGTTGGACATAAAAAGATGGAATATACCTTTCTTCCCTGAAGCATCTGGTCACTGTCAGAGTTACCCCCTCACCGAGCCACACCAATATTTACCTTTCTTATATTTTAGTTATTGTGGGTTGGAGGCAACACATACAGGAATTAAATAGAAGAAAACTTCTCTAATTCTGCCCAAAAGGTTGAGTTTTGAAGAAAAGAGTCTTACAATCCTCCAGTCCTTGCCTCCAGACTTTTCCCATCAGGTGTTAATCTGTACCAACATGTCTGTTGAGTGATGGGTATAACTTGATAAGCTACTGAGAAAAGTTTATAATAGCATTTAGTTAAATATTTTCAGTACTGTTTAACTTTAAACCCTTCCACGCTAGGACTTAGTGTAACCTTTCATCCTGTTTAACTCGTGAAATGCACAGAGGCAGCTTATTTGGTGCATCAAGAATTTTAAACACAGCAGGAACACAGAACAAGAGGTTTTGTGAAAAAAGCCCTGGGAGGAGTGGCTGAAAAGAGCTTTATCTGTCTTGGCTTAGCTGTTGGACTAAATTAAACACTCCTGAAGTTCTCTCTGACACTTGACTGTGCAAATGGGAATGTTTTGGACCATGTCACAGCCTGCTCTGAGGAGGGAACTGCACCAATGCCTGCAGAGGTTCCTTCTCCAAATGATTCAGTGAGCCTGAGCAAGAAGATGGAAAGAGTCTCATCTTCCAACAGGCACGAGATTGGAAGTGTCTTGTCTTCTGACGGGCATCAGAATGGAAATCAGGGCAATGTGGGCACTGCCCTCCCCCTCACAGTGCTTTGGCTCGGGATTATCTTTGCTGCTTCACCACAAAAATTCCCTTTTTGTGGGAAACTGCGATGCTCAGTTAATGCAACGAGCCCCACACTGCAGGGACTTCCCATTCCCATTCAGGTGGGGCGCCCTCCTGCCACACACACAGGTACCTGGGCTGGGCTCTCACAAAGCCGTGCGTGGAGGAGCCTGTGGGGGAGCATCCCAGTGCAACACCACATCCCATGCAGGAAAGCATCCCGTGTGGGAGAGTATCCTGTGTGGGAGAACATCCCATGTGGGACCCCATCCCATGTGGGAGAGCATCCCCTGTGGGACTGCATCCCATGTGGGAGAGCATCCCAGTGTGAGAGAGCATCCCATGTGGGAGAAGATCCTCTGTGGGAGGGCATCCCAGTGCAGCACCACATCCCATGTGGGAGAGCATCCCCTGTGGGACCGCATCCCCTGTGGGACCGCATCCCATGTGGGAGAGCATCCCCTGTGGGACCGCATCCCATGTGGGACCCCATCCCAGTGCGGGAGAGCATCCCGCGCGGCGCCGGGCGGTGCGGGGCGCTGCGGGCCCGGTGCGTGGCGCCTTTAACTGTGTCCCCAGCCCTCGGGTGTCTCTGCCCAGCGCCCACGTCAGCAAATACCTTTTGTTTCGGTCTCCTCGCAGGGCTCGGCGGCTGCGGGAGCGGCGAGAGCCCAGGCGGGGCCGGGCCAGCCCCGCACGCAGCGCCCGCTGCCCGCGGCGGCTCCCGCAGCACCCGCACGGTGAGCGCGGGGCCGGCCCCGATGTTGCTCCGCTCTGCGGCCACGGGGAAGGACGGGGCGGCCGTCGGGACTCACGGTGGCCGCAGAGGGATGCGGGGGCTGCGGGGTTTAGGGGGCTGCCGCCCGGAGCCGCTCGGTGCCGCCCGCAGCATCGCGGTGCGGCTCGGAGCATCCCGCAGCATCCCGCAGCATCCCGGTACCCCCGGTACCCCCGGTATCCCCCGGTGCGGAGGCCCCGCCGGGCGCCATTTGCAGCCCCGGGCGCGGCAACAAAGGGCTGAGCGGGGCGGGGGAGGATGCGGGACCGGGGGATGCGGGGCCGGAGGATGCGGGGCGGGGGATGCGGGGCCGGGACCGGGACCGGGAGCAGCCCGGGCAGCCCCGGGCATGGGGCGGTCCGTGCCGGCGGTGGGAGCTGCGGGGCCGGGGCCGTCGGGCATCCCATCCCGGGCATCCCGAGCATCCCGGGCACCGGAAGGGTGGGTGGGTGCGTGATGGGTCGCGGCCGATGCCGGGGGAGCCCCCGGGGCGCTGGGCAAGGACCGAGCCCACCCCGCACCCGGGGGAAGAGCTGAGCGCTCTTTCCCAGCCCGCGAACCGCGACTGTGCTGGTCGGTGTAAGCGTCGTTCTTTCGGGATGCGCAGTAATCCCGCTGGGACATCTTTTGGCCTCTTTTGGAGTTGTTAAATTACTTCTCTTGGGTTACTTTGTTTGGGGGAACTTGGGAGATACGCTGGGAATGCGATAAGGTTTTTTAAATTACAGCTCATCTCTTTGGATTAGGATTCAGCAACACTGATGGAGATTGTCATGATAATGTTTGTTTTTCCCTTTAGAGCAAACCTCCCCCTTCCTCCCTGCCTGGGATGGAGATTTCTTCCCACCAGTCTCACCTCCTGGAGCAGCTGAACGAACAGCGCAAGCAGGACTTGTTCTGTGACTGCAACATCCTGGTGGAGGGAAAGGTCTTCAAAGCCCATCGCAATGTGCTGTTTGCCAGCAGCGGCTACTTCAAAATGCTCCTTTCACAGAGCTCGAAGGAGACGAGCCAGCCAACAATAGCCACGTTCGAGGTGTTCTCTCCAGAGACCTTCATGGTTATCCTGGACTTTGTGTATTCAGGGATATTGTCTTTAACCGGTCAGAATGTGATCGAGGTGATGTCGGCCGCCAGCTACCTGCAGATGACAGATATCCTCAATGTGTGTAAGACCTTCATCAAGTCCTCACTGGACATTAATGAAAAGGAAAAGGATCATTACCTCAGCCTCTCGGCCAAAAGCCCCAGCTCTGAGCCTGCCCGCCCCGCTCTCTACCGCTCCAGGAGGAAAGCAAAGAGCAACCCCCGGCGTTCCTACTCCGTCCCGGATGAAAAGCCCAACGTGAACGAAAACTCCTGGAGCAGCTACAGCAGCTACCTGTCCTCCCAGGTGATTCTGCAGCGGGCAGAGACCCAGCTGTCGAAGAGAGGCAGGAAACAGGGCTCGAGCAGAAAGCGCCGCAAGCACCTGGGCCTGTCCCAGGGCCGGGAGCTGGGACAGTGTAAATCGGACAGAGCGGAGCGGGCAGGAGCCTCGCATTCCAGCCCCATCCCCAGGCTTGGGGAGGAGGCTGAGTTTGATGCTGAGAATGACGTGGCTCGTGATGATTATGGGTATCACCACGGAGCGGAGGTGGTACCCAAGAGATGGGCTGTTACTCAGCTAGAGCAAGAACTTTCCAGAACTCCTGAGTTCATGGAGTTAAAGGCAGAAGAACTGTACACCTCAATGCCCACAATTTTAGGTGTAATGAGTAGTTGGAATGAAGGTAAAAAGTAGAAATGGTTTGGAAAAGTTTGGATTTGTCTAGAAGAATTCAGATGATGTTTTGGAGAGGATTTGTATGGCTGCATGGAAACCAAAATAGTGCATAGACTTAGAGGTGATTTTATCTATTCGGGAATGAGACTTTGCAGCCAGAACAGGGCATGGGGAGTGTGATGGGAGAGAGATACCCAGGTATTCTGTAAAGTTAAAACAAAATGTGCCTGATTATCTGGGCCCAAGTGGAATTTAATGAAGCCTCAAGAGCTGTAATTGACTTGGAGACGTGAAGGACTGAATTCCTCTTGTAGATACCCAAACCTGGCAGTAATAGTTCAACCTCAGTCCAACCCAATTCCTTCACATGAGAGGTCCTGACATTGCTGGGATGTTGCATTTCTCTTGGGGGTCCCACCAGCCCAAACTTCATGTTTGGCCACAAATATAAAGCATCCAAACTCCTGATGGACTGGCAGCACCTTCCTGAGAGGGTGGAATAAAGCTGCCAGTCTGTTCTCATGTGTATTCTTTTGGAAGTGAACATATTATTCACATTATAATGGCATATTCAGGCACCCTCATATATTACACAGAGATTATAAATGTCAAAGCTATGAATTGTTAGCTGATGGAAGGGCTAACAGTTCAGATACAATGATATATGTAATAGCTACATATTTATGATCATCTGTATGTCTAAAAAAATACCCTCAGTCAGAAAGGAAACATTTGAAAATGACCATTTAACATGTTCAGGGAGAAATACAGGCTTTGGGGGACAGATATATTTCATATCTGTGTATATGTATATATCCCCAAAGTCCATATTTTATAGATTATTATGTATTTATACATTATATGTATTTTTCTATAATACATGCTTTATGTATTATTCTACATCACGTCATTTCACAGAGTTATTCTGAGTTGGAAGGGACTCACAGGGATCATCACTGCCCCTTCCAGGGACAGAGTTGTTCTGAGTTGGAAGGGACTCACAGGGATCATCACTGCCCCTTCCAGGGACAGAGTTGTTCTGAGTTGGAAGGGACTCACAGGGATCATCACTGCCCCTTCCAGGGACAGAGTTGTTCTGAGTTGGAAGGGACTC
>JAWWTY010000059.1:4606492-4655330 GCA_035222235.1 Margarornis squamiger
GTCCCCGTTTCCCTTGAGGTGTCCCCGTTTCCCTTGGGGTGTCCCATTTCCTGGGGGTGCCCCCGTTCCTTTAGGGTATCCCCTTTCCTTTAGGGTGTCCCCTTTCCCTTGGGGTGTCCCCGTTCCGAGGGAGAACCCCCCCAGGTCTGCCCGCCCACCTCCTCCTCCTGCAGCCGAGTCTGCTGGCAGATGGGATGAGGACGTGTGTGAGAGCAGAAGGAGCCCTGGAAAACTGGATTTGGGGAACGAGTAGTTCAAGGCTGCACCCAGACTGGTCTGTTTAACAGCAGCTGCTGGTTCTCCTGCATTTAAACGTCATTCCATGTCTGGGGTTTGCTTCCATGGTACCCTGTGCACGAAGTTTCAGAATTTTATTGTACTGCTTCTAACAGCATCATCATCATCATCACTGAACCATCACAGAATGGTTTAGGTTGGGAGAGACCTTAAAGCCCACCCAGTGCCACCCCCTGCCATGGGCAGGGACACCTTCCACTAGTCCAGGTTGCTCCAAGGCCTGTCCAGCTTGGCCTTGGACATTTCCAGGGATGAAATTTGACATAGTTAATATTCATTTCCAGCCATATATCTAGAATAAAAGGATTAGCATGTGCAACAGGGAATTTTTAATTATCTAATGACTACTCCAATAGATCATCAACAGCAAACCAGGGTGTGATGTAGTTGGCTCTAATCCATTGCGTGCTCACAGTGATGGTGTGTCTGTAAATACTAATTCATAAAGGCTAATTAATTGTGTGTATTTTTTTCCAAACCCACTTCAGCAGCCTTTGATGATGCAGTGGAAGAACGTGTGATCAACGAGGAGTATAAAATATGGAAAAAGAACACCCCCTTCCTGTATGATTTGGTGATGACCCACGCCCTGGAGTGGCCCAGCTTGACTGCTCAGTGGCTTCCTGATGTCACAAGGTAAATTGATCCCTTTGCTTTCTATTTAAAGCAGAACAAATGGTAAATCCAGGATCATCTTTTGTTAAAGTAAGGCAGTGTGTGATTCCTTTCTGTCCTAATAACCCTTGTCTTGCCTTGCCAACAGTGAGTTGAGGACACTGAACACCAGAGATAATCAGTACAGATATTTTTGGCTTGGGAAAATGTCTTCTGGTTATTGAGAAGACATTTTCACACATTTGATTTTAATGTTTTTCTTCTTCCAGCATCACCCACCCCTTTAATAAGCGAAAACCTGATCAAAACCGGAGTTAGATCTAATTTCTGAAGAACCACCATTTTGTCCTAAGCTTCCATAACCATGTTCTGTTCATGGGGACTGTTCTTGTCCCTCTAAGTTGTACTTGAGGAGCTGCTAAAGCCTCTTAAAGGAAGGCAGGGAACTGATGGTCTGTTGTGCTGAGAGAGTTTCAGGTTGAGATCACAGAATACCAGAATGGTTTGGGTTGGAAGGGAGTTTACAAATCATCCTTCCACTATCCCAGGTTGCTCCAACCTGGCCTTGGACACTTCCAGGGATGGAGCAGCCACAGCTTCTCTGGGCAACCTGTGCCAGGGCTTGCCCAACTTCCCAGAGAAGAATTTCTTCCCAGTATCCTGTCCTGCTTTCAGTGTGAAACCATTCCCACTTGTCCTGTCACTCCATGCTCTTGCAAAAAGTCCCTCTCCATCTTTTCTGTAGGAGATCTTGAGTTGTGGTAAGTGATTTCCTCTGGAGGAAGCGAGTGTGCTATTGGAACAGGAAGCAGCAAGAAATTTAAAGGTCCTTTTAAGTGTTAAATCTGTCATAAAAAATGTTCCAATCAGCCCAAAGTTTGTGACCCCTGTTCTGTTTCTCTTCCCTTGCAGACCTGAAGGCAAAGATTTCAGTATCCACAGGTTAGTGCTGGGCACTCACACTTCAGATGAGCAGAACCACCTGGTCATAGCGAGTGTGCAGCTGCCCAATGACGATGCACAGTTTGATGCCTCACACTATGACAGTGAGAAAGGAGGTAAGGGCCCAAAGGGCTGGCTGTTAACCATCTTTTCCTTCCCTTCTCAATAGAAAAAATGTCTATTAAAGTTCAGGCAGCAGGATTCATGTTTGACTTCTCCACAAAATGAATGATTTATTTCTAAGTGCTACTCCCTTACTAGGGAGATTAATAGACAAATATGCCCCTCAGTGCATAAACACTGTTTTTTGAATGTGTGTAATGTCTTAATACTCTAATGATGAAAACAAAAGGTGGAGGCTTATTGCAAAAGTATTTGTCTCTGGGAAAGCCTCACCCCTCCCTATTTCTCATCAGGAGTTGACATTGAATTCCATGAAGTGCTGCTTATTGGTATTTTTCATATCACTTTTGCATTACATAAATCCTTCCACTGAGAAAGTCACTCATGTAAAAGAATATTTTTGTTTTAGAGGAGTGTAACACTTCGAACGTTGTTCATTTGCCTGAGTTCTGCTGCCTGATAGCTGTGCCAGCCCCTGCTGGGTAAAAGAGCCTTGTGTGTTACTCAGTGTATCAGACGGAATTTGATGTTTTCTGTAACCTTGGTGGCTCTCAGCACTGCCATGAGTTACACAGTTCTCATGTTTACTGCCTGGAATCACTTTCCACCTGGTGAAAGTCCTTAATGAGCCAATGTTTGCTCTTCCTTTTACAGGAAGTCTGGATTGTGCAATGAGTATTTTGATCTTTGGGCTTCTTAGGAGTTATTCATGAACACAATGTTGTTTAGTAAATACTTGGGTTTTATTCTATTTTAGTATTTCTCAAAAATACATACTCCAGTTTAAAAACAATCCAAAACCCCCTTCTTTTTGCCTGAATTGTGCTGTGCAATTTTGTTAAATGCTAAGTTACTATGACTTTCTGTATAAAGATAAGGGAGCTTTAGCAAGTTGTATTTCAGGCCTAACTGCAGTTTGTTTTTACCATAATTAGTCTATTCTACAGGAAGAGCTTGGCAGCACCAGTAATTGAGTCTGAATCCTTGGGTCTTGATTTGAAACTGGCTTATTATTCACAACACCTAAATTCTCATTTCTAGAGTTTGGAGGCTTTGGATCAGTTAGTGGAAAAATTGAAATTGAAATCAAGATAAACCATGAGGGAGAAGTGAACAGAGCCCGTTACATGCCACAGAACCCTTGTATCATCGCCACCAAGACTCCATCCAGTGATGTGCTGGTCTTTGATTACACCAAACACCCTTCCAAACCAGGTGTGTGCTGCTTTCTTCATTCTGTGCCTCAGATATCAGCCAGCCCTTCCCAAAGGACAGGTTGATGTGGTGAAAAAGAGCTTAAAAAGTTGTGTGGCTTGTCCAGCATTTGGGACTTTAGGGCATCGTGGGTGTTTAATGTGAGGTTCTTTTGTATGAAGCTTAAGCTCGTGTATCCAAATGTGTCTGTGGAAAGGCAAACCTTTTCCTTTTTGCACTTTCACTGCTTGTTTTGTCACCTCTCTGTGTGTGGTGGTGTTTGGGGTGGTAGAAGGTGAGGGTTTTTTGAGACTTGCCCTGCCTCATTACAGATCCTTCTGGAGAGTGTAACCCAGACCTGCGTCTCCGTGGGCACCAAAAGGAAGGGTATGGGCTGTCCTGGAACCCAAACCTCAGCGGGCATTTGCTTAGTGCTTCTGATGATCATGTGAGTGCTTTACACATAGCCGAGGTGCAGCCTGCACTTTGTGTGCCTGGGGGAGGCCAGAAATGGTCTGGTTTGGAGGGGGAGCAGGTTAAGGAGATCATCTGCCTAAAGATGTAATTTGGGAACGTTTTTGTTGTTTTAAAGACCATTTGCTTGTGGGACATCAGTGCTGTTCCAAAAGAAGGCAAAGTGGTGGATGCAAAGACCATCTTCACGGGCCATACAGCAGTGGTGGAAGATGTGTCTTGGCACCTGCTCCATGAATCCCTTTTTGGATCTGTTGCTGATGATCAGAAGCTCATGATGTGAGTAGGGGAACTTCTTCACAAACAGAGTACGTTTCCTTGGTGAAATGGGCTATAAAGCTTTGTTTCAATTCCATGGTTTCCCTTCACAGTTGGGACACTCGGTCAAACAACACCTCCAAACCCAGTCATTCCGTGGATGCTCACACAGCTGAAGTGAACTGCCTTTCCTTCAATCCTTACAGTGAGTTTATCCTGGCCACAGGATCAGCTGATAAGGTACATCTGCCTTGAGCTTGGCACATCCTTGTCCAGTTTCTGATGTGTAAGTGTGGATGTACATGTTGCTTACTTCAACAAAATATGTTTGTTTTTTTTTTTTCCTAGACTGTTGCTCTATGGGACTTGAGGAACCTAAAACTGAAGCTTCACTCCTTTGAATCACATAAAGATGAAATATTCCAGGTATAACAAAATGTCTTTATCTTTTATGCAGATAGACTTAGTTATACTTAGAAAAATTGTCTTTTCCACTCTCTTTTTATTTAATGTACTTGCACTTTAAAACTCATTCTTTTTTCTCATCTGCTTATCATTTTCTGGGTTGTTGTGGAGCTTCAGCACATATAAAAGTGCCCAGAAAGCCAGAGTGGAGCTGGGAAATGCTGTGGAGCCCTAACCACAGCAGAAGGCTGAAATGGTAGCAGTGCAGAGTGCATTAAATTATTCATGGCAGCAGATTGAAGCAGGAGCCCCAGTGAAACGGCTGCAGTGTTTCCATGTCCTCAGCCCAGTCCTGGAAGAAGGTTTAACTGGTTCCCGTTAAGGGGATCACAGAAACACCCTCTGACAACAAACAATTGCTAATTTTACTGGTGTAAATATAGAATGTTCACCTCATGGGTAGCACGTGCTTAGCAGATCCAATATTTCCATCTCCAGCTCATGCCTTAATCAGAGGAGAAATATGTAGAGATTTTTTTGGTGGAAGGATTACTAGTTCAGACTGTAATGTCTAAATAAAATTACACATGGGATTTTGAACTGCCATGTTAGTGTGCAGAATTCTATGTTCTTTTCTAATCCTGTGATCCTATTAAGTGAGGTGTTTTGGAGAGCTTTATCTCCAGCACAAGTAGTAAATGTGAGCTTTTGGGCAGTTAAGCTTAATTACAGTGATTTCTTTTCATGTGAGAACTGTACCTACTGCTGAAGGAATCCCTGGGTTATACTTGTGCAGTCCTTATTAAGATAAGGAGCAGCCAATATCCTTGGGGGCTGTTTGCACTTGGTAACACGTGGGCTTTGTTAGAGGAGAGGTTCCAGGTGGCGCCTTTTTTGGTGCTGAAAGGCCTTTTTGGTGTGTGAATGTTCCCAAACTGCCTCCTGTGTCCAGTGTTATTAGTGGGTATGTTTTTTATCTCGGGTAATTGTTAATTTGAATTCTCGTAGAGCTTTCAGGATAAAAAACGAAGTGGTGTTTCTTGTCAATGTCATGTTACAGCTTCTCAAAACTCAGTTTCTGATTTCATCCTGGTCTGTAGGTTCAGTGGTCTCCCCATAATGAAACTATCCTGGCCTCCAGTGGCACAGACCGCAGGCTAAACGTCTGGGACTTGAGGTAAATCCCAAATCATTCAATTGTGGATTCAATTGTGTCACACTTCAGAGAACAAACCAACCCCACCTTTTCTTTATTTTCCCTCACTTTTTTTTTTGCAGTAAAATTGGAGAAGAGCAATCCCCTGAAGATGCTGAGGATGGTCCCCCAGAGCTGTTGGTGAGTCTTTTCAATCTCATTAATTATTTTGACCAATTACTCACTTCTACAATGTGGATTTGTGACCACTCCCCTTTTTGTTTCCCCAATCCTAGTTCATTCATGGGGGTCATACTGCAAAGATATCTGATTTCTCCTGGAATCCCAACGAGCCCTGGGTCATTTGTTCTGTATCAGAAGATAATATCATGCAAGTCTGGCAAATGGTGAGTTGCTTGGGGAAGTGCAGGAAGTGGCAGGTGAGAGATGGTGTCAAAATGCCTGGATTTCACCATTGCTGCCTTTGTGTACAGCTCCCAGAGCCACTCATTTTGTAGCTTTGCTGAAATCTCAGAGGGGCAGTGAAATCCCCTTTAGCTTTGGTCAGAACAATGGTTTCCAAAGACTCAGAAGCTGGTTTGTATTTAATAAAAAAAGGGAAATGCTGGTGCAAAAGGAAATTTTTCCCTCCTAGGCTTGAATAAAAACAGTGTGTGAGACCTAACCATGAAACTGAAATTTCTGTTAGTTACTGTCCTGAAGAATAAAATATTTGTAAGTGGTACAGATGCCCTTCTGAGGATGGAGAATGGGAACAGTTTGCTGGCCCTACATTCCCAGCTGTTGAAGGTTTTGGAAAACTCTTGACCTTTGACAAGGCCATACTCCTAATTTTGTTTATCTATAAATTTTGCTCTTGGCAGCTTTCCATGTAGTTCTTTTGGAAGGTGCAGCTAAGTAGGGGATCTACTAAATACATACAAAAGAGTGGTTGATTGAAGTAAGTCTTGCAGTGGTCTCTGCTGTAACAAGGCAGATTTCTAAACTAAAATAATGTAGAGGATACTTAGGAAATGTTTTAGAGGCACAGCTGTTATGAAAAAGCAACTTGTGTTGCTGCTTTGATGTTAAATGATGTTGGGATCAGGGGTAGGTGATACATATTTGCAGGTGAAAAACTGCCAGAGCTGTTAGAAGTGTTGGAGAGGGTGGAATCCTGTCCAAAGCGTGGGAAATGCCTCCTCAGTCCCTCCATCCCTGTCTTGCAGGCTGAGAACATCTATAACGATGAAGATCCTGAAGGAAGCGTGGATCCAGAAGGTCAAGGATCCTAGATGACAACCTTTTCCTCTTTTTAGTCTTTTTCCTTCTCTTCCCTCTCAACCCTGATATTGACTTAACACTGGTTTTGAGACACACGTAGACTTTGTGTTCAACCATCCTCCTGTAGGTCCCATCACAGGCTTTTTCACCCAGACAGTGAGACCCATCCCTCAAAAAAGGGGCTCAGCCCCCTCACCCAGGGCTGTGCTGTAGCTCCTTGGTCAGAATTCCTGCAGCAACCTCTTGTGTCAGGCTGGCTGGTCCATTTTAGCTGCCTTTCATCACAGAGCAAGCTTGGCTTTGAGGTTTTTTTTTTCTTGCTCCAGCCACAGCTTTTTCCTAATTTAAACAAAAGTTAAATTGGCAGAGCTGCCCAGTGGGCTTGAGCCAATGGAGATGATACAAGTGTTAATCCACTGGCAGCTCAGAAATGGTGTGGACGGGCTTGTCCTCCTCGGTGCAGCTCAGAAGCCTTGGAATTCCTTTAGTTATCTCTACCTTGTGGATTTTTCTGCCTTTGCAGGTTCAAAACAGACTTGCAAGTTCTGACTTGAACCGAAATATCTCTATTTTTTGTCTCTCCTGGTAATTCTGGGGTTTTCATTCCTTCTTTCCTCTCCCTTTTCTCCCACCTGCTGGGCGACGGCGGTTTGGATTCATTAGCTATTCCTGCAGAGCATCGGTCACCTCCCATGTTTGTTTTTTTTTTTGCTCTATTGTGTGTTTCTTGAGCTGTGTTTTTCACATAATGTTTCTTTCCTTTCTGTGAAATGGTTTTTAAGACTTGGGACCCCCAAGTTGTAAAGGTGTATGTTTGTACCAGCGGGTGGTCCTGCCCGGTGCCCTGAGCAGCGTTGGCAGCTGGTGTGGAGCAAATGAAATGTGGATGAACTGCTTGTTTTAGGAGTGAGTCCTTGACCAGTGGTTCCTGCACGTCTTCCACTCGGGTGTCCCGTGCCACCAGCAGCCTGTTACATCTCCTCATGACTAACTGCGTGTAAGTTCTTCAGCTGGAATAAAGTTTTTCTACGTAAATGCTGCAGGGTTTGGGGAGTTCTGTGCTCGTTTCTTTCTGCATTCACTGCTTTGTCAGGGACCTGTTCAGGGAGCAGGGAAAGGAAGGGTGTGGTCTGCACTTGTGTGCTGGGATAGGTGCTTTTTCTTTTTTAACACATGGATCCTTCTCCCCCTCTCATTTTTGTTTTCTTTGTGGACTGAGTCAATGAGCACCTAAAATCCCCAAGCAGCCACAAAAGCACTGAGCTGTTCCTTCCCCCTCAAGCCTGTCTGCATTTTGGCTCTGCCTTCAGCCCTTACCCCAGAGCTATTTTGGTTAATCTGCAGCATGAATAGTTTGATACAAACACCCTGGTTTGACACGCAGACTTGGCATTTTGAGACGCAGCTTTGAGAATTAAAAGCCTCCTTAAACTCTGACCTTTATTTTCAGTGTGAGACTCGATATAAAGTGGAAACCTCTTACCCACCAGCTCGTTCTGTGGAGCACATCCCAGTACAGCAGAGACCCTTGAAATACAAAAGAAAACCCTGTTCAAGGGATAAAGCTTCTCTTGCATGTAAACTTTTAAAAGTCAACCCCCCAGAACTTTCTGTGCAGGTTTCAACAGTCCATCTATGGAACAAGACAAGATAATGTTTTCCCAAACACAGCAAAACATAAATCTGTTATTCCTCATCCGTGTCCATCAGTGCAAGGATTGTTTGCTCTGCTCCTCTGTGGAAAAGCAGTTTTACTACATGAGCAGCAGCAGCACCTGGAGAAATACACCCAGGGAGAGGATTGTCTGGTATTCCCAGCTCCAGGCAGCAGCTGTGCAGCAGGCAGGATAAGCAGGATGAGGAGACATCCCTTGTAAATCCTCAGTCCATTGTTTTTGCTACAAAGAGGAACATTCCATAGTTCTAACAGTCCTGGTCTGCTTTTTCCTCCGATTTGCAGAGGTGTCCGTAGATTTCCAAGCAGCTCCTGTAAGGGGAGAAAGGAAATTTAGGCTATGGAATATTTACATAAATGCTCTGGCTGGAGGAAAAAGGGAAGGGGTGCTATTTCTGGAAAACATTCTTTTCACAGTATGGAAGAAAAGGAGTTGGGAAGCACTTCAAGAGGCTCAGTGCATGGGTGTGTGGGCCTGGCCCAGCCCTTCCAGAGCCCTTGGCAAACAGGATTTGACAGAAGGGAATGTCATTTTTGGTGTGAGCTACAGGAAAAGGCAGCTCGGAGCTGCACTTAACTCTGAGGTCCCTGGAGCAAATGTGAGACCTCATTAAAGGTGTCCTGACACCGGAGAAGCCTCGTCTGTTATCGCTTCCAGGGATGGCAATTTGTAGATTCCAGGAGTTAAGAGAGTCCACAGGATTAAATGCTGGTTTGTGATTTAGGAGAACCCCCCACAAACGTAGGGTGGTGGTGGGATCTGGGCTGAATCCTAAAGGCAGTTTCTCCTGTCAATCATCTGGGTGACAACCCAGGCTCGGAGATTTCTTCCCTGTGCTTGCCATGCTAAAGTCTTACCTGGAGAAAGGAAAACTGTTTGGGGTAGGGAGTATCCTGTGGTGTGTTTGCCTGAGGAGGTTTGGGTGGAGAAGGGGAGAAAGGAATGCTAAAGGAGCAGTGAGGCTACGGAAAAGGGTTAAGAGTGTGTACAGCTGAGGCTGGAGTCACGCAGAACAGCTCCAGCTCTGGGGAGTAAAACAGTCCTCAAACTCCAGGACATTTCCTGGAGCTTTGGAAAATCCCGTGCAAAGAAGTCCTGAGTGAAACCAGCAGTAGAATTATGAGCAGAAGACAGTTCTCTCCCGTTGGGAGAGCACCCACAGCACTGCTTCCCAAACCTAAACCTCAGCTCCTTTCCACATATTCCTAAGGAAACCACCACTTAAGCTGCCACACCTGCTTCTTGGGAAGCAGCTCCACTCCTCCGTGTGCAGGAATTCCCAGCAAATCCCAATCTGCTGCTTGGCAAAGGGGCTGGAGTTCCTGCTGTGCTGCCCACCAGACCCCTTGGTCACACACCAGCCTGTCCCCAGGAACCAGGAGCTTTAAAAGCCCGTGCTGTCCCCCAGCTGTGGGATCCCCTCCAGCACCCCAGACTCCCCCACCATCCTCCTCCTCTTCCCAGCCCCTCTGCACTGCAGGGACGGGGCACAAACACACTTGTAGATGGAGAGCTCCCGGTGGAGGCTGGTCCTCAGCTCCTCCAGCTCCTGGTTCTTGCGCTGCTGGAGCTGGACCCCGTTCTTCAGCTCCTTCAGCCTGTCTTCCAGCTCCTCAACCTGCTCCTGGAGGGAGAGGACGAGACTGGATTAGCTGGAGGAGGAAGGTGCCTGCACTGCCCTGCTGCCCACGCTCTCCTCAGGGTTCTGCCTCTGGATGCTGCTGGTCTGGACAAGCACAGCCAGGCTGACCCTGCCCAACCACCCTCTTTGAAATCCTCTGCAAAAAGGCTTTGTTTTGTTACAAAGGTGGGAGTTTGGGCCGGGCTGGGATGCCTTTTGTCCTTAGGCTTCTCCCAGCTGCTTGGTTTTGTCCCCTAAACTACTCTGTGTGTGTGTGTTTTGAGATGCTGCCAGAACTGTAAAAACCCATGAGTCAGAGGAAGATAAATGAGGAATTTGGGAAAAGGAGAATGTGGAGGCACACCAGGGATGGTCCAAAGTCCTGTCTCCATGGGGCAGGGGCCCCTGAAATCCAAGACAAGGTGTGATGGGTCCCCATTCCAGCAGGGAGGAGCTGCAATGGAAGGGGATCACCAGTTTCCAGAAACTGCTCGGAGCCAGGCTGGGAGGAGGCAGCGACTGCGAGCCGAGAACAGAGAGTGTTGAAAGGGGGGAGATTAATTGTGGAGCCTCTTTGCCAAATGTGCTCTTGCAGATATTGAATTGCTTTGTCCCTCAGGCCAAAGTGCTGGGGGTGGGTGGGAGACAGGCCTGGCCCAGCCAGGAATAACCCTCTGAGGAGGCAGCCCAGCCCCTGGGCTGTGGGCATGGGAGGTGAGACCCTTCCCGATTATGGGAAGGGCAGAATCTGCCCCAGCAGGACCGGGTTTTAAAGAAAAGCCATGTTTATCTAAAAATGGCTTTTCTGAGTGCCTGAGCTCAGCCCTGTGTGGGAAATGTGTGGTGCCTGCGCTCAGCAGCATCGCTCAGCTTTGGGAAGGAGCCCTCCAAACCCTCCACCTCGTCCCTGCTGGCTGGGGCAGTTCCCAAGGGGCAGACCAAAACCAAGGGAGAACATATTCAGGAGAAACCCATTCCCCAAGCTGGGTGAAGCCCCAGAACTTCCCCACCACATCCCTGGCTCTGCCTTGTGCCCACGGGCTGCTGCTTCGCCTGGCCCGTGCCAGGGTGGGGGACAACTTTGCTCCCAACCAGCAGGAGATGCTCCATCCTCCTCACCCTCCCCATCCACCCCGCTCCTCTCCTGGTCTCTACGAGCAGGACCTGCAGCACCCACATCTCCCTGGTGCCAAGAGGAGGGTGTGGGGTGCCCAGCGGGGCACGTACCCGGTACTGCCCGACCTCCTCGTCCCGCTTCTGCTTGACGAGCACGATCTGCTCCTCCAGGCTGCGGTTCTGCAGCCGCAGCCGGCTGGCCTCGCCCTGCAAGGGCCGCAGGGCCTCCTTCATGCCCTGGATCTCTCCCTGCACCTCCTGCAGCGCCCTGGCCCCGGCCTCGCGCCGCTCCAGCAGCCGCAGCAGCTGCGGCTCGTAGTGCTCCTCCAGCCCCCGCCGGCTGCGTGCCACCAAGCTCTCGAACTCCACCGACAGCCGCCGGCTCTCCTGCAGGTACAGGTTGTCCTGCCGGCACGGTGGGGCCTCCAGGCGCTGCCTCAACACCTCCTTCTCCTTCTCGCAGGTCTCCTTGAGCTGGGACAGTTCCCCCGAGAGCTGCCCCGCCTGGCTCTCCAGCTCGCCCTGGTAGGCGGCGTGCTGCGAGAGGTCGTGCCGCCGGCTCTCCAGCTGGTACTGGCAGGCCACGCAATCCTTGGTCACCCTGAACAGCTTCTGCTTGATCTGCCGGATCTCATCCTTCAGGTTGTCCCTCTCCAGCTCCACCTTGGCCAGCAGCCTGCAGGCTGCCTGGATCTCCTCGTGGGCGTGACGGATCTCCTGCAGTGCCGGCTCCCGCAGCTGGGCCAGCTCGGCGATCAGGCTGTCCCTCTCCTTCTCCAGCTGCTCCACGATCTCTATGCACTCTTGGAAGTAGTTCCCCAGCTCTTCCAGGGTCAGGCATGGGTGTTCCGTGGCATCTGCATCCAGAGGGCTGCCTGCTCCCTCTGCATCCATGTCCAACGGGATCCCTGCCCCGTCTGTGTCATCTGGGATCCCTGCCCTGTCTGTGTCCATGTCCAGTGGGATCCCTGCTCCATCTGCATCCTCATCCAGTGGGATCCCTGCCCCACCTGCGTCCAAGTCCAGTGGGATCCCTGCCGCATCCACATCCACTGGGATCCCTGTCCCACTTGCATCCACATCCAGTGGAATCTCTACCCCATCTGCATCCATATCCAGTGGGATTCCTGCCCCACTTGCATCCACGTCCAGCGGGATCGCTGACCCATCCACATCCAGTGGAATCCCCACTCCATCTGCATCCCCATCCAGCGGGATTCCTGCCACATCCACATCCAGCGGGATCTCACCCCCGGCTGCATCCTCATCCAGCTGGGTCCCTGGCATGTTTAGCTCCAAGGAAGTGTCCCTGCTGGCCTCCTGCAGCTCCTGGCTGGAGGTTGGGCTGCCCCTGAGCAGGGGTGTCACCCCCACAGCCCCTGATGGGTCTGTCGGGGTGTGTGGATGGTCCAGGTGTGGAGCAGCACCTGCAGCCACTCCCTGTGGGGCTGAGGATGCTCCAGGTTCATCCAGCTGCAGCTCTGGAGGGGGCTCGGGCTGTGCCATCAGGTCCCTGCGAAGGAGAGGAGATGTGAACCAGAGCAGTAACAGGTCATAGTCCTTTTGGTCCCACCCTGTGAGACCGCTGGAGCAGGCAGAGCTGGGGCTGCTCCAGCCATGGCCATCCCACCTCACCCTCAGGCTGGACAAACTGGGCAGGGCTGTGCTCAGCACTCTGGTGACAGCTGGGACCCGAACTGTCCAAAAGAAGGGAAGAAAACCCTCTTAAGGTGCCCCGAGGGAGGGATGCAAACCCAGACCCCAAACCCACGGGCTGCTCCGGTGCCAGCGGGAACAGCCTCCGTGTCGTGGCCGATCTCCCCAGAGGCACCGGTGTGACCGGTGTGAGCACTCCCTGCAAAACTTCCCGGGATTTTAACAACGTGGCATAACCTCACGGCAGGGGAATGTGCTGCTGAGGCAGCCCAGGCAGGCTCCGGGCTGGCTGAGGTGGAGCAAAGCCCGCACAGCCAGAGCTCCGGGCGAGAGGCAGCGCCTGCAGCAGGAGCCGGGCGAGCTCCGCTTTGCAGAGTCATCCGATCCCGGCATTGTCCCCGAGTCACGGCACCTGCAGCTGCCACCACCGAATCCTCGCTCTGCCGTCCCCCCGGGCGCGACTTGGGGCAGGATGGAGAGAGCAACCCTCGGGGACGAGCCGGGGCTTTCCCTGGTGGCCCCGGGAGCGGGGCCGGTGGGCTCGCCGGGAGGATGCTCTCCCCTCCCGAGGATGCTCTCCCCTCCCGGCCACGCCGCTGAGCTCATGTCTAGTCATTCCCTAAGGAATGAGCCCAGGCTGGCACTCACAGGCAGCCGGAGCAACGGCTTTAAGGAAAGAACTGATTTTCACCGGTACTTTCTCTCCTAATAAGGCAGTTTTCGGCACTGATGACACATCGCAGCCTCGGACTCGGCGGCCCCGCCGGCTGGAGAGGGGGCAGCGCCTGGAAAGGTGGGGAAAGGGCTCCCCTGCTCCCTTTTGCCTTGCCCTCCTCTGTGCCAGCCCTCATTTGTCAAAGTTCTCGGCTCCGCTCTGAGTGGGCAGGGCGGGAGGGGAGGACACAATCCTGCCTTCCCAGCGGGGCGGGGGGGTTCGCTCCCACCGGCCACCCCCCATCCCAGGGCACCCCAGAACCCTTGGGTACCCCAGAGGGACCACCCCGGTCACTCCTGAGGGTCTGGGAATGCCGGACCTCAGATACCCCCACCCCATCCCTGCACCCCAGGCTTTGGCAGCCCCCTCTCCTGCCCCACGGCCCCAGCCTCGCCCAGGATCCCTCACCCACGGCACCCCCCGAGGGACCCCAGCCCCTTCCCCACGCAGCCCGGGTGGGCTCTTACCTTCCTCCCCTGGAGCCCAGCGCCTCCGGCTCTGCACTGCACATGGGCTTCGCATGGGGCGGGGGGTGGGTATTAATAAACGGGGCTGGAAATCAGACTCCCCGGAGCAGCCGCTTCGCCCGGCCACCGCCTGCAGTGCCAGCTGCGGGCGCTGCCTTCCTCCGCCCCGGGGAGGAGGAGGAGGAGGAGGAGGAGGAGGAGGAGGAGGGCGGGGAAGGCCAGGCTGGCTGCATCCCTGGCAAAGGCAGCCGCAGGCACTGGCTGCAGCCAGCCCTCGTCCCCAGGGAGCAGCCCCCGCAGCCCCCCACTCGCTCCGGCTCTTTCCACCCGTGGTTTATGGGGGAGGTTTGTTTGGGGTGGCCTCGAAGCCGCCCCTTCCCGCGGCTCTTTTCCTGGGATCTGCAGGTCCCCATCCCGCCGGGGTCCCGGGCAGGATGTGGGATGGCCGGGATGGGATAGTGGGATGGCTGGGATGGGATAGTGGGATGGCCGGGATGGGTCCCCTGGGGCTGTGGGGTCTGGCTGTGGTGGAAGGGGAAGTGCCAGGGGATGCAGCACGTGGCCAAAATGCGTGGCCTCATCCTGTGCGGGGAGCAGGGTGTGTGAGGGTGCTGGGAGTGCAGTGCCTCAGTGGCCTGGCTGTTGGTTACCAGTGTACTGAACACCAGTGTCTCAGGGTTCTTTACATGTCCCAGGCTGGCCCTACAAACGCCCCAGCAATGGCACAGCACGGGCTCTGCTTCCCCTTCCGCCCACAGCCGATCCCTGCTGCCCCTTCCCCGCTGTTTCGGGGATGGAGAAGGTGATGTTCCCCTCTGCAAAGCCCCGTGGTGGCCACGGTCACACTCCTGGATGTCCAGCAGTGACTCTGCCCACACCGAGCTGGTTTTCTGCCTCTGCCCACCCACCCTCCCTTGGTGCCCATCCCCATCCTCCCCCCTGTGCGGGTCCTAAACCAACCCTTGGGCCATCACACCACCAGCATGTATTTCTATACAGACCACACATTATAGATATATGTTCCTGTGTTACCCTGGGTGCATCTGCCCTTGGTCAGCCACCATTTGGCCCAGCCACCCCTCGTGGTGTTGCCCCCCATCCTACCTCTGCCTGTGCCCGCTCCTGCCGCGCTCAGGAAGTTGGCACTCGCCTCTCAGGAAGTCACCAGCTTACGTGCCCCAAAATCACCCAGCGACACACACCACAGCTCGCACCAGCTCCCAGTGCCACCCTGTCCCCACGTCACTGTCACCGACACCTTGCCCATGGCTCGCCGGCCGCAGGGCTGCTGAAATCAGGTTTAAAATAACAGTGCCCGTCCATCCTTCGGGAACAGAGCTTTAAAAGGAAAAGGGAGATTCGAGTGGGGTTTGGTTTTTTTTTTTTCTCTTTTTTTTTTTTGGATCCTGTTGCTTTTTTCAGAACGACACACCTTCTTTTTCTCTCTCTTTTTTTTCCATGGAGCGCCTCTATTTTTGACTCAACCGGAGAGGAATGCTGTTAATTCGCACAAGTTGGGTGCATAAATAAATATATCTATCTAGAGCTGAAACTGCCAAGGGGACAGACCTGCGGGGCTGGGTCCAACCACCCCTTGTAGGGGCTGCAGGGGACGATGGCAGCAGCGCTGGGGTGTGTGGAGGAGCTGCCAAGGGCAGGGTGGGGAGTGAAGAGGCTCAGCTGTTCCGTAAGCGGATACCCCGGCCCAGGCCCCGGCACGGGGATGTTTTGTGGATATAACCAGGCAACGGGCGGCTCCGGTGTCAGTGGCCGGACCCCAAAGTGCCAGGCAGAGCCTGGCTGGCCGTGGGCACACGCTGGGGCCGGAGGGTGCAGGGAGACAGCGAGCAGCGTGGACTTTGCTCCGGTAAACAGAGCTGGAAGGGAGTTATTGGCGCTGCCAGAGGGGAAGGGAAAGGCAGGAGGGAGTCTGAGGGAGTTTGGGAGATGGAGTGTTCCCAGCACGGAGCTGGCAGGTGGCTGAGGGGGCTGTGGGGAGCAGAGAGCAGCCGTGGGGCACTTTGCCTCCCCTCCGGTGACCTGTGCCTTCCTTCCTGGGGGATTTTTCCTTCAGGCAGGGCAGATCTGCCCCAAGGGCAGGGACGGAGCTGGCACTGCGGTGTCACCACCGTGGCACCACCACCGTGGCACTGCCACGGCAGCTCTGGCTCTGTCCCCACACGATCTTTAGGGGCAGGCTGGAAGTGCCAGGGAAGTTGCCCAACTTCGGGCCCTCCTCAGCCAGAGGCTCTGGCAGTGCTGGGGGCACTGTGGGGTGTCCAACCCACCCAAATCCCATGGGATGAGCCAGCGGTGATCCCGGGCAGCACTGCCAGGGCACTGCCCTCACTCCCGGCTCTGTTTGCCAAGGGGTCGGGCTGTGGCCGGGGGAGCAGTGCCAGATCCGGCCCCTCAGGTGCAGGAACTGCAATCTGATCCCGGGGGGAAAGTGTGATTCATCGCTGGAGCCGGGAGCACTTCCAGGGAGGGATCCTGGCTCGGAGGGCAGCGGCACCGTGTGCCCACTCCTGCCCGGCCCTTGCACAGGAGCCCCTTCACCCCGGCTGGGTGGGGGTCCCTGGGTGGTGCCACAGTGGCAGTGGCTGTGTTGGATGGCACCCAGCCTTGGTGGGTTGGATGCCACGGGACTTTTGGGACAGCCTGGCTTGCTTTTCCTCCTGCCTCAGAGTGGGTCCCCCCTCCCTGGGGGCTCAGGGTGACCTGGGGGTGTCACTGTGGGAGCCAGCAGAGGGTGAGCACTGTGGCTGAATCCCAGGAGCACCTGGGGGCTCCTCATGGTCTCACCACGGAGATGTTACACCCATCTCAAAATTCCTGGTGCACCAGCCCAGGTCAGGAGGCTCGAGGGAGATCCTGGAGAGGGAAGTGGGGTCACTCAGCAGGGATGGAGGAGGAGGAAGAGCAGGAGGAGGAGGAGGAGGAGAGTGTAGTGTGGGCATGTGCCCAGCTGGGGCAGGGGTGAGAGGGAGAGCCCAAAGGCGCCGCAGGGACCTTGGGAGCTCCACAGGAGCAGGGCCAGACCGTGTTCTGGTGCCACAGGCGCCAGCAGCTCCCACTTATCTTATGAGAGAGATGAAGAAAGCACCATTCCTGCCACAGCTGCTCCCAAGGGATACACTGGCCCAGCCAGCAGAGCAGAGTGGGCTCACATGGGGGGTCTGGCTGCAGGGACTGAGCACCAAACCCCCCACCAGCACAGCCAGTGCCACGCTGTGCCCCTTCTGCTTTATCTTTGCTCAGCCCAGATACTGGATCAAACATCTGCCTCAAGGCTGCCTGTCCCAGCAGCTCCCACGGCAGCTCCCCCAGCACCCCAGTGTGTCCTTGTGCCCCCAAGGGGGATGTCACACCCCAGCTCTGGGGCTCCCACTTGCAATCAGCCCCACCAGGCCTGTTCCAGCCTGGGGGGCATTTATGGGGCACATCATCTGCTGTGTCCATGACATCCCACACGCTGGGCACTGAGGCTGTGCTGACTTCCCTGCAGGCTTTTCCCTCTGGATCAGGATGCTCACACAGAAGCAGGAGATGCCTCTCGTGGCCACCAGGCTGGGACACCACAGACATGAGTGATGCTCCTGGGCTGTGACAAAGCCATCCCTTCCAGCATGAGGGATTTGGGCAGGGAGCAACTGATCCTGTTTATTCATCCCATCTCTGTGTGCGTGGCACCTGAGCAAGGAGCCCTTTGCCTTCACTCTTCCCATGACATTTGCATCCCAGACATCCTTTTGAAAACCCCATTTTCACCACTGAGCTGGTTTTCAGCATCACAACACCCAGTCCCCGCATCCCAACGATCGCTGGCGGGGTCACTGCTGCCCGAGCGCCCGTGCTGGGTTTTTCCATATCCTGGGGCAAGAAACAGAGCGCAGGAGCTCGGGCTCTGATTCCTGCAGAAGGGATTTGGAGTGAGCAGCTCCTACACGGGGTGCAGCAGGGTGGGAAGCAGCACCCACGGGGCTCCAAGGGGCCGGGGCGGATGCAGGAGGACCTTGTCCCGGCCACTTGTGTGTTAATGAGTAATGAGGGAGCAGCCAGGACTCCGTGTGCTGGTGAGGGGATGGAAATGGGGGCGGAGGACGGATGAGCACAGCCCAAGGCACCGGCTGCACCGGGGCAGGAGCTCCTGTGGCTGCTCAGACACGTGATGCCACAGCAGCAGCTGATGTGTTTTGTCACCCGTAGGTGCCATTTGAGATCTCAGTGCCTGAGTCCCACAGGAGAGAGCAATGGGCTGTCGGATGCTTTAGAAATCCTTCCAGTCATTTCCAGTGGCTGGCAAACTCCTCCGGGCACACGGCCAGCCCCTTGCGAGCGTCCGGGAAGGATGCGGCTGAAACACAACCATGCAGCTTCTCACAACAGGAAACTCAGGCACCCAAACCCCGCGGAGCCAGGAGAGTGGAAATGCACCAGAAACCACCCGGGTTCTTGATAGGATCGTTCCCCTGGCACTGCCACATGTCCTGCCACCGACCTGCTCACTGCTGGGATGCACAACAGCTCCGGCCCAGGTTCTTGTTGTCCCCTCCCAGCTGGATGACAAAATCATGGAATGGTTTGTGTTGGAAAGGAACTTAAAGCTCATCTCATTCTGCTCACCTGCCACGGGCAGGGACACCTTCCACTAGCCCAGGGTGCTCCAAGCCCCGTCCAACCTGGCCTGGAACACTCCCAGGGATGGGGCAGCCACAGCTCTCTGGGCAGCCTGTGCCAGGGCCTGCCCACCCTCACAGGGAAGGATTTTTCCCTAAGGTCTAATCTAAATCAGATCTGTGTGGTCATGCTCCTGAGCAATGCCAGCTTGTACCAAGCAGTGAAATCTTTCCCGGGGGCCACTGCCATTCCCAGGCAGCTCCCAGAGCGCCCTCGGCCACAGGCAGAGGTTGGGAGAGCCATGAATTCCCTCCCTGCCGTGTCATTCCACTTTCAGGAGCTGATTTATTATTAGCAACAAGCAGCAGCATGGCACAGGCTGCAGGGAGCGTGCCAGCGCCCTCAGGTGTGCCCGGGTCCGGGAGTGCCCTGTCCCCCTGGGCGCTGCCATCGGTGGTGACATGGGAAGTGTCACCCTCGGGCCCTTCAGGGTGGGAACCGCTGGTGGCTGCAGGGTGGGAGGGCGAGGGCAGGACACGGCTGCCAGCCCCGGCTCCTGTCCCGGGGACAGGGACAGTCCCCAGGGGATCTGCGGGACACCGCTCCGGGAGCGACGATGCTGAAATCCCTCGCTCCGGTCCCGCACGGATTTTTCCCTGTTTCCCCCCATTTCCTCCTGCTGATGCTCAGCACCTCGGGGAGGAGACACGGAGGGTCCCCGGGGGTGGGACCGTCCCCCGCTGTCCCCGCACCGCCCCCGCGGGGATGGGGGGACAAAGCCGGGACCCACCGGGGGATGGGGGGACAAAGCCGGGACCCACCGGGGCGGCCGGGGGCACATCTCGGGACCCGCCGGCAGGCGCGGGGGGCCCGGCGGTGACACCACGGGGACAGCCCCCTGTCCCCCCGCCCCCGGGGCCACCTGCGGGCGGGCGGGGCGAGGCGGGGGCCGGTGCGGGCGGTGCGGGCGGTGCGGGCGGAGCTCCCGCAGCCCGGCCCCGCCTCGTAAGAAACTTTCCGTCGGCGCCGGCCCCTCGGCGGGATCCCGGGGCTGCCGCCGGAGCCGAGCCGAGCCGAGCCGAGCCGAGCCGGGCGGGCGGGCCCGGCCCTATGGGCAGCGGCTGGCGGCGGTGCGGGCGGTGCGGGGCGGTGCGGGGCGCTGCCTGCCATGTCCGCCGGGGCTGCACCTGCGGCGGCCGCGGGGAGGGACCCCCAGCCCGACGGGGCTCCGGGCGCCGCTCCCCCCCGCAGGAGGAAGGCCAGGACGAACTCGCTGCGAAGGGCTTTCAGCTGGCTGCGGGGCCGGCGGCAGCGGCAGCAGCAGCGGCAGGAGCGGCTGCTCAAGGACGGCGGCACCGCGGGAGGCGCGGAGGGACCAGGTGAGGAGCGGCCGCCGAGGTGGCCACGGTGGCGCTTAAGGAGGAGTCACGGCGGTGGGCAGGGAGGTGGGCAAGGAGGGGTCGGGGTCGTGGGCAAGGAGGGGTTGGAATGTGGGCAAGGAGGGGTCAGGGTAGGGGACAAGGAGGGGTCCGGGTAGGGGACAAGGAGGGGTCAGGGACATGGGCAAGGAGGGGTCGAGATGGTGAGCAAGGAGGGGTCGGAATAGTGGGCAAGGAGGGGTCAGGGTGGTGGGCAAATAAATATTGGGGTGGTGGGCAAGGAAGGGTCAGGGATGTGGGCAAGGAGGGGTCAGGGTAATGGGCAAGGAGGGGTAGGGGTGGTGGGCAAGGAGGTGCTGAGGTGGTGGCCATGATGGTGGGTAAGGAGGGGTCACGCTGGTGGTGGCAGTTGTTGAGTGGTGGCCGTGGAGGTGGGCTAGGAGGTGTCAGGGTGTGGTGGCCAAGGAGCACCAGGTGGGCAAGGTGGTGGCCGAGGAGGGGTCGAGGTGGTGGCTGAAGGGTCCTGGCAGTGGCCAAGGAGGAGTCACAGTGGTGGAGAAGTGTTGGACATAGAGGTGGCCAAGAAGAGCTGAAGGTGGTGGCCATGGAGGTGGCCAAAGAGGGGCTGAAAAAGAGTTTAGGTGGTGATCACGGAGATGGCTAAAGAGGGGGCACTGTGGTGGCCAAGGAGGGGCAGAGGTGCAGCAGAAGTGGCTGAAGGGGGGTGAAGGAGGTGGCAGCCATGGTGGCCATGGCCATGGGGACTGTGGTGGCCGTGGCTGTGGTGGCAGCAGGCCGGATCTGGCAGTCCCTGGTGCGATCTCGCCCCTGCCCCAAGGGCTGGTGCCGGTTCACTGGGTAGGTTCTCTCTCCGCTGAGTCAGAAGGTCACTGGGGCTGAGGGAAATCTGGAGGGATGCCAGCCAGTGCCACCTCCTCCTCCTCCTCCTCCTCCTGGGCAGGGTGTTTGCATGCTCCAGGTGTGGCCCTTCCTGCCCTAGATATGGCCCTCACCCTGTTTGTGGGTGCTGCCTCCACAGCCCAGCCACGTCCCTGCCCCCTTGACCGGGACAATCCTGCAGTGGAAGGTGCTGCAGGTCCCTCTCTCTTTGCCACCCCAGGGCTGTGTTATGGGGACCTGTGGGCTCAGCCCGGGACCATCAGCGGAGCGATGGGGTGCTGGTGTCTCTGGTCACGCTGGGCTCCTCAGCACTCTCGTTTTGCAGTACTGGGTGTCCCAGCAAGGCAGAAATCCCTGGAGGTATCACCCCAAAAAAGCTCAGCCTCTCCCACCCCACGCTGTCGGGGACACCATCCGTGTCACACCCCTGCCCTCCCTGCAGGCACCTCTGGCAGGGATGTCTCGGTGCTTTTGCCAAGGGAGAGGCCACTCGTGCGGCACCCAGGCGCAGCAGGATGCTGTCAGCTGGGGCTTTCTTCCTCCATTAGCCCCAGGGAGTGAATTTCCAGGCACCCAAGCCCGCATGCAGGCGCGTTTCCTGCTTGGAGAAGCACCCGGAGAGCTGTGATAGGAGGGGAGTGGCTGTGGAAAGGCAGGAGGGTCTTGGGAAGAGGCTGAGCTCTTTCCTGAGCCCGTGTGTGGATCCTGCCGTGTGTGGACGCCGCTGCCACGGCCCGACGCTGAAACCTGAGCAGAAAAACCGAGATGTGCTGGAGCATGTGATGTTCCTCTTCGCGGTGCAGAAACGCCCCCAGCAGCTCTGCCAGCCCTATTTTTCCTTTCTTTTTTTTTTTTTTTCCCCTGAAGTTGTAACATTCACCAGCTAATCCTCAAAATGCGAAGTCACTGCCCGTCAGGGTGGCAGCTCGGGCACCTCCAGCACATTCACGACGCTGTCCCTCTCAGCACACCGTGCCAGCTGTGGCTCTGTCACCACGTTATCCCATCAGATATCCCCGTGTGATATCCTGTGATTCTGTGTCCGGGAGAGCAGCCCTGAGTTCCCAGGGTCCGTGCTGGTGATGGAGGGTTCGTGCAGTGCCCCAGCCCAGGCTGCAGGACCCTTTCCCTCCGGGCTGTGCCTTTGGCATCCCCCATATCCCATGGGACGGGGGGTGCCACGTTCCCCCTGCATCTCCACTTGCTCGGCGGTGTCCCGGGGGAAGCAGTGCGGATGTGCAGCGGTTGCAGCTTGCAAAGCACGACTGAATCACCCTCCCTGTGCAATTCCAGCGTGGAGAGCACGCCAGGAACCCCTCCCTGCTCCGTCGCCAGCGTCCTCGGGACGCTGCCAGCACACGCCGGGGTTCCCAGCATCCTTCCCCGGGAGATGTGGGATAACACTCCCCTGCGTGATGGGGCTCGGGATGCCTCGAGCGGTGGTTTGGGCTGAGCTGGGGAAGGGGAAGGGGCGTGAGCTCCGGGTGCTTTCCGTGGGTGGCTGTGGCCGCAGAGCTGAGTGCCACACGCGGCTCTGACCTGCCCGCAGGCTGTGCTGGCCTCGCTGGCGACATCACGAGCCTCCTGCAGCAGGACCAGCTGGGAGCTTTTCCAAACATCAGCTGGGAGCTGTGGAAGGGGAAGAGGGGAGAGCTGCAGCAGGGCCTGGCAGGCTCTGGGTGCCCTCAGCTCTCCCCTGTGTCTGCACGGTGCTGGGGAGTGGTTTGGATCAGGGCTGTGACCCGGCGGTTCCTCATCATCCCGCTCTTCCCACAGGTGGATTTGGTCATGGAGGGGGGACAGGGCATGTCTGGCCATCCCTGGTGTATCCTGGCAGTGGGGAAGGGAAGCAGCGTCTTGGGATGGCTCAGAGGTGGGAGAGAGGGGAGCTGTCCCAGCAGCCCTGGACCAGGGTTCATCCCTCAGCCTGGGGAGGACCTGGGTGCCGGCGAGGTCGGCATTGCTCAGCACTGAAATCACAGCAGCGGGAGGATGAGAGCATTTCCACTTTGCATCAATCCCCTGGGTCGGGCTATCAGTGATCCATCTCTGGCTGCCCAAACAGCTGAGCTGTGGAGAGGAAAGGCTGGGTAATCCCGCTCATGGGCGAGTGTCAGCTGCCTCTCCGGGGGGAACACCAGCGCCTCTGTGAGCGGGGGGATGGCTCCATCCCAGCTGGAAGTGCATCCCCTCCTGCTTCCTGACTGGATGCTCTGCCCTGTTTGGATGAATGGGCCCTGCTGGCTGCAGCATCCCCTTTTTATGCCAGTGCAACTTTTTGCCACAGGGTAACTCCCTCTGTGAGCTGTAACACCCCATCCTGGGGTGTGCAGTGGGAGCCAGGCTGCCAGCCCGGAATGTTTTACCTGTACACAGCCTGTCTGCTCTGAGCACCTCCGTGGCCCCATCCCCGTGGTATCCCAGCACCTCACCATTCCAGGTGTTTATTTCCACAATAACCTCTGGAGGCAGAGGAGTGATTAACCCCTGGGATGGGGACTGAGGCAGGGAGGGCAGCTGGGCTGTACCAAGGGTCTAACACAGAGAAGGGAGCTGGGGTGCTCGGCTATTGCTACTCCCTGTGCTGCCCAAGCTGGATTTCTGGGTGCAGAGGTGCAAAGCCAGGTTTGGGATGAGGGATGAGATGGTGCTGGGGTCCTGCTGCCTGCCAGTGCTTTTAGTCTGTTTTTTGGCTGCTGCTTTATCCGGTTTTCGCAACATTCTTCTTAATTCCTTGATGAAGTAAAGGAATCGATGTTCCAGAAATATTAAATTAGGGTTGGCTTTTCTTTTTTCTTTTTTTGCCTTTTTGATGCCAGCTTAGTCCAGCAGCAATGATTTCCTGACTGGGGCTGGGGAATAGCGATGTTAAAAATAAAGTTTTCAATGCTCACAGCTGCTTTGTAACAGCAGCAAGTGCTTGCTGGAACCAGAGCTTTGCTGGGTGTGGGGTGAGCAGTGGGTGGAGAGGCTGGGCTGAGGCTCCATGGGCTGGGAGGTGTTTTCCAACCCCAGTGGTTCTGTGACTCTGTGCTGGTCACTGTGTTTGACACCATGGGGTGGTCGGGGTACACGTGAGCCCTCCAGGAAATCTGGGGCTGAGCTGTCCCTGCGTGTTGCTCTGATAATAACCGAGATACCAAGATGTGAAATCTCCCCAGACACTGATTTCCTCTGCGTGGCACTTGGTTTGGTGTAAACACAGGACTTGAGTTTACTCCTGGGCTTCTCAGCCCAAAGGAGAGGGAATAGTCCTGGGCTTCTCAGCCCAAAGGAGAGGGGAGAGGTGTAGGTGCAGCTGCCTCGCACCTCCTGCACCCCGGCACTGTTCCCCTGCGTGGGTGGGAATGAGTTTGTTCATCTGCCCCAGGCAGAGTGACACTTCAGAAAATGTGAGCAGCAGGAATCCCCTGCCTGGCCTGGCCTGGCACCGGTGAACAAAGAGAGGTGTGTCTGCAACCACAGCTATTCCACCTGGAGACAACTGGAAGAATTACTCTGGAGAATAACGTTCCATAAGATCCGATAAAACTATTTCAGCGGAGTCATATTTCTCTGGAGAAGGAAGGTCTGATTTCATAAGACAATATCATCATTGACTTTGACTCCGGCAGCGATGGGAACATAAGCCGTTGGAAGGTGAAGAGCTGGGCAAGAATGAAGTGAAAAAGCATTTCCCTGCCAAGCAGGAGCCAGAGCCTTGGGCTGGTCCCTGTGGCTCCTGCTGTGCGTGGATAAAATCCACCTCAACCAGAGCAGGGAGCTGCTCCCTCCGCCTCTGCGGGCTGGAGCCGGACCTGTCATCGGCAGAGCCGGCCTGGACTCCGGCTTGAGCAGGAAATCATTTGAAACCCTTCTGGTTATGTATTTCTGTTAATGATTGGGGATCTCAAGTGGGGTTTTTGTGTTACCTTTGCCTCGCTGAGCTTTACTTCCCCGTGAAGGGAACAAGGGCTGAATTCCTTTCTCATTCAGGCAGCTCGGCTCCCACTCCGTGTTTGCTCGGGGATGGGATCAGGTTTAGAAAACACCAGAAGGATCGGATGAAACACCAGGAGGGACAGATAGAGCACCAGGAGGGACAGATCTGTCCCCTGTGCCAGCACAGAGAGGTCCCCACGCCCAGGCTGGCTGCTGTGACCAAGGGAGTGTGTGATTTTGGAGCGATCAGATGTGCTTGGAGCGGTCACACTGTGCTGACCAGATCTGTATCTCTCGAGCAGCTTCTCCCTCCCCACTCCAGCTCTTATCAGAGTTCTCTCCATGAATAAAACTGGGGATTTCTGGCCTGCAGAGGAGATTTTGCCTGGAGTCAACATCTCTTGCCCCCAGTTCCCCATTCTCACCCCTCCCTCCACAACTGGGTTTTGTAGCTGTGCTGGGAATCGCGTGCTGGGGAGGTTGCAAGGGCTTCCCATCCTTCCTTTGGGCTCCCTTCCTTCCCCTTTGGGCTCTGCTGAGGCTCTAACATGGAGCAAGGAGTTGGAGTGCTTAGCTGTTCCCACTTCCCAGGCTCCCTGAGCTGTATTTCTGGGCACAGTGATGCAAACCAGGTCTGGGATGAAGGGTGAGATCAGGCTGTCCTCGGGTTTTAGGGGGATTTGTGTCCCAGAGCAGCACTGGGGCAGGTCAGTGGAGTCTGTGGGGTTGCTGCAGCCCCCATGCTGCTCTCAGCCCCCCAAATTCAGCAGGGACTGAAAGATGAGGCCCAGGAGGAGCTGAAGCTGGGGCTGGATTCCACGTGGCAGTGAGTTAGCCCATCACAGTTGTTCCAGCTCAGAGAAGCCACTTGATATTTTTGGCACCCGTGGGCTTTGCTGGGTTCCTGGGGCTCAGCTCCCTCTCAGAACCCCCCCAGCACATCCTAGGCTGTGGCTGGGGGCGGTGACACTTGGGTGCTGCTGGTGGCTGTGTTTGCCTGGCAGGTGCTGGCACGGAGGGCGTCTGTTTTGGGAGTGGAGGATGAAGTGTCTCCCTGTATCTGGGGCAGTCACAGGCTCCAGCCTCTCCATTTCTTCCAGGCAGAGAAGTAAAAGTGTTTCACTGGGAGAGCTGTTCTGTGTGGCTGCAGAGGAGCCCCCTGTGCCACTGGCAGGGGTCTGAGCAGGATGAGGGGTCCGTGCATCCTGTTTTGGAGCTGCTGTATGGGGGGATGGATGCCCAAGGGATGCCCAGGAGGTGCTGGGCAGTGGGAGCAAGTGTTGTCCCAGGCTGGAGATGCTCCTGGCTGACCTAACTCTGGCAGCCCAGGGAAAAACATCTGACTGGGGAGAGACCTCTGATCTGTCACACTTGTGACCATGACCTTGTTTAATCCCAGCTGCCCCAAGATAGACAGGCTGGCCCTTGAACTGGGTACAGCCACTGATGCGAGACAGGGAATAGTTTTCTACCGGATCCCCCCATTTCCTTGACAGCTCCAGCAGCAGACAGGGCAGCAAACACACAGGGACACTGGAACAGCCACGTCTCTGTGGCATGAGACTGTCCCTGCCCAGCTGAGCGTGCCCTGGGCACCCAACCAAGCTGGTGAGGAACTGAACCATCAATATTTCCATTGCAGAGGAGGAGACTGAAGTCCAAAGATTAATTCAGTGCCGATCACCTTGGGAGGTCAGGACAAAGCTGCTGGTTGATCTTTAATTTTTCCTTTCCTTTTTCGCACCACCTCCCCGGTTTTGTGCCTTTCCCACAAAACCCTCCTTCCTCTTTATCCCAGTCTCTGATGAATCACCTAAGGAACATAAACATTGCCAGCAGGAATGGCCCACCACTGCCTGGCTGGCTGACCCCTCCCTGCCCTCTCAGCATTTAATGTTCTAATTAAAAATCAGGAGGGAAAGCTGGCCTTCGGAGGGGGCAGGCTGGCGTACGCCCTTCGCAAGGGGCCGTGGCAGGGCTTGTCCGGGCAGCGTGGGCAGCTGTCGGAGCAGCAGTGCCTGTGCACGGAGCTGCTCATCCCCTGCCAGCAGCGACAGCCTCACTGCTGGAGCGGGGAGAAGCCGAGGTGCACCCGAGGAGGGCACGGGAAGGTGCTGGCAGCGTGAGCCATGCCCTCGTGACTTGCCCCAGAGACAGGAGTGGCCGTGGGGAGGGCGGTGGCGGGGGGTTAACACCCACCGACGGCTGCGTGGGTGCCGGCATGTGGGTGCTCGCCCTGAGCTTGGGCAGCCGCCGGACCCAGCCCGTGTCCTCGGGCGCTGTGCTCCATCCAGCCTTGGAAGTCCTGCCCCAGCCTTGGCCACGCCATGCCGGGCTCGGCTGGGGTGTCCCCGTAGGGTGGGACCCCCGAAACCCCCGAGAGGGGCTGTTGTAGCCGCGGTTCTGTGCTCGGGGACAGCCAGACGTGGCGGAGCGAACTCGGGGGAGGTGGGAGCACGTCTAGGGGCGAGTGCCCTGCCCGGCTACCCCGATGCCCGGGGATGTTTGCCGTTCGGGGCAGGGGATGGGGGTGTCTCCCTCTGCCCGCTCAGCCTGTCTGCATCACCCAGGCATCCCTGCCGGAGGGACGGGGCTGGGAGGGTGCTGCGGGATCCGACGGGTGATCCCGGCAGGCCCCTCCTCTCTGCCTGTACCATTGGCTCCGGCACAGCCTCCTGCCAGCGCTGAGCTCCGCCGGGGCCGGAGGGATGGGAGCCGGCGGCTGAGCGCCGTCGCCTGCCGGGGCCGCCCGGGCTCCGCGATGTAGCTCCGCGGTGCCCTCCGCCCGCCCGCGGTGGAGGCGGCGGCGGCATCATGGGCAACGCGCACCGCAAGCGGAGCCCGGCGGGAGCCAAGCCCGGCTCCCCCTGGCCCTTCGGCCGCGCCGGGAAGCCGAGGGCAGGTAGGAGCCCCCGGGTTTGCCAGGAGGGGAGGGGGCGCGGGGGCCGCCCGGCTTTTGGAAGAGTTCGCCCCCTCCGCGCTCCTCGAGGTGAGGCTGGGCAGGAGCCCGGGGGATGCGGGTGGGGGATCCGCTCTGCCCTCGGCCAGACCCCCTGACGCCGGGGCCGGGGCTGGGGGAGACCCTCCGGCTGCAAGCACAGCCGGGGACCAGCCAGGGGCTCGCTATGGGGACGGGAGCAGCTGAATTAGTTAGTGGTTTGTTTTGCGAGGGGGATCCCAGCAGTCGCAGCGGGCTCCCAGCGCTGCCGGAGTGCCCTTCCTCCCCAGCCCGCTCTCCCTCCCCTGCCTCGGTTTCCCTCGTTGCGCCCTGGGGAGCGCTGGATGTGGGAATGTTTGCAGGGAAGCACCGGGCTGCTCCCCCCATACTCGTCACCTCGCTGAGCGTGTCCGTCTGTCCGTCCACACCCCCATTGCTCCGCTGCCTTGTGCTCTGGCTCCACGGGTGCCGCTGGAAAGCCCGGGAGGAGGC
Organism: Margarornis squamiger; assembly: GCA_035222235.1. NCBI lineage: Eukaryota > Metazoa > Chordata > Aves > Passeriformes > Furnariidae > Margarornis > Margarornis squamiger. The sequence goes on from JAWWTY010000059.1 coordinate 4,634,721, forward strand.
GTGGGGCAGGCAGAGCTCTTTTCAATAGGGAAGAGGAGTGGGGGAAAGGGTCCCACGCCAGCCTGGACCCACATATGGGACCATCAGCTCTGTGGGATGCCCAATCCCAGGGAGCTCCCTCCGTGTTTCCTCCGTCAGAGCAGGGTGATGCCAGCAGGGAAGGTCTCTTGCAGTAACGTCGTCCCTATCCTGGGGTTTTTGGTTCCCCCACTGGTGTCATTAAACTGTTCCTGTGTCCCCAGCCTGGCCTGAGTCAAGGAGGAGACTTGACAGGTGTGTGGGCAGGAGGCTGGGGTCGTGAGAGTGGGGTTAGCAGGACCAAGGGGGTGGTAACCAGCTGGTTTTCCCCTGCCATCCCTGTGGGATCCCGGCCCCACCATCCCTCCTGCCCTTCCTCTGTTTCCCCCAGTCTTTACAGTCAGCAGCCGCCCAGGTGTGTGAGCCCAGCTGTCCACATGGTAAACAGGGTCTGAAGTTAACTCCACGCAGACCTGAGGAGTGCAAAACTGTGTCAGAGAGGTGGGGGCCGGGATGGGGAGACCCTGCCCGTGCACAGGGAGAGGGCACCAAAATGCCCTGGCCAACAGCATCCGTTTGGCGCCCAGGCAAGCTGAGGCAGGAGGGTCCACGGCCGTGGAGGGACCACAGGCTCTTCCCTGCCCACCTGTCCCCACGGGTGGGCTGCGGGCTCCTCCCTGCCACAGTCAGCCTCTTGTTGTGTCCATGCGGGAAGGGCTCGGTGCCACCGGGCAGCCTCTGTTGTAGCCGCGTCCCTGGCGCATCCTCAGCCTTTCCATGTGGCGTTCCCGCCCAGACCTCCATCACCTCTCTCGTCTCCCGCCTGCCTTGGATGATGCCCTTTGCCAGTCCCCGAACGAGGACCGTGCCACCGCTGCTGCCCTCCCCCGGGGCTGGCCAGGAGAAGGAAGCCGGGCTGTGTTTTGGATGCCCCGAGACGGGCGGGCTGCGGGACTGTGCGGCGCAGCCGGGGCAGGTCCTGGGAGTGCAGGGCTGGCACTGGGGCCAAAGGCCGTGGGGTGGAAGGTGCTGAGAAAACATGGGGCGAGTTGTGTTTGTTCTCTGCGACGGCTCCATGGCAACGGCGCAGCGGCCACAAAGCCAAAGAATTTGCATTGTGTCGCTTCAGCATTTCGGAGGGCGCAGCCGGGATCACCGGCTGGGGGCAGGGTGTGCCAGCACCCTCCGGATGGGCCCCACTGCTGCTCCCCCCTCTCCCCGGGAGACCCTCGGTGCCGCTGCATTTGGGGCTGCACGCTGATTCCATATGGCGGGCAACTGGACCAGTGTCCCCCAGTTCCCACCTCTTCAGGGACTGGAAGTATAGATTTGGCCCCGACCGCACCCATTGCTGGTGTATCAGGTTCGGGCTGGCATGGGCAGATGTCTTTGTGCTTGTGCCATGTGGGCATCCAGCGCCGTTGGATCCGGAGGAGAAGGAGCAGTGATGCCCAAGGACAGGGTGGGCAGGCAGGAGCATGGCTGAGGGCTCTGGGATGGCTGTGCCTGGAGCAGAGATCCCACTGAGGGCTCTGGGATGGCTGTGCCTGGAGCAGAGATCCCACTGAGGGCTCTGGGATGGCTCTGCCTGGAGCAGAGATCCCACTGAGGGCTCTGGGATGGCTCTGGTGATGGTCCCTGCCTGAGCCTCCCCACTCAGCCACACCAGTGCCAAACCCACACACCCTGTCCCCATGCTGGAGCGGGGCCCGGCTTGTTCCAGGCGCATCCCCAGCCTCTCCTTCCCGGGCTTGTCTGTGGCAGGAGCTGCTGGGGAAGGTCCTTGAGCACCAGGGAGGCTGAAGCCTCTTATCACCTCCTTATCGGGACGCCCCGCCGGGCCCTGCTGAGTCAGGGCGGAGGAACGTGGCGCTGGGCCAGGCTGTGCCCGGCAGAGTCAGCGGGGATGGGGATGTGGCCGCAGGGATGGGGATGTGACCGCAGGGATGGGGATGTGACCGCCGGGATGGGGATGTGGCCGCAGGGATGGGGATGCGGCTGCCACCGGCTCTGGGTGCGGGGTCACCCTGCACCCGCCTCCCATCAGCGGGCTCTGGGACAGCTTGCAGGGGCAAATCACGGGAATCATGGAATGCTTTGGGTTGGAAGGAACCTTAAAGCTCACCTCGTTCCACCCCGTGCAGTGGGCACTTTCCACTAGCCCAGGTTGCTCTGAGCCCCATCCAACACTGCCAGGGATGGGGCAGCCGGATGGCCCAGGGGAGGCAGGTTTGGAGCAGGTTTGGGGCAGGGATGGTGTGTGGCCAGAGGTTCCCCAGCGGCAGCGCTGGAGCATCTGGGCAGCCCCGGCTCCTGCCGGGCAGCTCCAGGGTGGGCTGAGCAGTCCTGGGCTCTTTCTCCTTCGCAGCCACTCTCCGTGCCAGACCCACGCTGGGCCGGCTCCGCAAACACCCGGGGGAGCGGATAAGGGCAGGAGCCCCGCCCGGTGGGGGACACGCCGAGGTTTACACAGGCGCTTTCTCCAGGCACCGCCAGCCCGGCACACCGGCCAGCATCCCGCTGCGACCGGGAGATCGGAGCCCTTCGCCGTGCCCCCTCCTGCTCCTGCAGCAGCGCAGGAGGTGAGCTGCGGGTGCCCTGAGCAGGAGCTGCTGCAGCGCTCGGCTCCGACATGCTGTGCCCTGCCCGCTTGGCAGGTGCCCCGTCACCGAGGGGCAGGGCTGGGACCTGCCCTTTGGCTGCGGGTTATCCCGCACCCCGTGGTGGTGGCAGCCCCGTCGCCATCTGACACCTTTCCTGTGTCAATGGCCGTGTCGATCCCCAGCGGAGGATCAGCAGCTCCCCAGTGTTCCCTCGGGAGAGCCCCGCGGGTGGGATGGGGTTGGGCGCTGCCTGCAGGACGGTGGATCCACACACGGGCAAACCTGCAACGTCTTGTCCTTAATCCGTCTCCTGGGTTTGTTCCTGCTGTGACAGGCAACGCCTGCCCTGCGAGGAGCACCTGGGTCCCCTGCAAACAGCCCGGGCGTGACGGCACGCACCGTGGCACCGCGGTGGGAACCGAGGCAGGGGGGTCGGGGGGTGACAAAGCTCTGGACTTTGGAGGGAGGAGGTGCTGGTGGCCTGTCCCTGGCTATATGTGCCACTGCCAGCCCCGTGTCACTTCCGAGGCTCTGCCTGTGGCCCTTTCCCACCCCGTGCTCCCCATCTGGGATGTTCCCGCCCGGATCCGGCTCCTGGCAGGGGAAGGCTGTTATTTACCTTCAAACCTGTTTGGTGGCTTCTCTGGGGAGGGGACGAACGCGGGGTGGGGGTGTGGTGGGATGGGCTGTTACGGGGGCTGGGAGTGAGGCACAGCTGGGCATTGGGGTGGTCTTGTCCCCCTCTGCAGCGCTGGGACCCCTCCCCGGGCTGTTGCCAGACCCTGCCTGGGGTCTGTGATAACACAGGGAGGAGGAGGCACCATGTGTCACTGCAGGGCTGGCCGTGGGGCAAGTGTGGGACAGCAGCGAGGTCAGGGCCTCTTGCACAACCCCGTGTGCTCCTGCCGTGGCAGCAGCCGTGGCTGGAGGCGACTGGAGCCACGACTCTGCTCCGAGCGGGATTTCACCCCATGCCAGCTCCTTCACCAGCGCCTGTTGGCTCACTGAGGCAATACTGGGCAGTTTTCTACACTCTGATTTAGAGGAAGAACAAACGATCCAAGTTTGTTTTCCCAGCTGAATTAATTTTAGTTCAGCCTCTGCGTGGGATTGTGTTTGAGAGGCGAGCCAGCAGCGCGGGTCGGGTGGTGTTTATTTGCTTGGTGGAGATGTTTTCCTGGCTGGAGCAGCAGCCCCCCAAGGTTGGCCGAGGGCAGGCTGGCAGTGGGGGGCTGCATGGCCAGAGCCACCGTAAATATTATTGTGCTCTTACCCTGCCTGGAGAGAGCACAGTCCTGTGGTATGACCCAGGGTGTGGATCCTTTGCAGAGACTAGGATTTGGGGAACAAGAGTGGCCAGGCTGGTTGTCTTAAGGGGTGCTCCAGTGAGTGGCCAGATGCTGGAGCAGAGGGGCTGGATAGAGTCCCTTCCAATTTGGAATATTTTGTGATTCTGTGATACTGGAGCAGAGTGTGGGGGCTCCTGTAGGCATGGCAGGTTCCGTGTCCTGATTGCTCCATGGGACTCTCTGGAATGGGGTTCCTGGTGAAACCCATTAGTGTTATCCATGCTCATGGCATCTGCAGGTAACTGGGGAGCAGAGTGGTCCCCAAAACCTGGGCACACACCTGGACAGTGCTGGGAGCAGCATGGTGGGAAGGACCCCCAGAGTGGTGGGAGAGCACCAAACCCATGGGGCAGGGGGGCTTCTTGCTGCCCTGTGCACTGCTCTGGCTTCCACGAGAAGGGAGGCAAAGGCTCCATCCCACTGAGCCGGAGGACCCAGGCGGGCTCCCCTGGGGACCTCACAGCCCCTTCCCGCCTGCCTGCCAGCTCCCCCCTCCTCCCCATTTTTCTCCGGTGAGTCAGTGGTGGTGAAGGGGCGGGCAGGAGCTGCTGCCTGTTCCCTGCCTCCTGCTGCTGCCTGTTCCCTGCTTCCCTGCCTCCCGCTGCCGCAGGACCCGCCGCTGCGCGGGGAGAAGGCAAGTCGAGGCAGTGCCGAGCAGGCAGAGATGGATGTTTGCAGCTGAGCCCGGCCAAACCTGCTGCTTGCAGGAGGCACAGGCCTGGCGAGGAGGGGGACAGGAGCAGGGCTTTCCTCCTCTGGCGCTCCCCAGGTGAGGAGCAGCATCGTGGGAGCTGGGCTGGCACTGTGTCCCACTTGCAGCATTGCTGGTTCCTGTGGGCTCTCAGCTCTGGTCTCTCCCTTGTGCAGCCCTTCCCATTCCCACCCCAGTGCCTCCAGCCTTGCTCTGCCAGCACAGAGAGGGGCAGGAAGAGCTGGAGGCGAGTTGCTTGGGGTTCCCTGTCCCTTCCTATTGCTGTGCCTTGCTGAGGGGATGCTTTGCTCCCTCCAGACCGCCCCTGTCACAGCAGACACCAGCCCCGAGTCAGGGAGGCCATCCTTGATGGAGTGCCTGGTGCTGAGAACCCTCTGGCTCCTTCTCTGGGAGAACCCCACTGCCACGTGTGGACGAGGCACGTGTGTCAGCTGAGCCCGGAGGGGCTGGGGTGATCCAGGTTGCATCGCAAGGAATGCACAAGCACAAGGGCTGGGACACCAGCTCCGACCGGGCGTGTTGCTACCGGCACCGGCTGCAGCTGCAGCAGCTTCCCCAGCCCACCAGCCCCGCAGCCTCTGTCACAGGAGCAGGGCTCTCCTCCTCATGGATTCCCCCTCTTTTCCCGTCCTGTCTGTGGCAGGTTTCACTGTGTTGGCAGAGCCGGGGCGAGGCCGGCCGGATGAGGATGATGTGGTAGCGAAGGTCGCAGGGAGTGGGAGGAGGAGTGGAGGCTGCTCTTCGCACGCTGCCACAAGGCTCCTCCGTGGCCAGGATAATCCCAGCTCTACCCTGGATTATCCTTTGGGAGATTGCAGGCGCCCATGCTGAGCTCCTTCTGCCCCAACTACAGCGGTGTCACACTCAGGAGAGGGATGTTCTCGAGCTCCTTTGTGTCCTCATGGGCAATGGGCCACATGCAGGGAGGAGCAGCAGGAACAGGCTGTCTGCCGGCACCTGGGAATGTCCTCACAGCCCTGGGAGCAGCTTCCATGTGTGCTGCTACTGGCAGACCTGCAGGGCTGAAACTTAGCTGTGCCTGGGCTCTCTGTCCAGACTGTCCCCCTCTACTGCAGGGGCTCCCAGAGCTCCCAGTGCCATGAAGAAGGGGCATCCTGGATGCAGCCCCATCCAAGCAGGCAGAGATGGAGGGCTGGACCCTTCCCTGTGGAACTGGGATCAGTGTCCCTCGGCTCCCACGAGCCATGGCCCTCGCAGGGCTCGTGATGGGCTGCCTGAGCTGAGAGGGCAGTGCTCAGCACAGCATGTGGCTGCTGGCTTTGTGCATCCTCAGCCCTTTAATTGTGTTCCTTTTCCACTTGTGCTGTGGAAAGAGCCGGGGAACGTCTGCCCGCAGCCACCGGCACCTTCTGGCTGAGCATGTGGGCAGCGGGGCCCATCCTGCCCATGCTGGAGCAGGTGCTGGGTCGGGCATAGCCAGGGTGCTGCTGGTGTTTGGCGTGATGGCCACGGAGGAGTTCCAGGGAAGAAATCCTTGGTGCCCGGCTGGGAACACAAAGGTGCCCTTCACAAGGTCAAACTGTGCCTTGGGCTGCACAGTCACTTCCTGGGGTCTGCTGTGACCCTGCGCTGGGTGACGCTGCTCTGTCTGCAGCCCAGCCTCTGTCCTGCTGCTAAAACCCCTGGGCATGGCCAGTGGGGAGCTGGCAGGGCAAGGAATGGGGGGTTTGACACGTCGGCTCCCAGCTGGCATGAGGACACCGCTGCCTGCTGGCAGGTGCTCTTCACCTTTTTGGACAAAAAATGGAGGGGGAATGGATCTCCCAGAGGTTCTGGGCACCGGGGCTGATTCCCGAGATGGCACAGGGTTCCCTGGCACCACTGCCCCGGGGAGCATGGAGCAGCTCCCTGGTGGGGACTGTCAGTGCCAGGGAGACCTGTGCCAGTGCGTGACTGCCTGGCATTTCTGCCCCTGCCTTTGTGTGCCCCCGCACCAGCAGCTGGAGCTACTGGTTAGACTGGTCTGAGACCTGGTTTTCCCCCAGTGCTGCCAGCCCTTGTGACCGTGACGTGGCCGTGCCGGACGCGCTGTCCCTAAGGACAAACACCCTTTGCCCCACCATGGCTCTGCCCCCTGCTCTGGCCCGACCTGTGCCAGGAGCACAGCTCTCCTGGCAGGGCTGGGGGGGCTGTGGTGGGCACCATGTCCCAGGGGGCACTGGGCATGGGCAAGGAAGGGGAATGCCAGCCCTGCTGTCTGTGCTGTGTCATATCCCAAGGGCCAGTGCTTGCCGGAGGAAAAGCCTCCCAGTTCTTCCCAGTTGGCCGCACAGCTGTGGAAACGAGCAACTGGTTTGCAGGGAGCAGTGTCCTGGGGGCAGGTGGGGGGGTCCCAGGGCCGCCTGAGGGGGAAATTGGGGAAATCCTGGCGGTGAGCCTGGAAGAACAGATCCCTGTGGTCCGTGCCGTGCGTGGGAGGAGGCGGGAGAGCTGGGGGAGCGAGCGGGAGGCCAGAGGAGGGGCCCCCGCTCTCCTTCTCCCGCGACCGAGGAGCGCGGTGGGCGCAGCTGGGGCTGTCCCCTCCTGCCACCACGCAGCTGTCCCCGGGCCGGGCACACTGTCCCCGCTCACAGGCAGCTGCACCGGAGCATCTTCGCCTGGCCGAGCATCCTCCCGGCGCGCGGATGAGAACGGAGGGAGCGGGGTGGGCGCCGCTGGCATCCGCCTCGCCGGCACACGGACAGGCCGGAGCACAATAGGCTGAGCCTCCTTGGGGGGTGGCAGAGCCCCCCTTGCCTGGGCACCAGACCCTCTTCTCCCCGGCCACCATGGTGGTTTTCATGGGCAGGAACCTCTCGTCGCTTCTGGCTTTGTTCAAGAAGAAGGGTGAGTGAGCAGCTGGGAGGGAGGGATGGAGGGAGGGATGGAGGGAGCAGCGCCTTGTCCTTACGCAACCCCTGCCCGGCAGGACCCCCGCTGGTCACCCGCAGCGGGCAGGGGGGCTGCCATCCCCGGGGGAGGGCAGGGAAGGTCACCCCAGCCCTGGCCTCGCCCGCCGGGAAGTTAATGGAATAAATCACAGCGCTCCTCTCTCCGGAAGGCAGATCCAGGAGTGTTTGGAGGGTGTCAGGCGAGGGGCTGCCGAAACTGGGGGAGAAGAGGGTTTAGGAACATGGTGCTGGGGGGGCTTGTGGGTGTGTTGTGTCTCCTGCAGGGACCTCGCACCAGCGCAGGGGACCCCTGTGGCAGCAGCGGCTGTGCCGGGCTGGCTGTGCTGCTGTGCCCACTCGTGCCGTGGGTGCTGGCGGAGGCAGGGGCCGGCATGGCGGCAGGGCGGGCGGCTCCATTGTTCCAGGCCTGCTCCTTTGTGTGCCGGAGTCAGAGCACGGCAGCCTCGCAGCCTGGCCGGGCTGGCCCCGAGGAGACGTGGGGGACACAGGGGATGGGTGTGTGGCACCGGTGGTGCTGAGCAGCAGGTGCCCGCGGCCCCGGGGTGCTGCCACCAGCCCCGACGGTTCCCTGTGCTCGCCCTTCCCTTCCTCAGCCTCAGCTTGGTTTTTGTCGGGCAGGAAGAGTTCGAGGCTTCACTCAGGCAGGAGCGGGCAGGGCTGTGCCCACGGTGCCGCAGTGCCCTGGCTGGGTGATGCCAGGGCAGCTCCTGCTCGTAGGCACCCCAAGGTGTGGGTGCTGGTTGTGGGGAGGGGGCTGTGAGATGGGGAGAGAGGGCTCTGTGCTGCCCCCGGCATGGCAGACGGGGTGTCCAACACCTCGGGGGGCTCAGAGCAGGGATTTGGGTCCTGTGTGGTCTCTGCAGCTGGTTCTGCCTCAGTTTCCCTCGTCCGTGCAGTTCCCACCCATGGGATGGGCATGGGGTGAGTCCCTGCTCTTGAGCTGATGAGCAAGGCCTGGGAATGACGCAACACTCTGAAGGGAAAGTCATCATCTTTCCATCCACATTTAATCCCCCTGTGCTGCCCTTTCTCTGCTCAGCTTCCCCCAGCCCTGCACAACTCACTGCCTCATTTGCTCCTAAGGAAGGCGCTGGGGAGGAGGGTGGTCCCATAGCCCAGCACGGCCCCAGGCAGTGGGGAGCAAACCAGTGGAGACAGCCCGACTCCAGCGCATCGACCGGCCGGGCAGAGCCAGGGGATGTGATTTCTCAGTTTGGGGCTGAGCAGGATAACGTCATCCTGGGATGGTTGTCATCGCCCGGCACCTCTCCCGGCTGCATCCCGTGGGTGGGGGGTGTTGGTGGGAGCAGGGCCGTGCCCCCCCAGCAGAGCTGACCCCTCTGCTCCACAGGCACTGCCAAGGGTGAGGCTGAGAAGCGGCTGAGTGTGCAGTACACGGCGGGCGAGGAATGTCCCGACAACGTCTTCTTCCCCAGCACGCGGCCCCCGCACCTGGAGGAGCTGCACAACCAGGCTCAGCAGGGGCTGAAGTCCCTGCAGCACCAAGGTAGGTGTCCCCAGGGCTGGGGACAGGGCAGAAGGGCAGCTGGCTGTCCCCAGCTCCTGGCTGGCCAGGCGGTGTGGGCGGTGCGGTGGGACTGACCGGAGTCCAGCCGTGACTGGGGTGTGCAGGGGGCTCTGCCAGCTCAGCAGCTGCTTCCCTGTCCAGGGGCTCCCCCGGCTCCCCTGGAGGGATTTACTTCCTTCCTTCCCTCCACAGAGAAGCAGAAGCAGACCAAAAGTGCCTGGGACCACGGGGACACCAGAAGCCTCCAGGTGAGCCCTGCTGAGGAGCTGTCTCTGCCTCATGGTGCTCTTGGGGTGCCCTGGGGGTGAGGGGACACAGCATGGCCCCTCTGTTCTCTGCCTGGCATTTGGGGCAGACAAGGGAACCAGCCAAGCTGGCAGGACCATGGACATGGGGTTGTTGGGCAGGAAAGGGCCGTGTGTCCCCATGACAAGCCACTGTCCCTGTCCTGTACCTCGACACATCCTGCCCTGTGGGGCTCTGTCAGGGAACCCCACCTTTCCTGCATCCCTCCATCCCCCTGTTCCTGTCCCCCTGAGCAAGGTGGAGGGATGGGATGGCACAATAGGGACTGTTGGCCATATCCAGCCCAGTGTCTGTGTCCCTCCCAAGTTGCTGACGAGGAGAAACTCCACTCTCTTGGCCAAGCTGGGCTTTGGCACATCCCCAGGCTCTAATCCTGCTGCCAGTGCCTCACCTGCATGTGTTTGCTCAAGCCACTGCCTCTCCCTGGCCCTCAACCCCCTTAAAGCCTTGGAAGTGAGGTCTGGAAACCCCAGGGTGGGCAGAGCCACTGGCAGGATGAGGTGGAGGGGTCAGGTTACTGCTGATGTGTCTTGTCCCAACCTCTGCCTGTCCCAAGGGGTGGTTTGGAGGGGTGGGAACACAGGAGGCTGTGCCTGGTGTGGGGCTGTGCCACTGGTTGTGCCCATGGTGGCACATGAGGGCTGGGAGTCCCCAGCCTGACTGCATCCCAGCCTGTCTGTCCCTGTCCTTTGCCCCTCTCCCAGCCATGGCAGCCCTCCAGCCCCGGGATCTGGGTCACAGCCGGGCTGGGAACAGCCACAGTGCCAATTTTGGCTGGGCATGGCAGTGGGGCTGGCAGTTCCTTCAGGTGCTGCTCCAGTGGGGCAGACCCCAGCTGTCCTGTCCTCCGGGGGGCTGCGAGGCCACGTGGGGTCCCAGGGGCTGCTCCCAGCCCCGCTCCTGGTGGGAGGACTTTGGATGCTGGCGTGGCTGACTCAGCCTTTGGCCCTCGGAAAAGCTTTTGTCTGGGGCTGCGGAGTCAGTGTGCGGCAGGGAAGGGGCCTGGCCGGGGCTGGGGCAGCTCTGTCCCCACTGCCCAGGGTCCACTGAGCCCCCTGTCCCTCTGTGCCCACAGTCCTGCGCATCCTTGGAGGATGACAGTGTGTCCTTCCGGAGCCGGACGGCCTCCTGTGCCACGGACAGCACCTCTGAGGACGCCCTGTCCATCCGCTCCGAGATGATCCAGCGGAAAGGTACCCGGCTGGGGGGCTGTGGGGTGGGGGGGACACGAGCCGAGGGGATGCAAGGGGGGTCGGAGCACATGGCAGGAAAGCCAGGCTTTGCCTTGGCGTGGCCACGAGCCAGCACAGGGATTTGGGGGCCCTTGGGAGAAATGAGAGCAACTCTGGCTGAGTCAGAGCGTTGGGGCTGGGCGAGGGGGATGGACAGACAGACAGACAGCGTCTCCTCCCTGCTGCTGCTGCCTCTCTGGGCTGTTCCATGCTCATCCTGGAGCATCTCTGCTGGTGGGGGTATGCTGGGGACACTGGGAATGCCCTGGCCAAAGCCCCCCTCACACCTGCTGAACCCACTCACCTCTTGTAGGTTCCACCTTCCGACCGCACGACTCCTTTCCCAAATCCTCAGAGAGGGCTGGCAAGAAGAGGAAGGACAGGAGGACGACAGTGCTGGGCATTCCCCACCATGTCCATAAGGAGCTGGGTAAGCATCGGGGAACAGGGGGGGATTTTTGGGGTCTGGTCCCATTGCACAGGCTCTGTTTGCCTTGGCTTGGAGTGTCTGCCTTGGGATCATGCTGAGGTCTCCTCTCCCTGCCCCCAGGTCTCCAGAACAGCCACGAAGCCAAGGGCCATGCTGAGGCTGATGGGCACGGGGGCAGCCAGGGGGTGCAGCCCTTGCTGAACGGCGGGCAGGTGTCCGGCGATGCCGTCCGCATCCCCACCATCGACGGGAAGCTGCAGCCTCTGGCCGTGCCCGGCGGCGCCCGTGTCTGCCTGGGCGCCCTGGAGGAGGCGGACGCGGCCCTGCAGAAGCACATCAACAGGGTCTACTACGATGACACGTTGGTGGGGAGGAAGACGGTGGCCAAGCTGTCGCCTATGATGAGGCCGAAGTCGCTGGCCGTGCCGGGCATGACCACCTACGGCAACCCCCCGGAGGTGGTGATAGACCCCGTCGTGTCAATCTCACCCCAGGCCACTTACATGTCCAAGATCATCCCCAACGCCATCCTGCCGCCCATGGTGGACGTGGTGGCCCTGACGCGGAGCAGCGTGCGGACGCTGAGCCGCTGCAGCCTCGTGTCGTCCAGCCCGGCCTCCGTGCGCTCCCTGTCCCGCTTCTCGGAGCGCAGCGCCCGCAGCCGCGAGCCCTCCTCCTCCAGCGACAACTGGAGCCACTCACAGTCCACGGAGACCATCGTCTCCAACAGCTCCACCATCTCCTCCCAGGGCGGCTGCGAGCACCGGCAGCCCGAGGTGGGTGCACACAGCGAGGTGGACGCCGTGGCTCGCTCCGACACCGACCAAATCAGCGTCTACAGCTCCGCCAGCTTCGCCAGCTCCTGCTCCAAGCCCGCCGGGGGCCTCGTGCCCGTGGCCTCGCTGGCCGTGGGGAGCGGTGGCCGCGTGTCCCCCGCCTACAGCACGAGCAGCCAGGCGGACGGCTCGGACACGGCCAGCCTGGCCAGCGAGCGCTCCTCCGCCCGCAGCGTCTCCCTCAGGAAGATGAAGAAGCCCCCGGCCCCGCCTCGCAGGACCTACTCGCTGCACCAGAAGGCTGATGGGGAGCCCAAGGTGCTGGGGCTGCCCCCCAAGCCTGACCGGCGGCCCCAGCGGGAGAGCGGCATGCCCTGGTCCCCGCGCCCCGAGCCCTTCAGCCCCACGGCCGAGGACGAGGTGTTCTCTCCATCCCTGAGCGAGACCAGCAGCCTCCGCTCCGAGAGCCTGGCCGGGGCCAGCTCCCCCGAGGCCTCGCGGGGCCGCCCCGGCGTGACCGTGGTGCTGAGGGAGCCCCAGGCTCAGCCCAAGTGGAGCTGCCCGGATGGGTCTGACCGCACCATGTCCCCCTCCAGCGGCTACTCCAGCCAGAGCGGGACGCCCACGCTGCCCACCAAGGGGCTGGGACCCCCGTCTGTGTCCCCGGGTAAGTCTCAGCCCCAAAAGCCGGACCGGGTGTGCTCCCTGCAGTCGCCTGCGCTCTCCGTGTCCTCCTCCCTCACCTCCATCTCCTCCTCGGCCTCGGACCCGACGCCCCCCGAGGCACTGCCTGGCCGCTCGGAGCGGTTCATCATCCCACCACACCCCAAGGTTCCTGCTCCCTTCTCCCCGCCGCCCACCAAGCCCCAGCAGCCCCCGGCCCCCACCGGCCCCCTCCTGCCCTCGCCAGACCCCCCAGTGCCCAGCACTGCCTGCCAGGAGCCCTCGGCCAAGCCCAGCGGCAAATCTCCACCTCCATCGCCGCCTCCTGCCTACCACCCGCCGCCCCCGCCAGCCAAGAAGGCGGAGGGGAGCCCCCAGCCCACCGAGGAGACCCCCACCGACACCGCCTGGCCCCCCCCACCACCGCCAGCTCCCGAGGATCACGACCTGTCCATGGCAGACTTCCCCCCTCCGGATGAATCCTATCTCTCCAGCCTGCCCGATGCCACCTCGGCTCCGGCAGATGGGCCAAAAGCGACACCGAGCCCGGGGGCTGCGTCTCCATCCACCTCAGCCGCCCCCTCCTCGCACAGCCAACAGCAAATCCCCCCGGCCGGGGCAGCGCAGCCCCCGTGTCCCACCGAGCCCCTTCCCGAGGCCGCCGTGCCGCCACCGCCACCTCTCCCGCCACCCTCGGCGCTGGCTCTGCCGCCACACATCAGCCTTAAGAAGGCGGCCAATGGCCCCCGGGCAGACGCCAAGAAGGAGCCGGCGTCTCGGAGCAAGGGCGGCCCCGTGGCCAAGGAGGACGCCAGCCTGCCCATCGTCACGCCGTCGCTGCTGCAGATGGTGCGGCTGCGCTCCGTGAGCGTCGAGCCGGCGGCCGCGCCCGAGGAGCGCCCGGCGCCGCAGAAGCCCGTCCGACGGTCCCTGTCCACGCGGCAGCCGCCTCCCGCCAAAGACACGGTGCCTTCCACCCAGCTCCACCACGCCGTGCACCTCAAGGCGGCCGCCTTGGCCTCCGGCGACGCCGCGGAGAAGGCGCCGGGCAGCGGCGCGGCACAGCCCGAGGGGCCCGCCGGGGACGGGCAGCTCTCCCCCAGGAACAAGTCGCCGGCCTCCACCGCCAGCTTCATCTTCGCCAAGAGCTCCAGGAAGCTGGTGATCGAGACGGCCTCCACCCCTGAGGCACAGGCCGACCTGAAGAGGAACTTGGTGGCCGAGCTGATGAATTTCTCGGGGCAGCGCTCGGCAGCTCCGGCCGCCGCCCCGCAGGGCCCTGGCAACAAGGCACAAGCCCACCGAAAACCCGGCAAGATCCCCCCTCCGGTAGCCAAGAAGCCTTCGCTGGGCCCAGGGCCGTCTCCTTCCCCACTGAGCCCCAAGGCACCGGGGGCAGAGGCGCGGGGCTCGGCCGTGCCGGACGGCAGTGCCAAGGTGGACGAGAGCAGGACTAAGAGTGAGCCGGCAGGGACGGCGCCCGCGGGCACGGAGGGCAGGGATGCCACGGAGCCGGCGGCTCAGAGCCTCCCTGCACAAGGTACGTGGGGTGGCAGCCCGGTTCAGCCCCGCCGTGGGTGCTGTGGGTGCTCACAATCCTGAGCTGCACATTCCCAAGCCATACATTCCCAAGCCATACATTCCCAACCTGCACATTCCCAAGCCATACATTCCCAACCTGCACATTCCCAAGCCATACATTCCCGAGCTGCACATTCCCAAGCCATACATTCCTGAGCCATACATTCCCAAGCCATACATTCCCGAGCCATACATTCCCAAGCCATACATTCCCAAGCCATACATTCCCAACCTGCACATTCCCAAGCCATACATTCCCGAGCCATACATTCCCAAGCCATACATTCCCAACCTGCACATTCCCAACCTGCACATTCCCAAGCCATACATCCCCAACCTGCACATTCCCAAGCCATACATTCCCAAGCCATACATTCCCGAGCTGCACATTCCCGAGCCGTAGGCTCCCAGAGCAGCACCTGGGCGGAGTGGTGGCTGGGGTGGCACTGGGGTGGCAGCAGGGAGAACCCAGGAGGGCTGTGGGAAGCTGGGATCCCGCATGGCTGACGGGCTCTTCCCTCCTGCCTTGCAGACGGACGGGGAGAGACGGCCTGAAGGACGATGCTGCAGGACTGGTGCCCCCACGGACAGGAATCCAAATCTCTCAGGGACCTGGGCAGGTCAACGGAACGAGTGTGGAACTGGCAACTAACTTAATACAGGAAGCAAACAGCCTTAGCCTCCACGGCCTTGATGATATTTATGCAAAAATGGTGTTGGTTTCACTTTCCTAAGTACTACAGCTTTATTTTGCTTTTTTTTTTTTTTAACTGGACTCGAGGCCTGTGCCCAGAGCCAGCACCTCCTCCCTGCCGAGCTGCTGCTTGGTCTGGGCATGTGGAGCCCAGAGGAGTTTGGGGACCGAAGACACCGGAGACGGGACCACTCTGCTCCCTGCAAGGAATTGAAGCACTTTGGACAAGGGAATGGGAAGGCTTCGGCCACGGCAGCGCCCAGGGATGCAAACAGGAGCAGGATGAGATGGAGGCGCTGGCTGGGAGGGACCAGGGCTTTGGCCCTTGATGGAGAGGCAAGAGGGGCTCGTGGCCAGCACCGGCTCCGGCCACTCGCCACTGCCCGTCCCAGCCACCCCGCAGCCACGCTGGCCACAGGGTGAGGGGGAGCCTGGCTGTCCCTTCAGGCCCTGGGCTCTGGGGTGGAGCCTCGATTCTTTCTGTAAACTTGGGTCACATTTTGATTTCTTTGATTGTATAAAAAAACCAAACCAAACCAAACCAACAAGCCCAACCAAACCAAAAGCAACCGACCCTCTGCCGCCGAGTAGCTGCTCAGAGCTCTGTACCTGGCTGGTAAAAATGATGACCGAAGCTCCTTGCCTCCTGTGCTTCCTGGCTTATGGCCACTTCTGCATGGGGCTGAGCTCCAGGGCAGGCACAGACCCCACTGGGCTGGTTCCCAGCACCACTGCCCACTAAAACTGAGGAGCAGGGCTGGCTGCCAGCTCGGCCACAGCCCCCAGACAGGCACGCCCATGTGCACTCAGCTCGACATTTTATTGGGTTTATGACAGATGGATCCCGAGTCAGTCTTTAAGGCCCACGCCCCCCACAGCCGCCCACGGGCTCGGAACAGGCCCACGGGTGCTCCCTGAGCTCCTGGCCAAAGAGCAGCACCAGTGGCCACAGCCCTGGTGGGCTGAGGGTGGAGCAGGGGGTGCCCATGCAGGGCAGGGGACGGTCCTGCTGGGCTGTCCCAGCTCTGGTAGCAGCAACACAGGTTTGAGAAGCAGCTTCCCCTTCCGCCCTCACCGCAGCACCCACACATGCCGTCCCAGTCGGGACCAGTGGGTGGGGAGTCCAGTCCATGGCACAACTGGGAGTGAGCCGATGGCCCCAGCGCAGAGCATGAGTCCACATGGGTCCCTCAGGTGTGGTGCCACCTCCAGTCCCCAGCCAAGGCCCCCAGCCAAGGCCCTGCCAGGGGCTGAGCAGGCCCAGGGGGATGGTGGAGGCAGCAAATTCAGTCCCAGAGCCCCTAGGGCTGAGCCCCTGACTCGGGGCACTGAGGGGGAGATGGCAGAGACCAAGGTGGTGGTGGGGGCCAGGCAGGAGGCACGAGCAGCAGCCCTGGCACTTGTTAGCTGATGGTTCCACCCTTGAGGCTTTTACAGGAGACTCTCCCCAGCTTGGTCAGGAAGTTCCTCTGCTTCCACTGCGCGACACAGTCCTCGGAGACACGGAAATCGGCCTGGGGAGCAGAGCAGGGAGGCAGGATCAGCCCCGGGCTGCCAGTGGGGCAGCAGCACCCAGCTCAGCCCCTGGGCAGGTCTGTCTCCTCCACAGCTTTGCTGAGAGTAACAACCATGGGCACTGAAGGGCAGAAAGCCAATCTGGGGTCACCCCGAGGTGGGACAGAGGTGGCTCTGAGCACTGCCCCAGTCAGTGCCTGGAACCCCAGCTATGCCAGCTGCTCCCAGCCCCTCACCTGCAGCTTCTCAAAGACCTTCTTCTTGGGTTTGAGCTCCTCATCGGGCTCCCCAGCCTCGTAGCCCTCCACGTAGACGCGCTCCCCGGCGCAGCACCCGGCCGGCGGGTCCAGGGGCTCCACCTGACGGGGCTCCCCCACGCTACAAGAGGAAGCAGAGTCACCCCAAGGTGGTCCCCACCTGCCCCTCAGCACTCTGGGGCAGGAGAGGGCAGTCCGTGCTGCTCCCCTGGAAAGGTCCGACCCCAGTGACCCCTCCCTCCCTCCCTCACCTGGAGGCACACAGCACCATGCCCTGAGACTCCACGCCCCTCATCTTCTGGGGCTTGAGGTTGCAGAGCAGCACCACGAGCCTGTCCTGCAGCTGCTCCTTGGGGACAAACTGCACCAGGCCACTGACCACGGTGCGGGGCTCAGCCTCACCCACATCGATCTTCTCCACGTACAGGCTGTCTGCATCTGGGTGCTGCCAGGCAGGGCCAAGGTGGGACACAGAGATGGGGATGGGGTGGCAGAAGAGGAGGCAGACCCTTCCACACACCCCAAGTGTCCCTGTGGGATGGTCACTCCCCCTCCTTGTTGTGCCCATACCTTTTCCACACTGATCACTTTGCCCACGCGGATGTCCAGCCGGGATGGGATCACTTCCTCTGGCTCGGAGTTCTTGGTGCCCTTCTCTCCAGGCTCTGCAGAGCAAAGGGGATGGTCACACCACTCACCAGAAATCCGGGGGGCTGACCAAGCCCTGGGGAGCACAGTCACCCCCAAATGCAGGCCCTGGGGAGAACTCCCTGCAGGGAATGCCCTGCTTGACTCTATACCAGAAAGCACAGTCCCTCTCCTCTGCTGTGTTGCCCTCTCAAGCACCAGAGCAGCACATGGGCATCTCCAGGGCAGAAACAGCCCTGGCACTGGCTTTCCTCACCTTTCCCAGTGTTCTCCAGGGCTGTTTCTGAGACTGAAGTTGCAGAACTTCTCTCTAACCTCCCTAACCCTGGAGAGAGTCTCTCCCACCCAGCCCTGTGTGGTCAGGGCCCCACTTCCCTGATGTCCCAGGGCCCCACTTTCCCAAGCTCCCAGCACCTCCTTACTGGCTTTGGATGGGTTGGGATACGCAGCATTGCTCAGCTTCTTCAGCTCTGGGCTGTTGAACTTCTCTCTGATGGGGTCAAGCAGTTTGTTCAGGGCCACTTCCACTGAGTTCTTCAGGTCCCCAGGGTGCACAACCTGTGTGTGACAAACAGGTTCCTGTCTGAGGCCCAGGGTGGGAACTGGAGGGACTGGAGACTGAGCAGGGTGGGGAGATGAACCCCAGCCCTGGGCCTGATTCCCCTTGGACATCAGAGCCCTTCTTCTGGTCACTTCTGCTTCCAGGCTCAGCTGGGAACAGCTGAGAAGGGTTTAACTGCTGCTCTGTGTCCAGGATGTGGCTGATGTGGCCCTGTCCTGCACCAGGTGACCCCACATCCTTCACCCATCCTCTCACCTCCAGGCTCTCCTGGTTGGGAGCACCCTGTCACTGGGCCACACTCCACACCTCTTCCCAGTGCTGATTTCCATCTCCCAGTGCTGCTCAGAGCCCTCCCAGATGACTCATGGGAGCCTCAGGCACAGGGAGAAGGTTCAGGCCCTCCCAGCACTCACCTGCTCAGCAAAATCCTTCTCCAGGGCCTCGTAGTCTGTGTAGGTTTTGTTCCCTCCCCATTTTTCCTCTCGCAGGACCACAAACTCTGTGACACGCAGATTTTAAGGCTCAGATTAACTCAAGGCTCAGATAAACCACCTGCCCCACTCTGCCCAAGGAAGGGACCACAGGCTGGGGAGGTGGCACCCAGGGGACACACTGCTGGCCCCTCTTCTTATGCCCAGGAAAAACACCACCAAGCACAGGGAGCCCTCACCTGACTTGAGGGGGAAGAGGACATGCTTGATGAAGGAGAGGACACCATTGTTCTCCACGTTCCCTGGCTCACAGAAGGCCTTCTTCAGCTTCTTCTTCACATCCTCCTTGCGGTCCAGAAGATCAATCTTCGAGTCCTGCAGCAGGAGATTTCCTCAGCCCTTCACCCAAAGTTTTGCCCAAAAGGGAGTTGATGCACCTTCTTAGAACCCCGTGTGAGCAGAGACAGAGAGACAGAGAGGTCACCTGGTCACCTTGCCTTGGGGTGCAGCCTGTCCACCCTCAGTCATCAACCTGTCCTCCTACACCCCCCGTATCAGGGACCAACCTCCTCTGATGAGCTCATTTTGCTGCCTGTCAGCCCAGGAACCATCGGGTTCATCAGGTGGACACGCTTGGCATAGCCCAGGGAAGGGAGGTACTGGAAAAGGCAAGGAGGCAAGTCAGGGACAATCCTCATCTGAGGATCAGCTTTAACTCACAATCTCTGTTTGCTCCTGGCTCCAGGTAACTTTGGGATCCAGAATAACAGGACCCAGAAAGCCACTGTGAGCTCCCAAGGCACAGCCAGGGCTGAGCAGCCACACGGCAGAGCCCTGCAGAGCAAGGGAGCAGCAGCACAGAGCTCTGTGGTGCCAACCAAAACCCCACACACCCTTTTCCAGGTGGATTGTTGGTGTCCAAGCCCTCCCTCAGGCCCCAGCATGGCAGAAACCCCCCCATTGCTGACCTTCTCTGCGAAGGTGAATATCTTCCTCTGATCGACTCCCCCAAACTGCGCGTCCACCTTGAGATACTCCTCATCCAGTGCCTGTGGGGACACACAGAGCCCTGAGACAGGGTCCAAAACTCCCCACTCAGCCTTCAGAGGTCCCCCAGCCTCTCCTGGGGCACTCCCAGCCCGGGAAGGACGGGAACATTCCAGACTATTTGCTGTAACTTTGTGCCGCTGCCGGGCGGGATGCTGGGGTGGAGAACCACGACCTGCACACTCAGCCCCTCAGAGGCCCATGGCCCTGGCTTTGCCAGCCCCTGCCTGGACAACCCCTGCCTCACCTGCAAGCCTGGGTAGAGCAAACCACTCAGCAAGGGATGCTCCACCTGCTTCACCACCTCTGCCCCCGCCTTCTTGGCGTCGTGCTGCGTCACCACCGAGGACAGGCGGTACACGTCCAGCGTGTACTCCCTGGGGGGGAAGGGGGTAAAAACTGAGCCCACGGGGGCTGCTCCTGGCCCCACTGCCAGCAGACAAAGCCTGGAGGCCCCTTCCCTGTGTGCCAGGAGCTGGCTGAGGAGAGGGGCAGCGTGGGGAGCAGCAGAGCCGCAGCACTCACTTGCTGAGCTGGTAGTCGGTGCCTCGGATGAACTTGAGCTTGTCCAAGGGCACCCCGATGCTCTCCAGCATGGCCTTGATCACATGCTCGTAGTAGCGGGTGCGCAGCTCCAGCAGCTCCCACGGAGCCTTCATGTTGTCCAGGTAGGCGTGGAGGTCGGCAAAGAGGATTGTCACCTGCCACAGAGGGGACTCTCAGCGCCAGGAGCCCAGGGAACCCCCCCCGCTGCCGCGCCCCGGGGCGGGGGTCCCTCTCGGAGCCCCCACCTCACAGCCAGCCTTCAGGAAATCGGCGATCTTGGACATGGGCACGAAATAGGCCACGTGGGGCTTGCCCGTGGTGGCCGTGCCCCAGTAGATCTTCAGCTCCCGCTCCTTCAGGATGGCCAGGAGCTTCTCCTCGCCCAGCACCTCCTGCGGGGGGCAGAACACACGGGCCTGGCACGGCTGGGCAGGGCAGGGTGAACCCTGCGGGGTGGCCCGGGGGCGCTGCCGGCGCCGGGGGCTCATCCCGGGGGATACACCCGGCCCGTGCTCCGGGCCTGACCCCCCACCCGGCCCTGCCCCATTCCTGCCCAATCCTGCCCTACTGTCCACCCAATCCTGCCCCATTCCTGCCCAATCCCACCCTATTCCCCCCCGATTCTACCCAATCCCTCCCTATTCCCCCCCCGATCCGGCCCCATTCCGGCCCAATCCCACCCTATTTCCCCCCCCCCCCGATCCCGCCCTATTCCCCCCTGATCCCACCCCGATCCTGCTCTATTCCCCACTGACCCTGCCCTATTCCTGCCCAATCCCACCCTATTCCCCACTGACCCT